>LR738715.1:688112107-688179669 GCA_902687465.1 Secale cereale | reverse complement strand
AACCCTTGTACCGGAGGAGGGGGTGGCTTATATAGAGTGCGCCAGGACCCTAGCCATCTCACGTTACAGAGGGTTCAATGTACATAAAGATAGGACATTACTGATAATGCCTGTAATAAAGAGTTATAAATGACCTTTAAGACTACAGAGTGAATGCCCGACTGTTGCCATCTGGGGTGAACTTTGATCTCCTATGCTCCAAGTGGTTCCTTGTTCGGTTGAGTGACTTCATACTGGTCGAATGGACTTGGGGTATCTGAGTGAGGCACATGGTCGAGTGGATTGCACTCTTCGGTTACTTCGGTCGGTATCTTTTGCCATCCTTGGGACATCTTTGATTCTAGGGTAGTGACCTTGGTTAGGGTGTCTAGGTTAGGCCTATGACCCTACCCTAGGTCTATGGTATCATCACCCGGCGCATCGCCCCAACCATTCCCCCCAAATCCCCTCCCTGCCGCATCGTCTTCCTCTCCCCCACTGTGTCGTTTCGCTCTCCTCCACTGCCTCCACCACAGCATCTCACTCTCACCCACCGCATCCTCTTCCTCACCTTCATCGCCTCCATCTGTCTGATGACGGACGCCAGTGCAGTGGCTAGAGATGTAGTGGAGCAGCAGGGCACGATGACCGTGGTTGAAGTGAAGGACGTTGGCAGCGTCCACGGCGGTGTGGGGAAACTCGCAGCCGCTGCGGATGTGGAGAAGGAGGTGGCGGGCTCCGCCTCAGTGCTATCGAAGCAGAAGGTGACTGCGTCAAGCGGCGCAGTCCATCCCGATGAGCAGCCTTGCGAGGAGCAGGAGGTATTTGCACTTGCTTTTAATTATAGTATTTAGGATATTAGCTTGTAGCGTTAGTTGCATATTGGTTAGATTGTGATTCGTACGGTAGTATAGATGGTTAGAGTAGTTGATTTGACGGATGGGATGGGGTTTTCTGTATGGGGTGATGGGGGTTTTTGTACCAGGGTTAGAGTAGCAGTATCACCGATTGGGGTTTTTAATGTACTAGGGTTAGAGTAGCACAGATTGGTTTGTTTAATGCTACAGACATGTATGCTTATTAGATTTGTTTTTGAATGCTACTCAGATTGGGGTTTTGAATGTCATATGCCCAAATGGAATCCATTGATTAAGAACTTTTTTGATTCGTTAGTATATAAATTTTTCCACAATATGTAGTTATATTAGCTCTATTGTTCAATGTGTGTGTATGACAATGGAAAATGCAAATAGGATCATAGTATATTAGCCATATGGTCAATGTGTCATGTGTGCATATATAAATTTTCAATTCACTTCTGTATTTACTAGTGATGGATGTAATTGTATATTCAGGAGGATGATGGTTGGGAGAAAAAGAGGAAGCTGGACCTTACTAACTTCAAGGACCCTTACGCCAGGGTATAGTGATGACGAAGAGTATGAGGTAAGCCTACTTGAAATTTAGATTATTCGTTTAGTTCCTTTGGCATGGTGTATATGAATCTATAATGTATTAATGTAATTCATTCATGTGTACAGTATGATTCTGGAGATGTGCACAAGGGCAACGTCGCGTCCTTCACTACGAAGGAGGTAAAGAAGATCAAGGCCAAGGGAGTTGCTTCCTTCTACAACCGCAAGATCAAGAAGTGGCACTGCCCCTAGTGCACCACCAAACCAAAGCCAAGGGATGGCCGCTTCGATCACCTTCTGTCTCATGCAGAGGATGTAGCAATTCGCGGGGAGGACTACAAGATCAGGGGCCAGCATGCTGCCCTCGCGAATGCCCTGACTCCGGTGTGATGTGATGATGTTTTATCTTTGGGATACTTTTGGTAAACTGAATGTGGTTGTTTGGTAAACTTTCTGTGGTGGTATCTAAACTTAATGTGTGATCTATGGTAGTATAAATTTGCTACCTATATGTTATATATATGTCTGTCCTTAAATTTGCCTGTCGTGTATGGTATGTTCTGTTTAGGTGTTAAGAGCTATGAATTTAGGTGCTACAATGATGATCACACATGCTGTTTCAGTGTTGCTTCACTGATCAGACATGCTGCAAAGAATAAGAGCAAATAGCCCATCACCTTTTTATCAAATATTCCACTAGCAGAGCAATAAACAACATTTGAATGAAGAAAAAAATTAAATGCATGCAAAGAATAAGAGAAAATATTCCATCACCTTTTTGTCTGATGTTTATTAATCAAATGCATGCTTTTTCCCACCAACGTGTCTCATTATCCGATGTTTTGAACTGACATTCGACAGGACAGTATAAATTCAAAAAATGCAAAAAATTAAAACCTTGGCAACCTATCTATATTTGTGTAGGAGATCATGTGTGAAAATTTTGAGGTGATTTAGAGGAGGTCAAAGAAATTTGAATTTGAGAAATGTGCTCCAAATGAGCTCCTAGAGTAGGGTAAACAACCTCATTTGTAATCAAGTTTTTTTGATCCTACTCTAAATGAGCCAAATGTTTTTTTATTAACACCTATTCAATCTATATAGTGTGGATTAGAAGTCTCACTATTTTTTGAATTAATCTTCATATTTTTACATTTACTTTTAAAAATTATGCTTTAACATAAAATATGAAAATGAAAAACTAAGTTTGTATCCTTCTTATTCACTATGAAATAAAGCTTTGGTGATTTGTTTTGATTTTTTTAAATTTTCAAAAACAGAAGGTAACCCTACCTCCTTTCCTTGAACTCTATGAAATGTTGTACGTGATAGCTCATATGTGTGATGGTTTTTTCATGAAAATGATCATAGACCAAGTTTATGGTTTTTGATTGGTAACATGTCACATAAGACAACATTGTGCGCGGGTTTTATATTTTTTTGATTTTTTTAAAATTAATGGTGCTCATTTGACCTCGATCGTGCCAGCTAGTTTAATTTGTAAATGTTCGTATACCAAGTTTAATATTTTCCTCGTTAGTGTGTCTTATAAAACAACGAACGGCAAAGGTTTCATATTTTTCGATTTTTTTTAAATTAGTTACGCTCAATCAAAGCCTTAGAAACCCCGTTGACCAGCTCTAAACCCCTCTAAACTCCATAGGGTTTCGCCTAACCTAGCTCCGAACGCCAGCCGTCCGATCATACCCAGGCGCCAAGCGACAGCCCTCAGATGTGGTCTTCTAGAAGGAATTCGGTGGGCAGGCTGCGTGAAGGCTCCGTGCCGTTGGATCACATGGACGACTACGCATCGTTGGATCGTGGGGCGATTCGCGAGAGGCGATCCTGTTGGTTGTGCTCGGCTGCTCACACAGCACTGACTTCGTGAAAAAAACATAGTTTATTGGGCCTAAAAGGAAACCAAGCTCTGGTTGGGCCGTCGAATTGCGTTGTTTTTTCGCATCGTTTGCTCTGTTTTTTGTGAACATGCCGACTCTGTTTTCTTGCATCGTTTGATACAAATGTAAAAGCAAATTGACCAAATTTTGTTCTTTATGTTCAATACAAATGCAAATTGACCAAATTTATAAGGGCCAAATTTATTTTATCATGCAATGGCCACAAACTATTAAAAATTGTCTCTTTTTGTTCATATAATATAACCCTAATATATATGACCAAGGTTTCCCACGCGTGTAATTAGCTTCTTATTCTTCTTCTTTTCAAACCACGGTTTCCCACGCGTGTACACTCCCGATGCCGCGATGGGTGTGAAAACGGGCTACTTCACATTTGACCCCGTTATTGCCACGGGGAAATAACACGTAGCACTACGGCTATTTAAGCCACCCTCTGCCTCATCCATCCCTCATCCATCTCCCATCCTCTGTCATCTGCCCTTCTTGGTCTTTGACCCCTTCTCCTTCTTCTACACATCTCTCGGCCATGCAGTACACCAGACCAACCTATCGCTTTCCACCCACCATGCCAGAGAGGCGTGTACGTTGAGCGCACACTACGTGTGTGGGCGATATCAAGGTGGAGGACTGCGAGGAACTTTACCGAGTTCTTCCTCGGGGCTGGCTACCGCCACCTCCCGCGGAGATCTCCAACGATGTTACGCGTCGAGGAGGTCCTCCAAAACGGGATGGTGGTTGCTCTCCTTGACCACTTCACCAACACATTCGATGCATTCTACCTCCTCGGCGGGGTGTTTTGGTGTGGTTGCGAGTTCATCGCTTTCATCACCCACAATATGTTCACGGAGTACACCAACATCTTCCCCACCGCGTCGCGCGTGCACACTCTTTCGTACCCCATCGAGAACGCCCCGAAGGAGCAGTGAAGGGTGCACGGAGGAGGAGCGAGGTGGAAAAGGCGGTGGCTAGGGTTCTAAACCCTCTATCTATTTTTTGAGTCCATGTTATGTTAAGTTGTAGTCGAACTATATTGGAGATGCTATGGACTTGTTGGTGCTTTTATTAAGTTCTATTATTAATTTTTCTATCTATTCTATTATTAAGTTCTTCCTGGTTCGAACTATGTGATTGTGTTATGGGCTTTTTGGCCCTATCTACATATTTGTTGATTGTTTTCTTATAGAGCTCGCTTTGTTAGTAAGCACCTAGTGCATGCAGCCACAACAAACCCTTCCCTTTTTTTACACAAGCCACAAATATGTAGCCACCTAGTTAGTGCATCCAGCCACAAAAATATATAATATAAAACATATTGTTCAATGTATTTGCCGTAGCAAAACGGGTGCGGACGCGAGTGGATCGAAAAGGTTGAAACTGATCGTAAAAAAATGATGCTCTAATCAAGGAGACAAGTGTGCGAGAAGAGAGGAAACAACGGCAGCGACCGTCGTCGCATCCGTGGTGGCTGGCGTGTAGGAAAGCGGCTCGTTCAGTGCATCGTGGTGGCACGCACCGGCGCATGCAGGCTTGGTCGGCGCATGCAGGCTCGGTCGGTGCATCGTGGCGGCGCGCATCGATGCATGCGGGCAGGCTTGCTGGCTGCATGCATAACAGGCTTCTGTCATGGCGGGGCGCGCAGGCGTTTAATGCAAGGGACGGCCCAACGAAACCATGGCCCAACGGTCGAACTATGACACCGCCCAACGCGGCCCCACTCGTCAGAGTTAACGGTCAAGAAATTGACCCGATGGCAACGTCTGTTGTGACCTGTACTGAGAGTTTCGGGCAATGGAGTGGGGAAAACTGAGCAAAAGTTAAGAATGCGGGGATGAAATGAGTAGAGCTAAGGAACCGGGAGCATATATATAAAAAAACCATATAATTATGCCCTCATCCTAAGAAGACGACACCGACAAAGAATGCGTATCAAAAGCAAATCATCCAAAAGACTTGCACACTTCAAACAAGTCCACAAAGTTCTTCTCCTTATCTAGGTCTATGAAGCTACAACTTGGCCAACAACGAGCATAAAGGAACCTCTTGGCAACCAGCTCGAACTCAATGCCGCCACCTCTTCCTTCTCTTACTTGAGAATAAAATACAGCACATACATAAAAATAGGCTCAACGACGCGGGTGGCGTGCCTACGCCCCTTCTGCCTACTAATACCAATAGTGTGCCCTAAAATCTACACGCTGCTGATATTTTGTTGATTACTAGTGGAGCCTCGTCTTGGTAAAGCACGTCACTAGTAAGCTAAGTGTTACTAGTGGTGTGTTAATAATCTGCGCTCTACTAGTAATTGGTTCAGTTTTTTTTCATTCGACCAAGTTGGTTCGGATAATATTAATACCATGCTATTTTTAGCTCACGCCATAGGTATTTTGGTGACTTAGTAGGGACGTGTGAAATATTAGCGCGCCACTAATAACTTAATTCCCTAAGGGGTTTCGGTACCCTATTTAAATTATGTATAGTCCTTTGTTGCACTGCTTTTGTAAGAGCTACAGGTCCTTACTAACGTGATCCAATTGCCTTGGCGTATAACCGCCGTAAGGTCCTAGATGGGTCAGTGTAGTACCTTTTTATAAAAAAGGTGGGTGTAGTACCTGCAATATGCAACAATTGACCCTTGAGTTACTGCGAAGCAAAGTTCACTTGGGTTTATAAACTGATCATAAGAAAACACTCAAAAGTTTTCTTGAAATTTGATGTAAAATGGTCACCACGAATGAATTTACATTCACAAGTCCTTGAAATTTGATGAACTAACTACTTTGTTGATCTAATTATAATTATTTACTTCTAAGCATAAATTGTTGTTATGAAGTAATGGTTGATGACAAACCACGAGGGAAAACAGATCTCTCCTCCCTCCTAACCCTACATGGCCAGGGCAAACTCCCCCCCTGCAAACTTCATTGACGAGCCCGTGGATTCACCTCCCTACTCCCCGCCGCTCAGGCAGCCGGTGGAGGGGAGGGAAATCCTGGCGCCTTGGATCCGATTAGTAGTTTAGGGTAGGATTTTTTTAGTCCTCGTGAGTGTAGTGTTCGGGCAGATGGTGGTGCTTTTTCTTCGAGATTTTTTTTCGGGCTTCGATCTTCCTTGAATTCATTTGTCTGGACGTAGTCGATGGAGCTTCGGCGTAGATACCTATACCGTCTCTTGGGGGCAGCGAGGTTAGGATTTCTCATCATGTGGCGAGATTTAGTGTCACGTGCTTCAGATCTATGCAAGGGTTCAACGGCGACAACTATGGCTCCAGGGCGCTGGTCCTTAGGGGCACGTGCACGAAGACTTCCCAGATGTCATCGACAAGGTCAAGCCGGCTCCGTTAGGGGAGCGGCGACAGCAACGCATCGGCGGCTCGTTCTAGCGCGAGTAGTGATCGTTCGGTGGTCTCAGAATATCGATGTAATTTTTATTATGTTTGAGATCCTTGGTACTTCGGGTGAATTTTTATAATAGATCTGATCCTTTTCGACACAAAAATGAAGTAACCAGGATCAAGACAAGATTCTCTTCTAGTTTGCAAGATGTAATATCGTAAGGACATGTGTATCTGACCGATGACAAAATAACTGATAATTTAGCCGGAAACAATTAGCCATGTATGTGTGTGTCATCTAACCGACTGATCCAAAAAAGGAGGCGTAAAAAACTATGATGCCAATAACACAATGACGTTCCCTATGAAAGGCTCATGCGTGAAGAAATATTTCCTCAGCAAGGCTCATGCCAGCAATGATTTTCCCCAACGTTGGCTCAAAAACCCGCTCCCCAGACAGGATCGGGAATTGGCATGCTAAAAGACAAAGATTTCCATTCTATGGCATAAAGATTAGTCATGGTAAATAAGAAAAAAAATGTCATGTTATAGAAGAAAGTTTGTCATACTATAGTAGAGAAATTTGCCATGTGTTTTAGATTTTTGCCATGCTACAAGTAGAGAGAATTGCCACATGTCCATGAATTGCCATGTTACAACGGATAGACTTGCAATGCTACACCATAGAATTTTCATGCTATATGGAAGAAATTTTTCTATGTGCTCGGGATTGCCATGCTAGCGGAAAGGGATTCTCATATTATATCGGAGGGAACTATTAGAAATTGACACGCTTTAGATGCAGAATTTGCCGTTCAGATGTGATTTTAACGAGGTAAATGGACAAAACAGGGTTTCGCCGTTCACTCAGATTGCCGTCAAAAGCCAACAATATTTGTCTTTCCCTCAATCGACCGCTCAGATGGGTGCATTGGAGCAAACAAGTGCACCACTCCACGTACCACGTGCGCTGCATTGAGATTCATGCGAGGGGTCGGATGCGCCACAAGGCGTTCCCTGAGGAAAACCTTGCCCATGAACCGTCAGTCTCACAAGCTTCCAAAAAACCTTGTAGTGTCCAAATATCTGTAAGATAATAATTGAAATAGGAAGTTTAATAAGTATCCTCCATTAAGCGCTACCGTCTCTTTAAATTAAATCATTTGCTAATTTCCTTTTGTTACATTTTCTTTCGAAATTTATGCGATGTTTTTATTTTTACTTTTATTCTCTTGTGTAGATGTTTCTCATTGACAGGCTAATAAATCAATTAATGACATTGTTTTTTCAATAAATTAATGACACTATTGTGTGGTTCAGGAGAACCAGCGAAGGGAGACCAATCTGGTTAAGCGGACAACCAGCTCATGTTTAGGTCATAAACGAAGGCGTTGAAATTATCTATTTTGGCCAACCAACATGTGGTTGGATGGTTAGGAGGAGAGTGGTATCCCTAGCCCATCGAGTTTAAGTCCTAGACTTGACATCGGTGCTCGCATTTTTCTAGATTTATTTTTGTCCTTCCAGCAACAGGTGTTCAGTGCGAGGAGACGTTCTCGTCGACTATGAAGGCGTCTATGGCGACTTCGTCAATGTCAAAAATGATGTGTCCGCTCAGTCTCTCGGATGTTTTCATAGGAGTAGGGTGTTCGTGCATGCATTAATAGGGGTAAGTGTATGTGCGTATGTGTGGGCATATGCATCGGTACTGTGTTAAAAAAAAACTATCTTTTTTGTGGCATATTCAACATTTTTAGGTGCATTCATTAGATTATTTATGGTCATATTGTTAACAATGTCTTTAGCTTCGTTTTAACATAGTTTTTACTCAATATAATGCTTAACTTGCTCCCTATAAAATCAAACACGCGCTAAGTATAACAGTGGTCCTTAACTCTTTCTGTTGACGCTATGCTGGACTGGTGGTTCAAACCATGTCCGCCGTACAGTTTTCATGTTGGATTGTTTACTCGTGTGGCATTCTTTGGTTGGCCGATAGAGAAGGGCACCCCTATTTCTCGCATTAAGCAAGACAGGAGCACCCCCTCGCTGAAGGGAACATAGTTGGGCCGACCCACATGCGTGGGAAACACCAACCTGTTTTCTGTTTCTTTTTTCATACTTTTTTTTGCTTTCTCTTTTTACTTTTGTTTATACTTCAAACTATTATCTATATATATTGCAAAAAACATTTGAAAAAAATGTTGAACAAGTAATTGAAAAATGTTAAACAAGTATTAAAAAAGAGTTGAACAAGTATTTGAAATAAAATGTTGAACAAGTATTTGAAAAAATGTTGATCATGTATATAAAAATGTTGAACAAGTATTTGAAAAATGTTCAACGAGTATTTGAAAAAATGTTGAACAAGTATTCTTAAACATGTTGATCATGTATATAAAAATATTGAACATGTACTTCAAAATTTTTGTAGAAGTATTTAAAAATGTTGAGATATGTATTAAAATGTTGATCAAGCATTTAGAAAATGTTGAATGAGTGTTCAGACAATGCTGAACGTGTATACACAAAATGTTGATCACTTTCAAAAAAAATGTTTTCACATATATGAATATGTAGAGTGAAAACAAAAACAACATAAGAGAAACAAAATGCAAAAGAGAATGAAAAGACGAAGAAGAAAAAGGGAAAGAAATGAAGGAAAAGATAACAATAAAAAACTGCTCAAATGACCTCAAGTACGCTGTCCGCCTCAACTCTATGTAGAAAAGGGATCGATCCCTAGTACTTGCATTTCATGATCTCTTTTACTTCAATGCATGAACGAATGGGCCGGTCGAAAAATGTAGAACCTTCAACGACACTTCTGTACCGCCTCACTTAAAGCGAGAATAGTCATTGCGGGTAGGGAATGGTCCAGGTCCAGGTAGTCTAACGTAACCTTTCTAACTAACTAGTAAGCCTGCACGTGCAACTCACGTCTCGTCTAATAGCATGTTGAAAATTGGGAAGACGTTCTAAGTTACATTTTGACTAATACAAATGAAAAGAATAATGCTATAAGCGAAAGAAATCCATACATATTTCGAAATTGAATCAAGTATTTAATTTAAATTGATAAATCATGGAAAATAAAAAAAGATAAACCCTTAAATTCCATGCATCCTTCGGAAAGATTTCACTATGTATTAGGTGCTTTCAGTTCATCAAGTTCAGCTCTTGGAAATTAAAGTTTTCATTCAGAAATGGTCAAGAAAGTAACTAACTATGTCATGAAAGGGTATGCACCTAATTGTAGGTATTAGGGCCAACTGAGCTGAAATAAAGGAGAAACCAAAACCATTCTACAAGATGATGATCCTCGGTCATCCGACAAAATTATCCAAGTATTACATTTTTCCATGATATGCAATCTAACATCATCATTCAAATTCTAATCAGGACAAATTCCTTTTTAGTAGTAGGAGCAGAGTTGACCATGTGAACTAATATAAATCACGGAGTAAGATCTATATCATTCTCGTTGAAGGGAATAAATGAGCAGTGCAAGAATTGGATTAGAGAATAACCTAGGGCCTGAAGTCAACAAGTAATCTTGCACACACAATGCAGTCCAAGGCGTGCGTGCGTGCACAAGATATATACAACATATGCCTGTGTCTCTAGAGAGAGATATATTTTACACTAAAACCATTGCGGCATGGATACTTTGGATCAAAATTGCACCAGAATATTAGTCTTTGCACTGGTTAAGTCGTTAGCTGCAACCACAAGAACAGATCTCCCTCAGAAAATATTGTGCCATGAATGCCAAAGTTTGTTGCATTATATGCCCTCTTGCAACAGAGCCCTCCGTCACTCTTTGCGCTTCACCATTCCCTGCAATTTAAAAGTGACGATCCGATAAGGCATTTTCATTAACATTTTTGCAAACACTAATTTGAAATACACAAGGTGATGAAATTATTCAGTTATTTGCACAACATCCGGATAGTAACATAATAACAATAGAAGTTTGCTACCTAGAATCAAAGATTTTAATATCTCTAGGTCCTTAATGGAGATGAATTTGCTTAAAGGGCATCCCACCAGTCAACTTCACATTCTTAGCCACTCTGGATGCATCGTGTTGCCCCTCATATCTCGGATATGACTCATGTCGTATGAAGGTAAGTCTGAATGTAGATCATAAGAAACAATGTTCGCAAACAAATAGCATGAAAATCTGGACAAAAATATGATATTTCTACATCTTCTCTCAAGCCAAGATTGAAGCAACCCAGGGTGGGTGATCCAACGTATACAGCGGTGTCGTGACATAATAGGTGACATATGCATGCTAAAATTTCAGGTTATCAAGCAAACCGTCAATAGGCGAGTACAGTGTCGCGATAACATTTATGGCTGCAATGTACTACCTTTGTAAACATAAGACGTTAGTGACCTAAAATGTCTTATAAAATTTTACGAAGGGAGTATTACTCAGGCCTAATATATTAATTAAGTGTCAATTCCATTTTCAATCAAAATAGCGTGTTTCAAAATTTTAGATAAAAGGTGTCTTTTACCTCAACTACAAACCTGGAGGTGAGATAGTGGATCGGCGCGCAGGCGTGCGGTGATGGCCTTCGGCCGGCACGTCTCCTACGCAATGATATTTCTTTATCTTACGCTCCCATTCCTGCATATTGTTCTCTCATACGATGACGTTCCTTCTTCGAAGAAGCATCTGACACTGATACATGGTTACGAATACTCTGTACACAAACTCAAAAGGATATGAAATCATAATATACGCTACAAATATTCAATACTGCTAACGTCAGCATACCTTTCATTTCAACACATCGGCCTGAGATAATTTTGAAGGAAATATGCCCTAGAGGCAATAATAAAGATGTTATTTTTATTTCCTTGTATCATGATAAATATTTATTATTCATGCTAGAATTGTATTAACCGGAAACTTGATACATGTGGAAACTTTATTATTCATGCTAGACAAAACAGTATGTCCCTAGTATGCCTCTACTAGACTAGCTCATTGATCAAAGATGGTTATGTTTCCTAGCCATAGACATGAGTTGTCATTTGATCAACGGGATCACATCATTAGGAGAATGATGTGATGGACAAGACCCATCCGTTAGCATAGCACTATGATCGTTTAGTTTAACTGCTATTGCTTTCTTCATGACTTATACATGTTCCTATGACTATGAGATTATGCAACTCCCGAATACCGTAGGAACACCTTGTGTGCTATCAAACGTCACAACATAACTGGGTGATCATAAAGATGCTCTACAGGTGTCTCCGAAAGTATTCGTGGTGTTGGCATAGATCAAGATTAGGATTTGTCACTCCGAGTGTCGGAGAGGTATCTCTGGGCCCTCTCGGTAACACACATCATAATAAGCCTTGCAAGCAAAAGACTAATGAGTTAGTCACGAGATGATGTGTTACGGAACGAGTAAAGAGACTTGCCGGTAAACGAGATTGAACTAGGTATAAAGATACCGACGATCGAATCTCGGGCAAGTAACATACCGTTTGACAAAAGGAACAACGTATGTTGTTATGCGGTTCTGACCGATAAAAGATCTTCGTAGAATATGTAGGAGCCAATATGAACATCCAGGTTCGCTATTGGTTATTGACCGGAGATGAGTCTCGGTCATGTCTACATAGTTCTCGAGCCCGTAGGGTCCGCACGCTTAACGTTTGATGACGATCGGTATTATGAGTTTTTGAGTATTGATGTACCGAAGGTAGTTCGGAGTCCCGGATGAGATCACGGACATGACGAGGAGTCTCGGAATGTCCGAGACATAAAGATTGATATATTGGACGGCTATATTCGGACACCGGAAGTATACCGGAAAAGTTTTGGATTTATCGGGAATGCCGGAGGGGGTTACCGGAACCCCCTACGAGAGGGGATGGTCCATAGTGGGCCTAAAGGGAAAGAGAGAGGCAGCCCATAGGGCTGGCCGGCGCCCCCACCTAGGGTTCCTAGTTGGACTAGGATTGGGGGGGGCGCCACCTCTCCTATTCCTTTCCCCCTTCTTCCTTTTGGTGAATCCTACTAGGAATAGGATTGCAATCCTATTCCTAGTAGGAGTCCACTCCTAGCCGCACCAGGAAGAGTTGGCCGGCCTCCCTCCCCTGCTCCTTTATATACGGGGGCAGGGGGCACCCAAAGACACACAAGTTGAATTGTTTTAGCCGTGTGCGGTGCCCCCCTCCACAGAATCACACCTCGGTCATACCGTCGCGGAGCTTAGGCGAAGCCCTGCGCCGGTGAATAGATGTTCTCCGTCACCACGCCGTCGTGCTGACGAAACTCTCCCGTGAAGCTCAACTGGATCAAGAGCTCGTGGGACGTCATCAAGCTGAACGTGTGCTGAACGCGGAGGTGCCGTACGTTCGGTGCTTGATCGGTTGGATCGCGAAGAAGTTCGACAACATCAACCGCGTCACTTGACGCTTCCGCTCCCCGTCTACGAGGGTACGTAGACACACTCTCCCCTCTCGTTGCTATGCATCTGGTAGATAGATCTTGTGTGATCGTAGGAAAATTTTAAAATACTACGTTCCCCAACAGTGGCATCATGAGCCAGGTCTATGCGTAGATGATATGCACGAGTAGAACACAATGAGATTGTGGACGATACTAGTCATACTGCTTACCAGCATGTCATACTTTGCTTCGGCGGTATTGTGAGATGAAGCGGCCCGGACCGACATTACGCGTACGCTTACGCGAGACTGGTTTCACCGTTACGAGCACTCGTTGCTTAAAGGTGACTGGCGGGTGTCTGTCTCTCTCACTTTAGCTGAATCAAGTGTGGCTACGCCCGGTCCTTGTGAAGGTTAAAACAACACATACTTGACGAAACATCGTTGTGGTTTTGTATGCGTAGGTAAGAACGGTTCTTGCTAAGCCCATAGCAGCCACGTAAAACTTGCAACAACAAAGTAGAGGACGTCTAACTTGTTTTTGCAGGGCATGTTGTGATGTGATATGGTCAAGACATGATGAGTTATGCGGTTTTGTATGAGATGATCATGTTTTGTAAAGTTATCGGCAACTGGCAGGAGCCATATGGTTGTCGCTTTATTGTATGAAATGCAATCGCCATGTAATTGCTTTACTTTATCACTAAGCGGTAGCGATAGTCGTGGAAGCAATAGTTGGCGAGACGACAACGATGCTACGATAAAGATCATGGTTTCAAGCCGGTGACGAAGGTGATCATGACGGTGCTTTGAAGATGGAGATCAAAAGCACAAGATGATGATGGCCATATCATGTCACATATTTTGATTGCATGTGATGTTTATCTTATTATGCTTCTTATTTTGCTTAGAACGACGGTAGCATTATAAGATGATCCCTTACTAAATTTCAAGGTATAAGTGTTCTCCCTGAGTATGCACCGTTGCGAAAGTTCGGCGTGCCGAGACACCACGTGATGATCGGGTGTGATAAGCTCTACGTTCAAATACAACGGGTGTAAGCCAGTTTTGCACACGCAGAATACTCGGGTTAAACTTGATGAGCCTAGCATATACAGATATGGCCTCGGAACACTGGAGACCGAAAGGTCGAGCGTGAATGATATAGTAGATATGAGCAACATAAGATGTTCACCATTGAAACTACTCCATCTCACGTGATGATCGGACATGGTTTAGTTGATTTGGATCACGTGATCATTTAGATGACCAAGAGGGATGTCTATCTAAGTGGGAGTTCTTAAGTAATATGATTAATTGAACTTTAATTTATCATGAACTTAGTCCTGGTAGTATTAGCATATCTATGTTGTAGATCAATAGCTCGCGATGTTGCTCCCCGGTTTTTTTTCATATGTTCCTAGAGAAAACCAAGTTGAAAGATGTTAGTAGCAATGATGCGGAATTGTTCCGTGATCTGAGGATTATCCTCATTGATGCATAGAAGAATTATGTCCTTGACGCACCGCTAGGTGACAGACCTATTGCAGGAGTAGATGCAGACGTTATGAACGTTTTGACAAAAGCTCGATATGATGACTACTTGATAGTTTAGTGCACCATACTTTACGGCTTAGAATCGGGACTTCAAAAACGTTTTGAACGCCACGGAACATATAAGATGTTCCAAGAGTTGAAATTAGTATTTCATACTCATGCCCGTGTTGAGAGGTATAAGACCTCTGACAGTACTTTGCCTACAAGATGGAGGAGAATAGCTCAACCAGTGAGCATGTACTCAGATTGTCTGGGTACTACAATTACTTTAATCAAGTGGGAGTTAATCTTCTAGATAAGATAGTAATTGACAAAGTTCTCTAGTCACTATCACCAAGTTAGTAGAACTTCGTGATGAACTATAACATACACGGGATGCAAAAAGACAATTCCCGAGCTCTTCGCTATGCTCAAAGCTGCGGAGGTAGAAATCAAAAAGGAGCATCAAGTGTTGATGGTTAACAACACCACTTGTTTCAAGTAAAGGGCAAAAGGGATAGAAGGGGAACTTCAAGAAGAATGACAAGCAAGTTGTCACTCCCATGAAGAAACCCAAAGCTAAACTCAAGCCTGAAACTAAGTGCTTCTACTGCAAAGGAAATGGTCAGTGGAAGTGGAACTGCCCTAGATACTTGGCGGATAAGAAGGATGGCAAAGTGAACAAAGGTATATTTGATATACAGATTATTAATGTGTATTTTACTAGTGTTCATAACAACACCTCGGTATTTGATACTGATTTAGGTTCTAAAAAGTAGTAACTCGAAATGGGAGTTGCATAATGAACAGAAACTAGTTAAAGGATGAAGTGACGATGTATATTGGAAGCAGTTCCAAGATTGATATGATCATCATCGCACACTCCCTATACTTTCGGGATTAGTGTTGAACCTAAATAACTGTTATTTGGTGTTTGTGTTGAGCATGAATGTGATTTGATCATGTTTATTGCAATACGGTTATTCATGTAAGTTAGAAAATAATTGTTGTTCTGTTTACATGAATAAAAACCTTCTATGGTCATACACCCAATAAAAATAGTTTATTGGATCTCGATTGTAGTGATACACATATTCATAATATTGAAACCAAAAGATGCAAGGTTAATAATGATAGTGCAACTTATTTGTGGCACTGCCGTTTAGGTCATATTGGTGTAAAACGCATGAAGAAACTCCATAAAGATGGACTTTTGGAATCACTTGATTATGAATCACTTGGTGCTTGCGAACCATGCCTCATGGGCAAGATGACTAAAACTCCGTTCTCCGGAACTATGGAGCGAGCAACATATTTGTTGGAAATCATACATACTGATGTATGTGGACCAATGAGTGTTGATGCTCGCGGCGGGTATCGTTATTTTCTGACATTCACTGATGATTTGAGCAGATATGGGTATATCTACTTAATGAAGCACAAGTCTGAAACATTTGAAAAGTTCAAAGAATTTCAGAGTGAAGTAGAGAATCATCGTAACAAGAAAATAAAGTTCCTACGATCTGATCGTGGAGGAGAATATTTGAGTTACGAGTTTGGTCTTCATTTGAAACAATGTGGGATAGTTTCACAACTCACGCCACCTGGAACACCACAGCGTAATGGTGTGTCCGAATGTCGTAACCGTACTTTATTGGATATGGTGCGATCTATGATGTCTCTTACCGATTTACCACTATCGTTTTGGGGTTATGCTTTAGAGACAGCTGCATTCACGTTAAATAGGGCACCATCTAAATCCGTTGATACGACACCTTATGAACTATGGTTTGGCAAGAAACCAAAGTTGCCGTTTCTTAAAATTTGGGGATGCGATGCTTATGTGAAAACACTTCAACCTGATAAGCTCGATCCCAAGTCGGAAAAATGTGTCTTCATAGGATACCCAAAAGAGACTGTTGGGTACACCTTCTATCACAGATCCGAAGGCAAAATATTCGTTGCTAAGAACGGATCCTTTCTAGAAAAAGAGTTTCTCTCGAAAGAAGTGAGTGGGAGGAAAGTAGAACTTGATGAGGTAATTGTACCTTCTCCCATATTGGAAAGTAGTACATCACAGGAAATTGTTCCAGTGATTCCTACACCAATTAGTGAGGAAGTTGATGATAATGATCATGAAACTTCGGATCAAGTTTCTGCTGAACGTCGTAGATCAACCAGAGTACGTTCCGCACCAGAGTGGTACGGCAACCCAGTTCTGGAAATCATGTTACTAGACCATGATGAACCTACGAACTATGAGGAAGCGATGATGAGCCCAGATTCCGCAAAATGGCTTGAAGCCATGAAATCTGAGATGGGATCCATGTATGAAAACAAAGTATGGACTTTGGTTGACTTGCCCGATGATCGGCAAGCCATCGAAAATAAATGGATCTTCAAGAGGAAGACCGACGCAGACGGTAATATTACTGTTTACAAAGCTCGACTTGTTGCGAAAGTTTTTTGACAAGTTCAAGGAGTTGACTACGATGAGACTTTCTCACCTGTAGCGATGCTTAAGTCTGTCCGAATCATGTTAGCAATTGCCACATTTTATGATTATGAAATCTGGCAAATGGATGTCAAAACTGCATTCCTAAATGGATATCTCAAAGAAGAGTTGTATATGATGCAACCAGAAGGTTTTGTCAATCCAAAAGGTGCTAACAAAATATGCAAGCTCCAGCGATCCATCTATGGACTGGTGCAAGCATCTCGGAGTTGGAATATACGCTTTGATGAGGTGATCAAAGCATATGGTTTTATACAGACTTTTGGAGAAGCCTGTATTTACAAGAAGTGAGTGGGAGCACTACAACCTTTCTGATAAGTATATGTGAATGACATATTGTCGATCGGAAATGATGTAGAATTTTCTGGAAAGCATAAAGGAGTGTTTGCAAAGAGTTTTTCAAAGAAAGACCTCGGTGAAGCTGCTTACATATTGAGCATCAAGATCTATATAGATAGATCAAGACGCTTGATAAGACTTTCGATGAGTACATACCTTGATAAGATTTTGAAGTAGTTCAAAATGGATCAGTCAAAGAAGAAGTTCTTGCCTGACTTGTAAGGTATGAAGTTCAGTAAGACTCAAAGCGACCACGGCAGAAAAATATAGAGAGAATGAAAGTCATTCCCTATGCCTCAGACATAGGTTCTATAAAGTATGCCATGCTGTGTACAAAACACGTTGTGTACCTTGCCAAGAGTTTGACAGGGAGGTACAATAGTGATCCAGGAGTAGATCACTGTACAGCGGTCAAAATTATCCTTAGTAATTGGATGACTAAGGAAATGTTTCTCGATTATGGAGGTGATAAAGAGTTTGTCGTAAAGGGTTACACCGATGCAAACTTTGACACTAAATTCAGATGACTCTAAGTATCAATCTGGATGCATACTGAAAGTGGGAGCAATTAGCCAGAGTAGCTCTATGCAGAGCATTGTAGACATAGAAATTTGCGAAATACATACGGATCTGAATGTGACAGACCCGTTGACTAAACTTCTCTCACAAGCAAAACATGATCACACCTTATTACTCTTGGGTATTAATCACATAGCAATGTGAACTAGATTATTGACTCTAGTAAACCCTTTGGGTGTTAGTCACATGGCGATGTGAACTATGGGTGTTATTCACATAACGATGTGAACTATCAGTATTAAATCACATGGCGATGTGAGCTAGATTATTGACTCTAGTTCAAGTGGGAGACTGAAGGAAATATGCCCTAGAGGCAACAATAAAGATGTTATTTTTATTTCCTTGTATCATGATAAATGTTTATTATTCATGCTAGAATTGTATTAACCGGAAACTTGATACATGTGTGAATACATAGACAAAACAGTATGTCCCTAGTATGCCTCTACTAGACTAGCTCATTGATCAAAGATGGTTATGTTTCCTAGCCATAGACATGAGTTGTCATTTGATCAACGGGATCACATCATTAGGAGAATGATGTGATGGACAAGACCCATCCGTTAGCATAGCACTATGATCGTTTAGTTTAACTGCTATTGCTTTCTTCATGACTTATACATGTTCCTATGACTATGAGATTATGCAACTCCCGAATACCGTAGGAACACCTTGTGTGCTATCAAACGTCACAACGTAACTGGGTGATCATAAAGATGCTCTACAGGTGTCTCCGAAAGTATTCGTGGTGTTGGCATAGATCAAGATTAGGATTTGTCACTCCGAGTGTCGGAGAGGTATCTCTGGGCCCTCTCGGTAACACACATCATAATAAGCCTTGCAAGCAAAAGACTAATGAGTTAGTCACGAGATGATGTGTTACGGAACGAGTAAAGAGACTTGCCGGTAAACGAGATTGAACTAGGTATAAAGATACCGACGATCGAATCTCGGGCAAGTAACATACCGTTTGACAAAAGGAACAACGTATGTTGTTATGCGGTTCTGACCGATAAAAGATCTTCGTAGAATATGTAGGAGCCAATATGAACATCTAGGTTCCGCTATTGGTTATTGACCGGAGATGAGTCTCGGTCATGTCTACATAGTTCTCGAGCCCGTAGGCTCCGCACGCTTAACGTTTGATGACGATCGGTATTATGAGTTTTTGAGTATTGATGTACCGAAGGTAGTTCGGAGTCCCGGATGAGATCACGGACATGACGAGGAGTCTCGGAATGTCTGAGACATAAAGATTGATATATTGGACGGCTATATTCGGACACCGGAAGTATATCGGAAAAGTTTCGGATTTATCGGGAATGCCGGAGGGGGTTACCGGAACCCCCTACGAGAGGGGATGGTCCATAGTGGGCCTAATGGGAAAGAGAGAGGCAGCCCATAGGGCTGGCCGGCGCCCCCACCTAGGGTTCCTAGTTGGACTAGGATTGGGGGGGGGGGGCGCCACCTCTCCTATTCCTTTCCCCCTTCTTCCTTTTGGTGAATCCTACTAGGAATAGGATTGCAATCCTATTCCTAGTAGGAGTCCACTCCTAGCCGCACCAGGAAGAGTTGGCCGGCCTCCCTCCCCTGCTCCTTTATATACGGGGGCAGGGGGCACCCAAAGACACACAAGTTGAATTGTTTTAGCCGTGTGCGGTGCCCCCCTCCACAGAATCACACCTCGGTCATACCGTCGCGGAGCTTAGGCGAAGCCCTGCGCCGGTGAACACATCATATCCGTCACCACGCCGTCGTGCTGACGAAACTCTCCCGTGAAGCTCAACTGGATCAAGAGCTCGTGGGACGTCATCAAGCTGAACGTGTGCTGAACGCGGAGGTGTCGTACGTTCGGTGCTTGATCGGTTGGATCGCGAAGAAGTTCGACAACATCAACCGCGTCACTTGACGCTTCCGCTCCCCGTCTACGAGGGTACGTAGACACACTCTCCCCTCTCGTTGCTATGCATCTGGTAGATAGATCTTGTGTGATCGTAGGAAAATTTTAAAATACTACGTTCCCCAACAAATTTTGGGTAGAAATCTTGCTTGTCGAAAATCTCGCATTTGTCGTTGGTAAGTGGGATACGTGTGTAGCCAATTAGTATCACAATCTTCCTCAATAGCAGGCCCGCTGATACGTCTCCGTCGTATCTACAATTTTTGATTATTCCATGCCAATATTATACAACTTTCATATACTTTTGGCAACTTTTTATACTATTTTTGGGACTAGCATATTAATCCAGTGCCCAGTGCCAGTTCCTATTTGTTGCATGTTTTTTATTTCGTAGAATATCCATAATAAACGGAGTCCAAACGGGATAAAAACAGACGGGGATTTTTTTGGAATATTTATGAATTTTGGGAAGAAGAATCAGCGCGAGACGATGCCCGAGGGGGCCACGAGGCAGGGGGCACGCCCCAGGGGGTCAGGAGCGCCCCTGACCCTCGTGGCCACCCCGTAAGGCGGTTGGTGCCCTTCTTTCTCCGCAAGGAAGCTAATATCCATATAAAAACCGTGTCAAAAATTCAGCCCAATCGGAGTTACGGATCTCCGGGAATATAAGAAACGGTGAAAGGCCAGAATCTGGGAATGCAGAAACAGAGAGAGACATAGAGACATATCCAATCTAGGAGGAAGGTCAAGGAAGAACAATAAGGAGGGGGCTCTCTCCCCTCTCTCTCGGTGGCGCCGGAACGCCGCTGGGGCCATCATCGTGTGACGGCGATCTACACCACCACCTCCGTCATCTTCACCAACATCGTCATCACCTTTCCCAATCTATCTACAGCGATCCACTCTCCCGCAACCAGCTGTACCCTCTACTTGAACATGGTGCTTTATGCTTCATATTATTATCCAATGATGTCTTGCCATCCTATGATGTCTGAGTAGATTTTCGTTGTCCTATCGGTAATTGGTGAATTGCTATGATTGGTTTAATTTGCTTGTGGTTATGCTGATGTCCTTTGGTGCCCATCATATGAGCACGTGCGTGGATCACACCATAGGGTTAGTTGTATGTTGATAGGACTACGTATTGGAGGGCAAGAGTGACAGAAGCTTCAACCTAGCGTAGAAATTGATGCATACGGGATTGAAGGGGGACCAATATATCTTAATTCTATGGTTGGGGTTTACCTTAATGAACGTTAGTAGTTGCAGATGCTTGCTAATAGTTCCAATCATAAGTGCATAGAATTCCAAGTCAGGGACATATTAGCAGTGGCCTCTCCCACATAAAACTTGTTATCGGTCTAGTAACGTAGTCAATTGCTTAGGGATAATTTCGCAAGTCCTACCACCACTTTTCCACACTTGCTATACTAAATTTATTTCTTCTTTACCTAAACAGCCCATAGTTTTTATTTACGTGCTCTTTATATTCTTGCAAACCAATCCCGTTACACCTACAAAGTACTTCTACTTTATACTTGTTCTAGGTAAAGCAAACGTCAAGCATGCGTAGAGTTGTATCGATGGTCGATAGAACTTGAGGGAATATTTGTTCTACCTTTAGCTCCTCGTTGGGTTCGACACTCTTACTTATCGAAAGAGGATACAACTGATCCCCTACACTTGTGGGTTATCAAGACCTTTTTCTGGCGCCGTTGCCAAGGAGCAATAGTGTGGGGTGAATATTCTCGTGTGTGCTTGTTTCTTTATCACTAAGTAGGATTTATTTGTTGTTCTCAGTGGTTCTCTATCTTTAGTTATGGATATGGAGCACGAAATACCAAAAAATAGGTGTACTTGCTACTCATGGAGATGGGGAACCTCCTAAAACCCTCGATGCTCATTATGTGAAAGATATTATGTACTCCTTTGATAATCCTGAGAAAACCCCATTCAGCTATATAATGGGAGTAACGTTTGATCAACATGAATACTTTAGAGATTATCGCTTGACACAAAAAGGGAAACTATTATGGGATCAAATTCATATGTTGCATTGGTATGCTCGGCAACTATTGTGACGCCCGAAGACCGACGTCCCAGAAGATTCCAAATGTTCCGGGTTCTTCCGTGTGTTTCATTTGTACTTGTGTTATTTATTTTGCATTGCATCATGTCATCATGCCATCATGACTTTAATTCTGTAACTCAACCAAATAAGTCGTGTGGACCTTCGGTCCATTTAAATCGAGGGAAGGATGACTTCTCTTTATAACATATAAAAGCCTCTCAATATTACTAGGGAGCTATATTAAATATTCCATTTGTTTGGAGTTCACCATAACACACTTGCATATATTTTCCCCATGCCTTCCCTTTCTCAATTCTGGCCTCAACCTTTGCCTATGAATCTTATTGGCTGAGTTAAGCCACATCCTCAAATTCCACCCCTTTTCGATTCCATCAAAAGGGTGTTCGTGAATTCAAATAGTTTGACTTTTGTTCAACTTGTTTGAATCTTCTTTCCCAAAAGTCTTCCGTTGATTTTATTTAATTTCCTTACATTTTTGTGAGTCCACGGAATTTTACCCTATGCCCAATTCTTTCCTTAACCTTCTCTTTCTTTTTCTTCTCTCTTATTCTTTTCATCTAAAAGAATATGAGGGGGAGAGAGAGAGCTGAGCCGGGCTGCTTTTCCACCTCCAGTCCGGCCCATTTGCACATTGGCCTCCCTAGGCCAAGCCCAGCCAGTCGTAGCCCACTTGACCCCCTAACCCTAGCTGGCCCGACCGAGCCTCTCCATCACCCCTCGCTCCTCCCTTTCCCTCTGCGCCGCCACTCATCGCGACCGAGAGAAGGCGAACCCGACCCCCCTCGCTCGATCTGATCCCCTCGCCCGCTCGATCTCCCTCGCTCGGTCCCTCTCCTCCTTCGTTGTTCCCTCGCACCGCCAAGTACCTCGAGCAGCTTGCCTCGACCCCCTCCTGCTCGAGCCACCTCGCCTCCCGATGTTCTCCTCCTGCTCGAGCCACCGGCCTCGCTTTCTGCCGCGGGAGACCAGCGCCCGGGCTCTCCTTCGTCGAGCCCCCCTCAAGTCGTCGCGCTCCCCTCGCGCGCCCGAGCAGCGGGACGCGCGCCTCGCCTCCAGCCGCGGGCCGGCCTTGCCGCGTCCCCGCCGCAGCCTTGCTGCATCACCGTCCTCCCGCGCCGGAGCGGCCATCCCCGACAAGCGTCGCGCCGTCCTTCTCCGCTGCACCTCCGCCACCTCGCCCCAAGCGCACCGCCTCGTCTCCGACCAAGGCCACTGGAGCAGCCCGGTGGACCAGGCTGTTTCGCCCCGCCATCCTTGTCCGTTCACCGCGTCGCCTTGGCCTCGTCAAGGTCACTGGAGGCCGCTGCCGTGCATCTTCTGCCTCCCTTTTTGTTGACCAAGATCCGAGGCCTTTCGCGTTGCTTTGTTTTGGATGCGCCCTCTCCGACAGATGCACGAGTATGACTACACTTGGTGGATGCGACAAGTACCTCTACCGACGACC
Organism: Secale cereale; assembly: GCA_902687465.1. NCBI lineage: Eukaryota > Viridiplantae > Streptophyta > Magnoliopsida > Poales > Poaceae > Secale > Secale cereale. The sequence continues at coordinate 688,156,197 of LR738715.1, read as the reverse complement.
TCGTGTACGACTACAAGATGATGCGTCAAGTTCCTCGCCGTGTGCAACTACCGTCGCCAAGACCCGAGACCCCAAGTACCACGACGACCTTTGCGCCAAGTTCAACTACGTCCGACGACATGTACACCTTCGAAACGAGAACACCTACACGGCGACACGTCAAGTACCACTACCGTCGCCGAAGAACCATGAACGAAAACGCCAACGTGTACGACTACCGTCGCCCCGGAAACGATGGATTCGTCAAGTACCTCTCCGAACGGAACGACTACTTCCCTCTACGAACGTGTACCACGACCCGCGAGTACCACTACTTCCTCTACGACCTCGAACCACCCCGAAACGAACGTTCCGAAGGTATACCCCGAGACGATGACCCGTGGACTGCATGTGTTGTATGAGATGAATCGAATATTTGCATCGTGTCCGTTGTGGCCCTCGTTTGTCTTGTCGCCGACCCGTGGGAACTAGGGAACCGGGTTCACCCCACCTTTCATCTTGTTCGACTCGCTCACGCCACCTTTCTTTTGCACCGGTCTCTCCACGAGTTGCCGGTACCGATATGTTGTGTGGCATCATTTTCAGATTCGTTGCCGTGGCACCCTTTCTTTCCACCATGGTGACTAATACTCCTTATCATCTTCATATCTCTTCATGTTAACGTTTAACTAAAAAAATTGCATAAACTTGATCATGTCATCCGCATCATGTTAACAACATTAAAATGTGTGAATTGTTGTTTGCTTAAAATTGCTAAACATGCATATGGGGATTTTCCCAGAATTGTTGTTGTTTTTTCCGGCCTCATTTAAAATGCCTAAATAGTGTAGTTTTATTATGCATCATACCTTGCCATGTATTGCATATTGTCATGTTGCTTGTGTTGTTTTTCTGTGCTTCCTACCTTGCCATGTATTGCTTCCTGTATAGACTTGTCATGCATCATACCTTGCCATGTATTGCATCATATAGACTTGTGTTATTTTTCTGTGCTTCCTACCTTGCCATGTTGCGCTTCCTGTATAGACTTGTGGTGCATCCTATATAGAACTGTCTTGCATCATACTTGTTTGAGCATATTGTCATGTCTCGTGTGGTGTGTTTACCGTGTTGCTTGTTTCTTTTCGGTTTGCTTCCCTCGTTAGCTTCGGGTTCGTTCCGGAGTTGTGAGGTTCTATTCGACTACTTCATGGATCCGTTCTTCTTCCTTGCGGAATCCCAGGCAAGATGACCATACCCTTGGATACCTTTACTACCATTGCCATGCTTAGTTGTCTCGATGCTATCGTTACATGTCGCGCTACCCATCTTTTATGTCAGCCTCTCCTTGTTGCCATGAAACCTCTAACCTTTGAAACCTTCCTAGCAAAACCATTGTTTGGCTATGTTACCGGCTTGCTCAGCCCCTCTTATAGCGTTGTTAGTTGCAGGTGAAGATGAAGATCGTTCCAGGTGGAAACTTGTTGTTGGAATATCACAATATCTATTATTATTACTAACACACCTATATACTGGGCATGGGTGGAAGGCTTGGCCTTTTGCTCGGTGTTTTGTTCCACTCATGCCACCTTAGGCGCCGATAAACCGGCATTATGTTCCTTGATTTTGCGTTCCCTACACGATGGGTATATGGGGACCCCTTGACACTTCGTCTTTGAATAAAACTCCTCCAGCAAGGCCCAACATTGGTTTTAATTTTCCTCATAATAACAACTTAATTAATTAATTAAATTTGCATAGGGGGTCGCGTCCCCGGGGATTCTTTCTACATAGCAGGGGGGCCAGTGCTGATGGTGTTGGTCCCAAACGGGGGTTCTGCGGGGCCGCCTCGGGGAAACTCGAGGTATCTGGTATAACCTGTAGAATCGCCCATCAGGTTGTGGCCTGAGACGAGATACGCGCGGCTACTATCAGGGTGTCGGCACGCCGGGAGGTCTTGCTGGACTTGTTTTACCATTGTCGAAATGTCTTGTGCACCGGGATGCCGAGCCTGATCGGATTTTCCCTAAGATAAGGGGTGATGATATTATATTTATCACTTCAGCTGATCGTGAGAGCTTGTGATGGGCTAAGTTGGGACACCCCTGCGGGGTTATGATCTTTCGAAAGCCGTGCCCGCGGTTATGTGGCAGATTGGAATTTGTTAATGTCCGGTTGTAGAAAACTTGACAGAGGATCTGAAGTAAAACACACAACTGTGTGAGTAACCGTGACTGTCTCTTTTCACTTTGAGAAGAGAACACGGTGGGGTTATGTTTGACTCGTAGGTAGTTCAGGATCTTTAGCGATCACTACTAGTTTGCGACCGTTTGCGTAGATGCTCATCTTATTCTTGTACTCGTAAGTTAGCCACCATATTATGCTTAGCCGCTGCTGCAACCTCACCACTACCCTTCTCCATACCCATAAAGCTTTGCTAGTCTTGATACCCATGGTTATGGGATTGCTGAGTCCTCGTGGCTCACAGATACTACAACACCACATGCAGGTTCAGCCGAGATTGACGTAGGAGATGTGTCAGAACTTCACTGGGAGCTCGATGAAGAGCGTGGCCGTATGCTTGTGACGTTTTTCGACGATCAGTAGTGGTTTCTACTAGGGGCGATTCAGACCTGTGGCTTTATGTATTTGGTATCTTTCTTTTGGATCTTCGCCCGTAGTCGGGTTGTGATGTTTTGAATGATGTTTTGCTTATGTAATGTATTGTGCGACGTGGCGATTGTAAGCCAACTATCCTTTTGCAATTTCATCCCTATTTTTTATATGAGTCGTGCAAAGATACCAAACTTGAGATCATTCTAGAATGGGCTTATACCTTTAAGTCGTGCCTCGACACGTAGGAGGTATAGTCCCATTCTGGGCATTACAACTATGCTTGAGATATGATTATACTTGTTGCTCTAGGATGAAGGCTCTACACATTCCCTTTTCATGCAAATTTAATGATGATAAAACCTTGGCTTCTTATGCTAATGGTATATATGATTATTATGATGTGAAACAAATAGAAGAATTCATTGCTTTTAAGGGTGCTTATGAAATTGAATCTCTTTTTAAAAAGAATGATGCTTTTGATGATGATGTTTATAGGCCTGAAAATCTTGCTATATTGAAATATTGCTATTTAAATTATGAATATAACTCCAATATTGATGCGTTTATTGAGAAAGTCTTCGTTGTCCAAAAATAGACTAATATTTTGTAGGAGTCTATGGAAGAAGCAATTAATGACATTGTGAGCTCATTGGATGAAAAAGATGAGGACGAGAGCAAAGAACAAAAGGAGGAAGAGCGTATTGATCACCCGTGCCCACCTTCTAATGAGAGTAACTCTTTATCTCATACATTGTTTAATTTTCCCTTTGTGCTTACCAAATGATGATTGCTATGATGATAGCAATGATCCCTTGGATTTGTTTGAAATATCCCTTTTCGATGAAATTGATGCTTGCTATGCTTGTGGCCAATATTCCAATATGAATTGTGCTTATGGAGATCAAATTGATATAGTTCCTTATGTTAAGAATGAAATTGTTGCTATTGCACCCACACATGATAGTCCTATTATCTTTTTGAATTCTCCCGACTACACTATATCGGAGAAGTTTGCACTTATTGTGGATTATATTGATGAGTTGCGTTTTACTACTACACATGATGATTTTAATAGATATAATATGCATGTGCTTGCTGCTCCTACTTGCAATTATTATGAGAGAGCAACTACATCTCCGCCTCTCTATGTTTCCATGATGGGCCTCTAACCCCTCGTTGGTTACCCCAAGTGGAAGGTGTAAGATGCAGTGTTGTGGAAGTTTTTCCCTTAGCAAAAGATGCCAAGGATCGAATCCCCAGAGACTCCTAGGTTCAACAAGTAGGTGTCAACTGCTAACGGCGCCACATATTAGCAATCAACGTGGACCTGCACACAGATACAAATAACTTTGCTCCCAACGAGTACGTAGAGGTTGTCAATCCCTCCGGCCTTGTAGTTCACAAAGGATTAAACGCAAATGATAGTAGTGATAGATAGTGTTTGCAATAGTAAGTAAAAAGCGAAAAGTAAATAGCGGATGTGATCAATGATGGTAATATGGACCGGAGTCTCATGATGTTCACTAGTGATGTCTCTCTCCCAAAGGACGATAAAACAGCTATGTGAGGTAAACGAATTACAGCTGGGCAATTGACAGGACCACGAACGCAAACCAATGCTGACTACATTGCAAGAAAGGTTGAGGTTCAAAGCATGGGCGGTACGCCAAAGTAAGTAGACCGAAATCCATCAATATCTACTACTAATCATCCACCTTGAGATATCTATCCAGAACATCTCGCTGGTATTAAGTTGCGAGTCCCACCCATAGTGTAAACTCAATGCAACAGACAACTGCATTAAAAAAACTTTGCGTAAAGTAAACAATCCTGGCACCCGCGGGCACAAGCACCGTTGTTTTCCCCCTTGTGGCAATAGCACATCCCCTAGACTCATGTTTCTGTCACTCATGCTAGTCATCGAGGGGCATGAACCCACAATCGAGCATAACGTTCCCTCTTGGAGTCACTACGTATTACTTGGCCAAAGCAATAAATAACAACAGAGAACATGCAAGAATTACTTATGAACATAAATATAAAAGAGGTAGATCAAATATATTACTCATACACAATCTGAACATAATCTCATAATCCATCGGATCCCAGCAAACTCATCATAGCAACAGCATAAGGATTACATATGTGCCTCGATCATGTAGGGCGGCTCACGAGGACTAATTAGTGAAGCACGAGAACGGGAGGAGAACATCACATAGCTACTGGTCATGGACTCATGGTCCAAGGGAGACTACTCACAAGTCATCCGGGAGGCGTCCATGGTGGTGGAGAAGCTCCCGGTGGTGATCCTCCCCTCCGGCAGGGTGCCGGGAAGAGTTCTCCTGGTGCTCCCGATCTTGGAAGCGGTGGCGGCGGCAGAACAGAGATGAGATCGCGAAAAAGAGTCTCCGTCCCGAGGGTTTCGAAGGACGCTCTAAATATATGCCAAAGGGGGGCACCAGACGGGGCTCGGGGGGCCCAGGCGCCCCCCCGGCGCGGCCCAGGGGGGGCGCGCCGCCAGGGCGCCTGGAGCCCTGGTGCCCCCCCGGCTGTCCTTTGGGCGCAAGGTAGGTTCTGCAACGCTGATTTTTTATATAATTTTTCTGGATTTTTCCTGGCAGTTCTCGTAATGTGAAAACCTGAAATACAAAAACAGACGAAAACAGAAACTGGCACTGGGGTGCACTGGATTAGTAGGTTAGTCCAAATATGATCAAAAGTGTATGGAAGTGTATGAATATCATAGCAATATCACCCAAAAGTGGCATGGAGCAAGCAGAAATTATAGATACGTTTTGGACGTATCAACATCCCCAAGCTTAATTCCTGCTCGTCCTCGAGTAGGTAAATGATAACAAGAATAATTTCTGTGGTGACATGCTATTAACCATATAGGACTTATTCATAGTCATATGACAAAAGATTACTGAGACAATGATTCTATAGTAATTAAGTTGCCTCATGAGAAAATCACAAATGACTGAAAGTATTACAACATGACATTGAAGCATCAAATAGATTTGCAATGAACATGATGTGCAAATATGATAAAGTGATATCTAGCTTGCCCCCTTTAGTGATGAAAAACATAAATGCAGGGGCACCTTCAAGGTTTAAGTGATTACTAGATACAATGATTTCAAAATAAACGATATCACAATCATGCAAAAGACAATGCTACTTTGGGACAATGCACATTACACTCAAAATGACAATCATGCTCTCAGTAGTTGATGCTTTAAGAAAGAAGGTGGAGACTCAACATAAAAGTAAAAGAATAGTTATGTGCTAGAGCTTTTTATTTTGAAAACATAGAAGCAATTTTGTCAACGGTAGTAGTACTTCATATGTGTCATGCATAAGACATCCTATAAGTTTCAAGCCTCATGCATCGAATACCAATAGTGCTCGCACCTTGTCCTAATTAGCTCGGATTTCCATGGGTTATCATTGCATTACATATGTTTCAACCAAGTGTCACAAAGGGGTACCTCTATGCCACCTGTACAAAGGTCCAAGGAGATAAATCGCATTTGTTTTCTCGTTTTTGATAGATCTCTACTTGAGGACATCCATACCGGGACAACATAGAAAATAGATGATGGACTCCTCTTTAATGCGTAAGCATATTCTCATAAGAGATTGAGGATTAATGTCCAAGCTAAAACTTCCACCATGATGCATGGCTTTGGTTGGCGGCCCAATGTTCTTCTCTAACAATATGCATACTCATTCAACCCATGGAAAATCACCCTTACTTCAGACAAGACGAACATGCATAGCAACTCACATGATATTCAACAAAAGTGTGACAGTTGATGGCGTCCCCAGAAACATGGTTACCGCTCAGCAAGCAACTTATAAGAAATAAGATACATAAGCAACATATTCTTTACCACAATAGTTTTTAAGCTACTTTCCCATGAGCTATGTATTGCAAAGTTAGTTCGCTTAGTACAGGTGGAGGTTAGCAAAAAGACTGGGAGCGACCAACTAAGAGAGCAATGACGGTCATAATCATGCAGAGCGACAAAGCAATATTGAATCAGGCATGGAAGTTATATCGCTACTCAGAAATAAAAGATCATCAAGGCTTGACTGACTTTTTTTACAGTCTTAAATATGCGTGAGCATACGCCAAGTCAATCAAAATAAATTCTCGAAGGAAGATATTACCAAACCATACCACATCATAGGCAAACAAATCATGTTGGTACTCCAATAACACAATGGGAATCCCCCAGCTATTTGAGATTAACCATAAGAAAACCTGAACTACTAAGCGCCATCATGCACGCAGCATCTTTATCATAGACATATTAACCATTGCAACGGAAGCAAACTCTCTTAATAAGGTGAGCATGATAATTAAAGAGAGTTCAAGCAACCAACTAAACAAAAGCTCTTTGAAAAGATAAGCATGAATACTAAGAGCAGAGCATGATAGTAGCTATTAAAAGACAAAGAACACACACAGCAAAGATAGACATGAAAATTCTATGTTATGTTCTAGGTAGAAGTGGAGCGTGTTTCTCTCCCACATAAAGAACGATGAGTTCCGACTCGTTATGAAAAACTAAAAAGAAAACTAAAAGCAAGACGCTCCAAGCATAGCACATAACACATGAAGTGATAAAAATATAGCGGAACGAAAGACGAACTGATAATGTTGATGGAGAAGGGGATGCACGGGGGCATCCCCAAGCTTAGATGCTTGAGTCTCCTTGAATATTTCTTGGGGGTGCACGGGGGCATCCCCAAGCTTGAGCGCTTGACACTCCTGAATCTTTTTATCATCTTCCCTCGCACACTTGAAAACTCCCTTCATACATAACTCATTATAATCTGATTAGCGAGGTTAGTACCCTTAATAAAATAATTGTACCTTGCTGGAAATAAAGATATTCTTGAAGTTCTACTGTTTCTCAAGATTGCCAAAAGGTTTTTGCAAAGAAAAAGCAAGCTCTTGGTTTGCAAAATGAAGGAAAGGCAAAACAGGACAGAATCTGTGAAAAACAGAACAGGAGGTAGTAATTGATTTGTTCGGGATACTTCTGCAACTCAAATAAAAAAACTCAGAACAGACGCACGAAATACAATTATATAGAGAACGCTGTCGGAAAAATTCAGACCAAAAAGATGATCTGGTGATTTTATACGAATTTTTCTGTCCAAGGACAGAATCTGTTTCCTGGACAGCACCTCACAACTTTTGAACTTTCTAGCAATCAGAGGCTATACTTGGCACAAATATGAAAAGCAAAGATACAATGATGATGCTACAGCAGTAAACAACATCAAGACACAACAAAAGCAAAAAAAATATTCATGTGGGCTGCCTCCCAAAAGCGCTTTCTTTTATGCCTTTAAGCTAGGCATAATGCATATAGGTCAAGTTGTATCAAGAGTAAAAGAATAGCTAGCCCGTACAACGGACTCAAAAGGTAACTTGATCTTCTTACGAGGGAAGTGTTCCATCCCATTCTTGAGAGGAAACTGAAATTTTATATTACCCTCTTTCATGTCAATGATAGCACCAACGGTGCGTAAAAAGGGACGTCCCAAAATAATTGGACATGAAGTATCACATTCAATATCCATAATAGTAAAATCAACGGGCACATAATTATCATTGACAACAATAAGAACATCGTCGATCCTCCCCAAAGGTTTCTTTATGGAAGAATCAACGAGACGAACACCAAAAGAACAAGAATCATAAGGTTTCAATTTAAGCATATCATATATTCTTTTGGGCATAACAGAGGTACTAGCTCCAACATCACATAATGCATAACAAGAGAAGTCATTCAAATTAATTTTTATCATAGGATCCCAACCATCTTCTAGCTTTATAGGTATGGAGACTTCTACTCTAAGTTTCTCCTCCCTAGCTTTGATGAGAGCATTAGTGATATGCTCTGTGAAGGCAAGATTAAGCGTGCTAGTGCGGGGGTCTCTAGACATCTTGTGAAGGAAATCAATAACTTCGGTAAGAGTGCAATTATCAAAATCAAGGTCACGAGCATCAAGTAAAGTGGTAGTGGTGTCCTTTAGATTCACTTGTTTGGTAGTTTCTATAGTCATAGCATCACCATTAATAGGTCCAATGGGACCAGGAGTACATTGGGTGCTAAGAGTTTGAATATCCTCAACAACTTGGATAGTGGCAACAGTGTGGTGGGTAGGAAGGCTCTTAATTCTATCCTCTTCCTCCCTTAGGGATGCAACCACTTCGGGTTTAGCTGCCATTTGGTTTATCAAAGTGGCTTGTGTGTGGGACATATTGGAAACTTGGGTCTCAGTGATAGTGAGTCTAGTCTGGAGGTTAGAAATCTCAATATTTATGTTCTCTAATCGTCTACTAATGTCTTGCAAGATAGCAGTATGCTCATTTAATTGCCTCGAGAAGGTTTTGTTTTGTTCATATTGGGTGTGCATGTAATTCTTAGTGGCCTTCTCTATTTCTAGCAGTTTCTCATAGCCAGGAAAATCTCTATCTTTTTGGATGGAGTTCTTGGTGCCAGGATAAGCATTGTTGTTCCCATAGGAATTAGAGGGGAACGGTCTAGGATTGCTACCAAAATTACTCCTATAAGCATTGTTGTTAAAATTGTTTCTAGAGATAAAGTTCACATCTACTTGTTCTTGAGCAATCAAAGAATTTAAAGGAACATCACGAGGATCAACAGAAGATTGCTTCGAAAGTAGAGACATGATCAAGTCAACTTTTTCATTAAGGGAGGAAATCTCCTCGACAGAGTTTACCTTCCTACCTGTTGGAGCGCGTTCGGTGTGCCATTCGGAATAGTTGGTCATCATCTCATCGAGAAGCTTTGTGGCAGCACCAAGTGTAGTTGACATAAAAGTTCCTCCCGCAGCCGAATCTAACAAGTTCCGCGAGGTAAAGTTCAAGCCTGCATAAAAAGTTTGGATAACCATCCAAGTAGTCAAACCGTGAGTAGGGCAATTCTTGATAAGCGATTTCATACGTTCCCAAGCTTGGGCAACGTGTTCATTATCCAATTGTTTAAAATTCATTATGTTACTTCTAAGTTGGATAATTTTAGCAGGTGGATAGTATTTTCCGATAAAAACATCTTTGCACTTGTCCCAAGAATCTATGCTATTTCTAGGCAAAGACTGAAACCAAATTTTAGCTCCTCCTCTCAAGGAGAAAGGAAAAAGCTTAAGCTTAACAATATTACCATCTATTTCTTGGTACTTTTGCATATCACAAAGTTCAACAAAGTTGTTTAAGTGTAAAGCAGCATCATCTCCAGCACCGGAGAATTGTTCTCTCATAAATAAGTTCAGTAAAGCAGGTTTAATTTCATATGAAGGTGATGAAGTTGCAGGTGTAGTGATAGGTGTGCTGATAAAGTCATCGTTGTTGTGACTAGTAAAGTCACACAACTTGGTGTTCTCGGTGGAACCCATAGTAGCAAGCAAGCAAGATAACTATTTTTGTGATTTTCGATAAAAGGTACTAAAGCAAAAACTGAAAGGTAAACTAACAAGACTAAAAAGCAAAGGTAAAAGATAGCGTGCAACTCCCCTATCCTGAAGAGTGGAGTCCCCGGCAACGGCGCCAGAAAAACTCCTTGATGGGCCTCTAACCCCTCGTTGGTTACCCCAAGTGGAAGGTGTAAGATGCAGTGTTGTGGAAGTTTTTCCCTTAGCAAAAGATGCCAAGGATCGAATCCCCAGAGACTCCTAGGTTCAACAAGTAGGTGTCAACTGCTAACGGCGCCCGATATTAGCAATCAACGTGGATCTGCACACAGATACAAATAACTTTGCTCCCAACGAGTACAGAGAGGTTGTCAATCCCTCCGGCCTTGTAGTTCACAAAGGATTAAACGCAAATGATAGTAGTGATAGATAGTGTTTACAATAGTAAGTAAAAAGCGAAAAGTAAATAGCGGATGTGATCAATGATGGTAATATGGACCGGAGTCTCATGATGTTCACTAGTGATGTCTCTCTCCCAAAAGACGATAAAACAGCTATGTGAGGTAAACGAATTACAGCTGGGCAATTGACAGGACCACGAACGCAAACCAATGCTGACTACATTGCAACAAAGGTTGAGGTTCAAAGCATGGGCGGTACACCAAAGTAAGTAGAACAAAATCCATCAATATCTACTACTAATCATCCACCTTGAGATATATATCCAGAACATCTCGCTGGTATTAAGTTGCGAGTCCCACCCATAGTGTAAACTCAATGCAACAGACAACTGCATTAAAAGAACTTTGCGTAAAGTAAACAATCCTTGCACGCGCGGGCACAAGCACCGTTGTTTTCCCCCTTGTGGCAACAGCACATCCCCTAGACTCATGTTTCTGTCACTCAAGCTAGTCATCGAGGGGCATGAACCCACAATCGAGCATAACGTTCCCTCTTGGAGTCACTACTTATTACTTGGCCAAAGCAATAAATAACAACGGAGAACATGCAATAATTACTTATGAACATAAATATAAAAGAGGTAGATCAAATATATTACTCATACACAATCTAAACATAATCTCATAATCCATCGGATCCCAGCAAACTCATCATAGCAACAGCATAAGGATTACATATGTGCCTCGATCATGTAGGGCAGCTCACGAGGACTAATTAGTGAAGCATGAGAACGGGAGGAGAACATCACATAGCTACTGGTCATGGACTCATGGTCCAAGGGAGACTACTCACAAGTCATCCGGGAGGCGTCCATGGTGGTGGAGAAGCTCCCGGTGGTGATCCTCCCCTCCGGCAGGGTGCCGGGAAGAGTTATCCTGGTGCTCCTGATCTTGGAAGCGGCGGCGGCGGCGGAACAGAGATGAGATTGCGAAAAAGAGTCTCCGTCCCGAGGGTTTCGAAGGACGCTCTAAATATATGCCAAAGGGGGGCACCAGATGGGGCTCGGGGGGCCCAGGCGCCCCCCCGGCGCGGCCCAGGGGGGGCGCCGCCAGGGCGCCTGGAGCCCTGGTGCCCCCCCCCCCCGGCTGTCCTTCGGGCGCAAGGTAGGTTCTGGAACGCTGATTTTTTATATAATTTTTCTGGATTTTTCCTGGCAGTTCTCGTAATGTGAAAACCTAAAATACAAAAACAGCCGAAAACAGAAACTGGCACTGGGGTGCACTGGATTAGTAGGTTAGTCCAAATATGATCAAAAGTGTATGAAAGTGTATGAATATCATAGCAATATCACCCAAAAGTGGCATGGAGCAAGCAGAAATTATAGATACGTTTTGGACGTATCATTCCAACACGATAAAATTGCAAGAAACTGCTTATACTATGCATTGGCCTTTACTTGATGTGCATGAATTGTTCTTGTATGACATGCCTATGCATAGGAAGAGATTTAGACTTTGTTTTTGCATGACACATATCACTTTGTGCTCACTACTAAATGCCAAATCATTGCTAATTAAAATTGGCTTTGATATACCTTGGGATCCGGGTGGATCCATTACTTGAGCATTATATGCCTAGCTTAATGGCTTTAAAGAAAGCGCTGCTAGGGAGACAACCCGGAAGTTTTAGAGATTCATTATTTCTATTGTGTGCTTTTATAAAGTTTAAAAACAAAAAAATAAAGAGGGGAACCTAAAAAATTTTCAAAAAGAAAAGTGAAAGTAAGAAGGACGAGCACCGTTAAAATGGGGGAGCTCCTTGAACTTTGTTCATGCCCATGGAAACTTTGCAAATCTTGAATTACAGAAACTTTTAACAAAAATAATTATCCCCTTGTACAATTCCATTGTATTATAAAAATAATGTGACAAGAGTTTCCTTTATGATGATTAAACTGCTTGTTGGTTTGTGCAGTGCAAAAACAGAAACTTTGACTGTAGTGCGTGATTTTACATTTTTTTTACTGGAACATCGAAAGGATCTGAAACTTTTTGCAAAGTCTTGCTATGCAAATTGTTGATTTTTCCTAATTTTTCCATAATTTTTAGGGTTACAGAAGTATGGTTTATGTTCAGATTACTACAGACTGTCTTGTTTTCACAGATTGCTGTTATAGCTTCATTATTTGCATATGTTTGAATTCTTGTTGAAGCCTCCTTGTCTTGGGGCCATAGGATTGTGATAGCATACAGTGGGTAATGTTTGTTCATAATTATACAATAATGTTAGAGCAGTACATGATGGTATTTCATTGATCATATGTACTAACCCCGCCACTAAAAGTTCGGTTAAGTTTTGTGTGGATGAAGTGTTCGAAGATCGAGGAGGTCTCGATGTAACAAGAAGGAGGAGAGGTGAGAGCTCAAGCTTGGGGCTGCCCAAGGCACCCCAAGTAAATATTCAAGGAGACTCAAGCGTCTAAGCTTGGGGATGCCCCGGAAGGCATCCCACCTTTTTTCAACAAGTATCGGTATATTTTCGGATTCGTTTTGTTCACATGTTATGTGTAAACTCTTGGACAGTCGTGTGTTTTTTATTTTTCCTTATAATAAATACACCATGCTGGTATGAGATAATCCTTGGTTGATTTATAGAATGCCCTTTGCACTTGACTTATATCTTTTGAGTATGGCTTTATAGAATGCTTCATGTGCTTCACTTATATCATTTGAAGTTTGGATTGCATGTTTCTCCTCACATAGAAAACCGTCATTTGTAGAATGCTCTTTTGCTTTACTTATATTTGTTAGAGCGTGGGCATATCTTTTGTAGAAAGAATTAAAACTCTCTTGCTTCACTTATATCTATTTAGAGAGTTGACAGGAATTGGTCATTCACATGGTTAGTCATAAAATCCTACATAAACTTGTAGATCGCTGAATATGATATGTTCGATTCCTTGCAATAGTTTTGCGATATAGAGATGCTAATATGTGGGAGGTACTACTAAATTATTGTGGTTTAGTAAAAATATTGGTGTTAAGGTTTGTGATTCCCGAAGCATGCACGTATGGTCACCTAACTATGTAACCAAATTGGCGCGCATTGTATTTTGATTGTTTATCTTTGTGTGAAGGTCGGGGGCGCGCGATGGTTAACTCCTACCAACCTCCCCCCTAGGAGCATGCGCCTTAGTATTTTGCTTCGAGGGCTAATAGATTTTTCACAATAAGTATGTGAGTTCTTTATGACTAATGTTGAGTCCATGGATTATATGCACTCTCACCCTTCCACCTTGCTAGCCACTCTAGTACCACGCAATTTTCGCCGGTGCATCAAACCACCTTATACCCTTCCTCAAAACAACCACCATACCTACCTATTATGGCATTTTCATAGTCATTCCGAGATAAATTTCCATGTAACTCCACCGTTCTACTTGTTATGACACGCACCATCATTGTCATATTGCTTTGCATGATCGTAAGACAGCTGGCATGATGTTTTCATGGCTTTTCCGTTTTTTGATGTCATTTCTATGCTAGATCATTGCACATCCCGGTACACCGTCGGAGGCATTCATATAGATTCATACTTTGTTCTAGTATCGAGTTAAAATATCGAGTTGTAAGTAAATAAAAGTGTGATGATCATCATTATTAGAGCATTGTCCCGAAAAAAGAAAAAAAGGCCAAATAAAAAATTAGGAAATGCCAAATAAAAAAAGAAAAAAAAAGAAAAAAGGGGACAATGCTACTATCTTTTTTCCACACATGTGCTTCATCATAGCACCATGTTCTTCATATAGAGAGTCTCCTATATTGTCACTTTCATATACTAGTGGGAATTTTTCATTATAGAACTTGGCTTGTATATTCCAACGATGGGCTTTCTCTAGGTCTTCATGAGCAAGCAAGTTGATGCACACCCACTAGTTTTCTTTTGAGCTTTCATACACTTATAGCTCTAGTGCATCCGTTACATGGCAATCCCTACTCACTCACATTGATATCAATTGATGGATATCTCCATAGTCCGTTGATTTGCCTAGTCGATGTGAGACTTTCTCCCTAGTTTTTTCTATCATCACCTTCTATTCCACCCATAGTGCTATGTCCATGGCTCACGCTCATGTATTGCGTGAAGAGTTGAAAAGGTTCAATAAAGTAAAGTATGAAAACAATTGCTTGGCTCATACCGGGATGGGCATGAGGGGTACCTTGTGTTAAGAAAAGGGAGCATAAAAGACTATATGATTTTGTAGGGATAACGTTCTTTAGCATTGATATTTTGCAAGACTTGATTGTTTGTTGGGATGCCCGAGTATTAAATTCTTTTATGTCAAATGATACACTATTGCTTTGAATCACGCGTGTCTTAATATTCGTGCCATGATTAGATTACATGATCAAGATTATGCTAGGTAGCATTCCACATCAAAATTTATCTTCTTTATCATTTACCTACTCGAGGACGAGCAAGAATTAAGCTTGGGGATGCTGCTACGTCTCCTTCCTATCTATAATTTTTGATTGTTCCATGCCAATATAATACAACTTTCATATACTTTTGGCAACTTTTTATACTATTTTTGGGACTAACATATTGATCCAGTGCCCAGTGCCAGTTCCTGTTTCTTGCATGTTTTTTTTTTGCAGAATATCCATATCAAACGGAGTCCAAACGGGATAAAAACGGACGGAGATTTTTTTTGGAATATTTATGAATTTTGGGAAGAAGAATCAACGCGAGACGATGCCCGAGGGGGCTACGAGGAAGGGGGCGCGCCCCTGACCCTCGTGGACACCCTGTAAGGCGGTTAGTGCCCTTCTTTCACTGCAAGAAATCTAATATCCAGATAAGAATCGTGTCAAAAATTCAACCCAATCGGAGTTACAGATCTCCGGGAATATAAGAAATGGTGAAAGGCCAGAATCTGGAAATGCATAAACAGAGAGAGACATATCCTATCTCGGAGGGGCTCTCGCCCCTCCGCCGCCATGGAGGCCATGGACCAGAGGGGAAACCCTTCTCCCATCTAGGGAGAAGGTCAAGGAAGAAGAAGAAGGACGGGGGCTCTCTCCCCTCTCTCCCGATGGCGTCGGAATGCCGCCGGGGCCATCATCGTGTCACGGTGATCTATACCAACACCTCCGTCATCTTCACCAACATCTTCATCACCTTCCCCCATCTATCTACAGCGGTCCACTCTCCCGCAACCCGCTGTACCCTCTACTTGAACATGGTGCTTTATGCTTCATATTATTATCCAATGATGTGTTGCCATCCTATGATGTCTGAGTGGATTTTCGGTGTCCTATCAGTAATTGGTGAATTGCTATGATTCGTTTAATTTGCTTGTGGTTATGTTGCTGTCCTTTGGTGCCCATCATATGAGCGCGCGCGTGGCTCACACCATAGGGTTAGTTGTATGTTGATAGGACTACGTATTGAAGGGAAAGAGTGACAGAAGCTTCAACCTAACGTAGAAATTGATGCATACGTGATTGAAGGGGGTATCATGGTTCTAAGCCTGACCGTACAAGTAGGGGGTACGAATGAGGAGGCAAGGCCCTAGCTATGGTGGAGTGGTACACAAGGTGTTTTACGAGTTCAGGCCCTTCTCGGAGGAAGTAACAGCCCTACCTCTCGGTGCCCGGATGCGGTCGACTGATATGTGTATATGTGTGAGTTACAAGGATGCGAATCCTTGTACTGGAGGAGGGGGTGGCTTATATAGTGCGCTAGGACCCCCGCCATGCTCCACGTTACTAAGGGTTCAATGTACATTAAGGCAGACGTTACCGATAACGTCTGTAGTAAAGAGCTATAAAGCCATTCACTACGGTGAGTAAATACCAGACTGTTACCGTCCTGGGGGACCTTTGACCTTCGGGGGTCGAGTGTCTTGTATTGGTTGAGTGGAGTTGAGTCGTCTTGCAGGTAATGTCCAGTCGAGTGAGATGTCCTCTTGGGCCGTTTCGGTCGACTGCCTTTACTACCGTAGGTTTTGTCTTTTGATCTTCTGGGGTAGTGACCTTGGGTAAGGTATCTTGGTCAGGCCTGTGACCCTACCCTAGGTCTGTAACCTCGTCAGGGGGACCAATATATCTTAGTACTATGGTTGGGTTTTACCTTATTGAACGTTAGTAGTTGCGGATGCTTGCTAATAGTTCCAATCGTAAGTGCATAGAATTCCAAGTCAGGGACATGCTAGAAGTGGCCTCTCCCACATAAAACTTGCTATCGGTCTAGTAATGTAATCAATTACTTAGGGACAATTTCGCAACTCCTACCACCACTTTTCCACACTCGCTATACTAACTTTATTGCTTCTTTACCTAAACAGCCCCTAGTTTTTATTTACGTGCTCTTTATATTCTTGCAAACCTATCCTGTTACACCTACAAAGTACTTCTAGTTTTATACTTGTTCTAGGTAAAGCAAACATCAAGCGTGCGTAGAGTTGTATCGGTGGTCGATAGAACTTGAGGGAATATTTGTTCTACCTTTAGCTCCTTGTTGGGTTCGACACTCGTACTTATCAAAAGAGGCTACAATTGATCCCCTACACTTGTGGGTTATCACCCGCTACATGGCTTGCATAGGACCTGGCTGGCACCGGATTATGCCGACTCAAGTTGACCAACACCTACAGAAACATCACTGATACTTGTTCAAAGGGGATGTTTGTTATGTTGCTCAAAGGAGACGTTGCACATCCAATGACAAAGAAGCATGTGTTTGAGATACTTGTTCACTGCTAACAGCAATCAAAGTTGCAACTTTATTTTCTGCGCTGGCAGTGGGCCGCTTTTGATTGTATGCCATTTCTTCTCATCTAACATTTAGGCATACCAATTTTGACCACTCGGAGGATTTGCATTACCACTAAACAGGGAACGTTCCCCTGATGCAGGTGAATGATGATTCAACACCTATCTCGTGTTAAAACAATAGGGATACTATGGAATCAGTAGAAGCATATGGTTGTCGCTCTTGTTTTTATACTCTTCTTCTGTATATAAACAGCACTAAGATCAAGCACTGACTTACAAAAATCTAAATCAATTCAGCTGCTAGAGGGGAATTGTGATGGTATGACCGAAACTTTAGCAAAATTAGAAAATGTAAAGGCTGAGAAGATTCGTCCCGACATAAGCGAAAGTATCCATGTATAATATTTAAACAAGTAAAAGAGAAAATATCCACTAACATTTTTCTTTACTTTTTGACAGCAAAATCCACTAACATTATTGCATTTGGATGGCGCTCCAACCTTTGTTTAGCAGGCATGTTATCATATATTCAATGAAAAAAATAGCGCGCTACAGAAAATAGCGTGGCCCATGAAAATATGCTATTAGCGTGCTATAGCGCGCTATAGCGTGCTATTAGCGAGGCATTGTACATTGATTTATTTAGCGAGACAATTCTCTATATGCTATAGCGTGCTATTAGCGGCGTTATAGCGCGCTATTTTTTTCAGTGCATATATTGCAGGAGTCTACACATAAGATTCATTGAAAACAAAAGAATCTGGCTAAAATATGTATTGGACATCATAGAAAATATTAGTAGTCTTCATATATCTATGTCTGCTGCTGAAATATGCCGGGGGTCCACAATGCTCCATATCAGACACATGATGGTAGACTGAATTATTATGAAGGGACACAATTCTATCAGTACTTCACCAATCCTACGAGGCATGTAGTTCATCCAATTCAGTTAACATTCTTTCTTAGTTCAGATAAACATGCTCCAGTCTAGAACGGCATTAGCTAAGAAGAAGTTGTATAGCAAAGAAAACATGGGAAATCAACGTAGCTTCTTCATGTGATAGGACGTACATATAGATAATAGCAAGATTTGTGCCTCTAATTTTTTTAGCAAGGTTGGACGTGTGGAGTGAATTAGCAAGCACATAAGTGAACATAAATATAACAAAAATAGCAAGATCAGGCATATGAGGTGAATTAGCAAGCACAAAACTGAACATAAATATTCTCTCCTTATTGATGATGATTGCTTACGGGAATGTATATGGCTTTCCTCGACGCTCGAATTGGTGAGGGATTGATTGCAGAAAGAGATCCCCGTGCGTGTCGTGGGAAGCATGTAGCGAACGCGCGTTGTGGGAAGGCAGAGCCGACGCACGCCAGCAAGGGCTAGGGGCGGAGAGGGGTTGCTCACGCTCGAGGCGGTGGAGAAGAGGACAGGCTGGATGCAGATGGCGGGCGGCGAGAGGCGGCAGAGGATGGGCGGACGGCGGCGGAGGATGGAGGCCTGGCCGTGGAGTGGCGGCGGAGGAGGGCGAAGATGGGCAGGTGGCGGAGGCTCGTCCGTGGAGCGGTGGCGGAGGAGGGCGAGGATGGGCAGGCGGCGGACGGCGACGGAGGCCCGGCCGTGGAGCGGGGACAGAGGAGGGCGAGGATGGAAGGGCGATGGCGGAGGCCCGGCCATGCTCTGGTCGTTGGGAGGAGGCGTAGGGCGTGGGAAAGGTAGTCTGCGGGGTTCGTGCGTGCCTGCGGTGGGAAAGGTCGCGGTGCGGTAGTTTTTTTTCGAATGGGTGGGCAGATTAGTGCCTTAATTGTGTTGCTTGTTGTTTTAATCATGGAAGGATTAAGAATCATTAGATATTATAGATGAACGGATATAATTGTTTGATTCTGCCCCCTCTCTTTCTTTTATATGTGTAGTAGATAGATAGATAGTAGATAGATTAACCTCACCCTCCCCCCTCCCCGGATTTTCAGGAGGGTGGGGCGCTCCATCCTTGTACCTGCAATTTTATTGCTCCACATGTATATTATGTAAAACATTGTAAGTAGGACACATTGTAAGTAGTCCTACGTAGGTGTAGCATTACCCCTAAATCAGCAAAGCGAACAGTGGGTTGAAATCTATACCTCGGCCAGTGGGACTACAGAGTACTGACCGTGGAAGTTGTTTCTCGCCCACTACAAGCTTCCCCTGTCTCGCATCTGGCGAGAGTTCTACCATGCCGGCCCATTAGTAGTGGCGTCGTTTTCTTTTTCTTTTTCCATGTGTGCGGTTTTGATCAATTTTTCACAGGTAGCAGTGGTTTTCTCCGGGTTTTCTTTTAAATTCTTCCTCTGTTTTTTCTCGGTATTCAACGCATGTCTATATTTTTGGTACACATTGTAACATTTCTATATACAGTAACATTATTATAGACATATTCTAAATAGATTATTAAAAAAATGAAATATGTGTTCTCTTTTCTAGTTTTGACATACACATTATATATTTTATGTATACATATGAAACATTTTTCATACACACTTAGCACTTTTTCCAAACCATGATTAATATTTCCAAATACATGTCTTTGGGCATTTATTCAAATACGTGTTAAAAACAATTTCAACATGTTGAAAATAGTTTTTCGAAAGACGCAACACATATTTTTAATCTGTGCGAAATTATTATTTTATATCGCATAAACATTTTTAAATGTAACTAACATATTTGGAGAAATGACAACATCTCCTTTAAATTAAGGTACATTTTTTAAGTTTGAATGGTACAGATTAAAAAAATACAAAATTATTTTTTACATTTTATAATAGTTTTCATTTGCGTGCTCATTTTTTTATATGCATGAACATTTTCTAAATGCCAAAAATATTGCTATCAACGGTTTTAAAATTATAGTAACAACACATTTATGGAGTGTTAATTATTTTTTAAATTCGTTGCCAATGTTTTGAAAAACATTAAGTCCATTTTTTATATGATTTCACCTTCGGGAAAATATAAAAAAAAAACAAAATACCAACGAAAAAACAAATAAAATGGCACATGTACATGCGTGAATGGAAGCCCAGTTAGGGCGTCCTTGAGCTTTAACTCCGGCCGAGAGAAAGAATTTCACTCCGGCCTTGCGTGCATCTGCCTCTTGTTATCATGGCCCATGGTGTGTTGCCCGTTTACTGTCAGACCATATGTCATCAAAAACTAAGGTCTTACTCAAAAAATATATCAAAAAACTAAGGTACTGTACAGTAATGCATAATTCTTTCCTTTTTCCTCTCTTCGAAGAAACCGCGTCATGGAGACCTTCTAATTTTTCTTTTCGGTTTGTCTAATTCATATCTACTCCCTCCATTTTTAAATATAAGTCTTTGTAGAGATTTCACTATAGACCACATACGGATGTTGTTGGGGAACGTAGTATTCAAAAAAAATCCTACGCACACGCAAGAACATGGTGATGTATAGCAACGAGAGAGAAGAGTGTCGTCCTCGTACCCTCGTAGACCGTAAGCAGAAGCGTTATGACAACGCGGTTGATGTAGTCATACATCTTCCCGATCGACCGATCCTAATACCGGACGTACGGTACCTCCGCGATCCGCACACGTTCAGCTCGGTGACGTCCCACGAACTCATGATCCAATAGAGCTTCGAGGGAGAGTTTCGTCAGCACGACAGTGTGATGACGGTGATGATGAAGTTACCGACGCAGGGCTTCTCCTAAGCACCGCTACGATATAACCGAGGTGGATTATGGTGGAGGGGGGCGCCGCACACGGCTAAGAGATCAATGATCAACTTGTGTGTCTATGGGGTGCCCCCCTCCTCGTATATAAAGGAGTGGAGGAGGGGGGAGGGCCGGCCCTCTATCGCGCGCCCTTGGAGGAGTCTATCATGTGGAGACTAGTTTTATAGCCTAAACACATTACCATGCTGTTTTAATAGAGTCTCAAATATATATAATTGAAGCATGAGAGTTCAACAATTTCTTCAAATTATTATCACCACCGTGCTCTAATAGATATAAGTGAAGCACTAGAGCAAAAACTATTCAACTCAAAAGATATAAGTGAAGCACATCGAGTGTTCTAACACTTCCTAGGCCATATTTAACTCTCTCAAATAGGTCTGTCCAACAAGGATAATTGTGGCAAACTAACAAGCAAGGACTCAAATTATACAAGACGCTCCAAGCAAACACATATCATGTGGTGAATAAAAATATAGCTCCGAGTATAGTTACCGATGGATGAAGATGAAAGAGGGGATGCCTTCCCGAGGCATCCCCAAGCTTAAGCTTTTGGTTGTCCTTGAATTTTACCTTGGGGTGCCATGGGAATCCCCAACCTTAGGCTCTTGCCACTCTTTGTTCCATAGTCCATCAAAGCTATACTCAAAACTTGAAAACTTCACAACATAAAACTAAGACAAAAATCTCGTGAGCTCCGTTAGTATAAGAAAGCAAACCACTACTCAAAGGTACTGCAATGAATTCATTCTTTGTTTATATTGGTGTTAAAACTATTGTATTCCAACTTCTCTATGGTTCATACCTCCCAATATTACTCATAGATGCATTGAAATAAGCAAACAACACACGAAAAGCAGAATCTGTCAAAAACAACAGTTTGTAGTAATCTGCAGGATTCGCATACTTCTGTAACTCCAAAAATTCAAACTAAATTGTTAAACGTGAGGAATTTGTCTATTAATCATCTGCAAAAAGAATCAACTAAATAGCACGCTCCAGTAAAATCTGATGACCATTCCAGCGAGCGCTAACGATTCTGTTTTTCACAGCAAGATCACATAAACTTCACACAAGTCTTTCCAAAGGTTCTACTTGGCACAAACACTAAACAAAACACAAGACCACATCTAAACAGAAGCTAGATGCAATATTTATTCCCTAACAGCAGCAAAAACAAAAAGTATAAAATTGGGTTGACTCCCAACAAGCGCTATCGTTTTACGCCCTTAGCTAGGCACGATACATGATAGATCTAGGTACTGCCTTGGAAGGCAATTCTTTAATTAAGCACTTGTGATTCTTAGGCACTTCTTTATCCCTATTGATAATCAAACTCTTTGGCAAGAAATCAAGAAATTCTAAAGTGTCAAAAGGGTCTCTTGCAAAAGTAAGAAAATTAGGGTGAACACTTATGGATTTGAGATCTGCAATTCCTTTACTAGATGTCTCACCCTTGTCTTTAGGGACATACATGAACTTGGATAATTTAGTAGTAGAAGTATTTGGAGTAGTTTTTATAGCAGAAAGAGCAGAACCCACATTAGTAATAATATCCTCAAGCTTATTGATTCTAGTAGAATTCCGATCTAGCTTTTCTTTAACTATGGGTTCCTTTTCCTTAAGATTTTTCAGAACAACTCCTACCTTGGATCCATATTGGGTGATTTCATTATGGATTTTTCTATCCAAGTTTTCTACCAGCTCTACCGTAGCAACTTTGTTTTCAATGATTTCTAACCTTTGCATAACATGCTCCAAAGTTAAAACAGTCCCATTAACCATAAGAGGTGGTGAGCCAAATAATTCAGTCATTGCATTATAAGAATCAAAAGTATGGCTACCCAAGAAATTCCCTTCGGTAATGGTATCTAAGATAAATCTATTCCACGGGGTTATGCCAACATAAAAATTGCGAAGAAGCATGGAAGAGGAAAGCTTCCTATTAGATTTATTTTGAGCATTGCAAATAAAATACCAGGCATCTTTTAAGTTTTCTTCCTCCCTTTGTTTAAAGTTGAGGACCTCACTCTCGGAAGTATTGATAATGATAGGTGTGCTAGACATGATGACAAGCAAGCAAGCAACACACAAGCAAACAAGGGGCAAGCGAACGATAAACACACGGCAGAAGAAGGGCAAATAAAACAGCAAGGGTGAAGTGGGGGAGAGGAAAACGAGAGGCAAAAATGTAATGTGAAGGATAAGGGTTTGTGATAGGTACTTGGTATATGACTTTTGCGTAAGCCTCCCCGGCAACGGCGCCAGAAATTCTCATTGCTACTTCTCGAGCTTTCGTTGTATTCCCTCAAAGAGGAAAGGGAGATGCAGCACAGTAGCATAAGTATTTCCCTCAGTTTTTGAGAACCAAGGTATCGATCCAGTAGGATACCACGCGCGAGTCCCTCGCACCTGCACAAACAAATAAGAACTTCACAGCCAACGCGATAAGGGGTTGTCAATCCCTTTACGGCCACTTACGGAAGTGAGATCTGGTAGACATGATAGTTTATATTTTTGGTATTTTTTATTATAAGAACAGAAAGTAAAAGCGGAAAAAGTAAAGTAGATGTAGATTGATATGTTGAGAATAAACCCGGGGGCCATAGTGTTCTCTAGTGGCTTCTCTCATGATAGCGATATTCTACGGCGGGTAAACAAATTACTGTTGAGCAATTGATAGAAAAGCGAATAATTATGAGACTATCTAGGCATGATCATTATATATAGGCATCACGTCCAAGACAAGTAGACCGAAATGATTCTGCATCTACTACTATTACTCCACACATCGACCGCTATCCAGCATGCATCTAGTGTATTGAGTTCATAAGAACAGAGTAACGCCTTAAGCAAGATGACATGATGTAGAGGGATAAACTAAAGCAATATGATATAAACCCCATCTTTTTATCCTCGATGGCAACAATACAATACGTGCCTTGCTGCCCCTACTGTCACTGGGAAAGGACATCGCAAGATTGAACCCAAAGCCAAGCACTTCTCCCATTGCAAGAACTATAGATCTAGTAGGCCAAACCAAACCAATAATTCGAAGTGACTTGCAAGGATATTATAATCATACATAAAGAGTTCAGAGAAGAACCAAATATTTCTCATAGATAATCTTGATCATAAACCCACAATTCATCGGATCTCGACAAACACACCACAAACAGAGATTACATCGAATAGTTCTCCTCGAAGACCGAGGAGAACTTTGTATTGAGATCCAAAGAGAGAGAAGAAGACAACTAGATACTAGCTATGGACCCGAAGGTCTGTGGTAAACTACCCACCACTCATCGTGAGGCGATGATGATGATGTAGAAGCACTCCGTGGTAGATACCCCCTCCGGCGGAGCTCCGGAACAGGCCCCAAGATGGGATCTCACGAGAACAGAAGGTTACGGCGGTGGAACTAGGGTTTTCTCTGTTTCTCTGATGGTTTCGGGGTACGTAGGCTTATATAGGAGGAAGGAGGGCACCGGGGGCCTTACGTGGAACCATGAGGCAGGAGGGCGCGCCCCCACCCTCGTGGGCACCTCGTAGGCCCTACTCTGTGGTTCTCAAGTCTTTGTGCGTGATTTTCTCCAAAAAAATCTCTCCCGAAGGTTTCATCTCGTTTGGACTCCATTTGATATTCCTTTTCTGTAAACCCTGAAACAGGCAAAAAACAACAATCTGGACAGGGCCTTTGGGTTAGTAGCTTAGTCCCAAAAATAATATAAAAGTGTATGACAAAGCCCATTAAACACCCAAAACATCATAAATAATAGCATGGAACAATAAAAAATTATAGATACGTTGGAGACGTATCAACGGCCTGCGGCCTACGGAGTCCCGGCCGGCTCATAAAATCGTGTCTGGCCCGGCGACTCTTATTACATGCCTTACAACACAAGTCACATATATGGTGGTGGTAATAACCATGTTGCCGCCGGGCTAAATATACTGAAGCGATGTACATTGGCCCCCAAGTGTCAAGTGTTGTTGCTTGCAAAGTGCTTGGGACTTTTATGTTCATGAACTATTAAATTCAGAAAAAAATTCCACATCCATTAGCCCCCAAGGATCAAGTACTCTTGCTTGCAAAGTGCTTGAGACTTTAATAACACTAATCCGGCTCAGAAAGAACAACTTCAGCCTCCATTAGCCCCCAAGGGTCAAGTACACTTGCTTGCAAAGTGCTTGAGACTTTAATAATATGAATCCGGCATAGAAAAGAACAAGTTCAGCCTCCATTAGCCCCCAAGGGTCAAGTACACTTGCTTGCAAAGTGCTTGGGACTTCAATCTTTGTTAAACCGGTAATCAATCTGTCTTATGCCCACTTTGCCTGTTCAGGAAACCACTGCTGAATTACAAACACAGTTGAAGGATGCCAGGGAGCGGCTTAAGCACCAAGAGTCGGAAACTCAGAAAGTTGAATCAAAGTTTCAATTTAGCCTGTCCGAAGCAACGATTTGAAAGCTAAGCTTAAGTTCGAGGAATCTGCATGGGCTAAGGAAAAGGTTGCCTTAGAGCAATGAGCCGAACAAGCCAAAGCGTCCCTTGAAGCGGTGACAACTGAGCTCACCGGCTTAAAACATCGTGTCTCAGAAATGACTGCAGCCATCTTTGGTAAGCCGCCATGTTACCCCTTTTTAAAATAAAATCTTGGGAGAACTTAACCCGTTACTGATCATCTTAATGGTCATGTAGGTAAGAGAAGCAGTATTCTTGGCAGAGATCCACTTATAAAGCTAAAAGCCGTCTTCACCCTTGTGGAACAACTGTATACTGGAGCACAGTGTGCCCTGTCTGTTTCTCTCCGTCCAGCCAAGCACCAACGTTGTTTGTGGATATCCGACGAAGACTCTCTGTTCTGCCTACCAGAATAGATGAAATCAAGCGGTCATCTGCGAGAGCCGGTGCTATAACGGCCTTGAGCCGGGCTAAGGCGTGGCTTCCAGAGCTGGATCCATCCGACTTCGCTACGGGGTATCCAAGTTTGAAAGAAGACGGCTCAGCTTTTGACCACAAAGACTTTGCTGCTTGTGTCAAGGATATCCGCCCACTGGCTAGTTTGATCGTGAATGAAACGGACTTGTCGAAATATCAACCAGCTTATGATACAAAGAACCAGAAGATGTCCACTCCGTCTTATAAAGTGATGGATCTGATTCCTCCAATTAGTGAGCATACCTTTGCCCGTGAAATTGACCCCTCTGATCTTATTTATGGGGCAGCTAAATTTGAAGCTTTGTCTGGCTTGGATTGGTTGGCGCAGAATTTTCAAACAGAGGAGGAGGAAGAAACGACAAAGGATGACTCAGAATCATCAAAGCAGCAAGGCCAAGGAGAATGAACCGCCGGGCGCTCATGTCCCTATGATAAAAAAATTGAACCTTTGTCTAACTCACATGAGCTTGTAATAGGATAGCGAAACACTTGTCATGCCGGCTTATTGTACGAACTGTCGCGCCATCGTGCACGCTCCTTGTCTTTTGATGTCTCTGTGGATCACCGAATGTCGAAATCCTTACTTTATTCTTATGATGGTATTGGCGTGCGCAGCTCGATATAAATTGTATCCTGCATATAAACAGAAAGCAAAATGCCCTGGCAGTTTACCGCCGAGCGGGTCACTGTGCCTAACCAGTGCCACTGGGGACAGGTGTCCAAAACCAGGGCCGGTTTTATTGTTATAAACATAGTCATACCCGAAGACCTGATTTGGACTGCCGGCTTAATCAGCCTCCATATAGTCATAACCTTGTAAAGGTATAATTCCAGAGATAAGTTTGTTGTTCTCCGGCGGCTTAGAGCCATCCGGTAGATTGGGTTGTATAGACTCGAAGAGGCTTCAAATATGAGCCATGAAGGGAGGCAGCTAGGCCAATCTTGCAAAGAAAGCAAATCAAAACGAAAACTTACAAGAAAGCAAAGAGAATCAATAACAACAAGCAAAAAACACTCGAGGCTTTTGCAGGCCGCCAAGCCAAAGGTTCTTATTCAATGAAACTAGCCTTGGTGGCCCCTAGAAGGTACGTGCGTGCTATGAGCCGCCTCTCACAGTACCCAATTGATATTTGAACCTTGACAAGTGCAGGTCTTTGTTTTTAAAGATATACCTGCCTAGAGTACGAGGGGTTAGAGTTGCATCTTGCATCATAGGCCGAGTTATCCAAGTTTCAAGGAAGGCGGCATTTTGAGCCTGGATCTATCCTGACTATCTGTAGCACCGTGCTCTCGCAGTGACAGCCGACGTTTGAACCTTAGCAAGCTCAGGTCTTGGTCGAATACGCCAATAAGACTGATTGCCAAGAGTTTGTCGGGTCAATCAGGATGACCTGATGGAGTTGAAGCAGCTGGGCACAGGTAGGATGACCCACAGGTTATGTCCTCTTTGGTTGAATACGCCTATGTTTGAACATAACCCAGTCAAATGGGTAGTAATGCTGTGTTCTCTTTGGTCGAATACGCCTATGTTTGAACAGGAAGCCCCCAAGTGGCATACTTGCTGATTATTCTCATCAAGAGCTTATGTTGGAGTTGTGCTATGCATCCAACTCTTCATGAATCCTTTGATTTGGGTACTAAGCTTCTTGAGAAAATATGTATGATGATAATAAAGACTCAACTTTGAAAAAATGGCAGAGGCCCCGAATTGGTGGGGATGCCGACTTTATTATATTGTACTGATATTTACATCATCGAATTACATCATGAGAGCCGGAGGCTTAAGTATAGTAAGGCCGAAGGTGAGCGATATTCCACGGCCGATTAGTCTCCTCCTATGATGTACGTGAGTCCTTGTGCTCTCGGATATCGATCAAGTAGTATGACCCGTTGTGCAGATTCTTGCTGACGACAAAAGGTCCTTTCCAAGGCGGCGACAGTTTATGCATGTCAGTGTGATCTTGGATGAGCCGGAGAACTAAGTCGCCTTCTTGAAAGGTTCTGGTCTTGACCCGCCGGCTGTGATACCGTCGTAAATCCTGTTGATAAATCGCCGAATGAGCCGCCGCGATACCACGCTCTTCATCCAATCGATCCAACGCATCCTGACGCGTCGTCTCATTATCAGCTTCCACGTAAGCCGCCACTCGGGGCGAGTCATGACGGATATCGCTAGGAAGAACCGCCTCTGCTCCGTAGACCATGAAGAAGGGCGTGTTCCTGTAGACCTGTTGGATGTTGTATTAATGCTCCATAACACGGAAGGTAACTCCTCCACCCAACAACCCGGCGTTCTCTTCAGAGGAGCCATGAGCCGGGGCTTGATCCCTCGTAAAATCTCTTGATTGGCCCGCTCTGCTTGACCATTGGACTGGGGACGAGCCACAGAAGACACATCAAGCCGGATATGCTCACGTTGACAAAACGCCTTCATAGAACCCTTAGACAGATTAGTGCCATTGTCTGTTATGATACTATGGGGGAAACCAAACCGGAAAATCACCTTCTTGATGAACTGCACCGCTGTTTCCGCATCACATTTGCTGATTGGTTCTGCCTCAATCCACTTGGTGAATTTGTCCACTGCCATCAACAGGTGGGTTTTCTTATCTTTGGATCTTTTAAAAGGTCCTACCATATCAAGCCCCTAGGTTGCAAACGGCCAGGTTATGGGAATCATCCTCAACTCTTGAGCCGAGACATGAGCATGCCATGAAAATTTCTGACAACCGTCACATCTACCGACCAAGTCTTCAGCATCATCATGAGCCGTTAACCAATAGAATCCATGACGAAAAGCTTTGGCTACCAGAGATTTAGAACCAGCATGATGACCACAATCTCCCTTGTGGATCTCACGGCCTTCCTCAGGCGAGACACAACGTTGAAACACGCCTGTAACACTACGGTGTTGCAATTCTCCATTGACAATCGTCATCAACTTAGACCGCCGGGTTATCTGTCTGGCTAGGATTCCATCCTCAAGTAACTCACCCTGGGTCATATAAGCCAAATATGGCACTATCCAATCTGGTATGACATGGAGAGCCGCCACCAACTGTGCCTTCGGGTCAGGGATAGCAAGGTCCTCCTCTGTAGGCAACTTGACAGATGGGTTAAGCAAAACGTCCAAATAGGTATTGGGGGGCACCGGCTTAAGCTGAGATCCTAACCGGCTCAAGGCGTCAGCTGCCTCGTTCTTCCTTCGATCAATATGCTCAACCTGGTAACCCTTGAAGTGACCCGCAATAGCATCAACTTCTCGGTGATAAGCCACCATGAGCGGATCCTTGGAGTCCCAGGTGCCAGAAACCTGCTGAGCTACCAAATCTGAGTCGCCCAAACATCTGACCTGGCTTAAATTCATCTCTTTAGCCATCCGAAGGCCATGGACCAAGGCTTCATACTCAGCTGCATTATTAGTACATCAAAACATTAACCGGAGGACATAAGAAAGTTTATCACCTCGTGGGGAAGTTAAAACAACTCCAGCCCCCGAGCCCTCCAATTGCCTGGACCCGTCAAAGTGAATCGTCCAATATGTATTATCCGACTTTTCTTCAGGTGTCTGCAGTTCTGTCCAGTCGTTGGTGAAATCCACCAGCGCTTGCGATTTGATGGCTGTTCGAGGCATATATTTTAAATCATGAAGCCCAAGCTCAATGGCCCACTTGGCTACTCGTCCCTTAGCTTCCCTATTCTGGATAATGTCTCCCAAGGGAGCAGAGCTCACGACAGTAATGGGATGACCCAGGAAATACTGCTTGAGTTTCCGGCTTGCCATAAAGACTTCGTAAACCAGCTTCTCCCAATGTGGATATCTCTGTTTAAACTCGATGAGAACCTCACTGATGTAGTCAACCGGCCTTTGAACCTGGTGTTCTTTACCAGCCTCCTTTCTTTCCACCACAATGGCCACACTGACAGCCCTGCTATTTGTAGCAACGTATAACAACAAAGGCTCTTTGTCAATGGGGCCCACAAAAATCGGCGGCTCAGCCAATTGCTTCTTGAGTGCCTCAAACACATCATCAGTAGCTTCACTCTAGACAAAATCATATGTCTTCTTCATCATCTAGTATAAAGGAATATCCTTCTCACCTAAGCGGCTTATGAACCGGCTCAACGCTGCTATTCGTCCTGCGACACGCTGGACATCATCGATACATTTTGGCTTTGCCAAGGAGGTGATGGCCTTGATCTTTTTCGGGTTAGCCTCGATGCCTCGCTCAGAGACCAGAAAACCCAAAAGTTTTCCTTCTGGAACACCAAAAACACACTTGGCCGGGTTAAGCATCATCTTATACACCCAGAGATTGTCAAACGTTTCCTTCAAGTCATCAACCAAAGTCTCCTTCTTTCTGAATTTGACCACGATATCATGCACATAAGCATGAACATTCCGCCCAATCTGACCATGCAGGCAGTTCTGTATGCACCACTGGTAAGTCGCGTGGGCACTCTTAAGCCCGAAAGGCATAGATACATAGCAGAAGGCTCCAAACGGAGTGATGAAAGCCGTCTTCTCCTAGTCCTTAACCGCCATTTTGATCTGGTGATATCCAGAATATGCATCCAACAAACTCAAGCGCTCACAACCCGTCGTAGGATCAATAATCTGATCAATACGAGGGAGGGCGAACGGGTCAGCTGGACAAGCCTTGTTTAAGTCTGTGTAGTCCACACACAGGCGCCACGTGCCATTCTTTTTAAGCACCAAAACCGGGTTAGCTAACCACTCAGGACGAAAAACTTCTACGATGAACCCAGCCGCCAAGAGCTGGGCCACCTCTTCACTAATGGCCTTCCGTCTCTCTTCATTAAAATGGCGAAGAAATTGTCTGACCGACTTATACTTCGGATCAATATTAAGACTGTGCTCAGCGAGTTCTCTCGGTACACCCGTCATGTCTGAAGGCTTCCATGCAAAGATGTCCTGGTTCTCACGGATGAACTCGATGAGTGCGCTTTCCTATTTCGGATCCAGATTTGCACTGATACTGAACTGCTTAGATGAGTCGCCAGGAACAAAGTCAACCATCTTGGTGTCATCTGTCGACTTAAATTTCAGCAACGGGTCATGCTCTGTAGTTGGCTTCTTTAAAGATGTCATATCTGTCGGGTCAACATTATCTTTGTAAAACTTGAGCTCCTCTGTGGCACAAATCGATTCTGCATAAGCCGCATCACCTTCTTCACATTCCAAAGCTATGGTGCGACTCCCATGCACTGTGATGTTCCCCTTGTGACCTGGCATCTTGAGCTGCAGATAAACGTAACATGGCCTTGCCATAAACTTAGCATAAGCCGGCCTACCAAATAAACCATGGTACGGGCTGTGGATCCTCACAACTTCAAACGTCAAAGTTTCTGTCCTGGCATCATGTTTATCTCCAAAGGTTACTTCCAAATCAATCTTACCAACTGGATACGCTGACTTACCAGGCACAACTCCATGAAAAACAGTGTTCGACGGCTTAAGCTTCTTATCAGTTAACCCCATACGACGGAAGGTATTGTAATAAAGAATGCTGATGCTGCTACCTCCATCCATGAGTACCTTGGTGAAATTGTACCCTCCGAACTAAGGGGCCACTACTAGGGCCAGCTGACCCAGATTATCAACTCGGGGCAGGTGATCTTCACGGCTCCACATAATGGGCTGCTCAGACCATCTTAAGTAACGGGGCACTGCCGGCTCAACAGTATTCACCGCCCTCTTATGGAGCTTCTGGTCTCATTTGCATAGACTTGTGGTGAACACGTGGTATTGCCCATTGCTCAGCTGCTTCGGGTTACTCTGATAACCGGACTGCTGCTGGTTCCCTTGGCTGTTCTGCTGATTGTTTCCGCCTTGACTGCCTTGGCCTTGAAGGCCGGAGCTAGAGCCGCCGCCACCATGACCCGGACCCTGGAAACCGGATCCTGAGCTGCCGTTTGGTCCATGACCGTTCTAGATAAACTCTCTGTAAGATCGCATGATGCAATCTTTCCACGCATGGGTGGCCGGTTTCTCATTCGACCAGTGCTTTGGACACGGCTGATTCATCACCTCATCGATATTGTACCTTGGAGGTGGCTTCCCTTGCGTAGGTTGTTAAAATTCCGTGCCCCCTTATTAGCCACGAAAGCATCAGCCCTGCGTTTATTGCCACTGTGCTGATTGTCCTCCCGGGTCATTACCCCCTTTGCCCTTTCCCGGTGTTTTTGCTTCAGACTCGGGGTCCTTGGTACTATCAGAGTCGGCATACTTGACGAGAGCCGCCATGAGCTCCCCCACATCATTACAATGGCACCTAAGCTGCCCTAGCGTCAGCTTGAGTGGAGGGAAACGACAATTCTTCTCCAACGATATTATCGCCGATTCAGCATTGATCTTATCTGAGGAGTGCATGATGGTCGAAACCCGGTGCACCCAACTAGTTGTTGATTCACCCTCATTCTGAACACAAGAGTCTAGATCCACGATCGACATGGGTTGTGTGCACGTGTCCTTGAAGTGCTTGATGAACCTGGCCTTCAACTCTGCCCATGACCCAATGGAATTGACGGGTAACCCCTTTAACCAGTTGCGAGCCGTGCCTTGGTGTCATGGTCCTAGAAGGCGAGTTTCGAAGTTGTTCTGCGCTTGAAACCTCTGGCTAGTCAACGTGTCTGTTGTAGCTGGGTTATGTCCATGAGGCACAGCTCTGGTGTCATGGTGTCATGCCGCGCCGGGTTATGCCGCGCCGGGTTATGTGCACGAGGCGAGTTTCGACGTTGTTCTGCGCTTGAAACCTCTGGCTAGTCAACGTGTCTGCTGTAGCTGGCACTTGGACGGGGGGTTGAGTGAATCTGGTCTCGACTATAAGAATAAGCATGTTGTTGATGTAGTGCTGTCTGAAGCAGTTCCTGAGCTCTCCGGGTTTCCACAGCTACCGGAGCTTCGCCTCAACTGGCAAAGCCGCCAGCCTTGATGCTGCTGCTATCATGTTATCCAGAGGGTTGGAATAGTGACCCGCCGGTGTCGTATGGTAACGAGGGGCCGGGCGGTTCTGATCTGCATACAGAGATCCGGTTGTACGCTGATGAACCGGACGACCGGTCCTGGGTGCCTTTGTCGTCTGGTTTAACACCGGCGGACCACTGCCCCTGCCCCGTCCGAAAAAAGATTCCTTGGCTCATAAACAAAGGGGAGACGACTCTATTGCTGTCTCCTCACGGCTTCATTAGCTGCGTTCTGACCTACCGAGAGCCAGAAAGCTTCCGCTTGAATCCGCTGGGCCCGAGCGTCCAAAACGGCCCGTTCTTCAATCATCTTGGTGTTCTCCGCTGCCAGGTCTTCCTTAGCTTTTGCTATCTCTTGCCGCAACTTCTCCACATATGTCTTGTGTTCATCCTGGTTTTCTGGGGTTATCTCTGTTCCCATCAGAGTCGCCAGATTCTCCAAAAGGTCTGACAAAGCTTGAGTCGGCGGGCGTGCTGAGCCGTCTGCACCTGCCGCAGCTGCTGTCGCACCGGGTGTTATGGTCCCGATGATTGTTCATCTGAGAGCCAGCTGGGTGCCAGTCATGAAAATCGCTACCCTGCCCGGCGGCTCCCCGAGGTCCGGAATACTGTTACCGTCGGACGAGCCCCCAAGATGTCCGCTCTGCATCCGATACATGGAGTTAGTCTCACCTGTGGATGACTCACTGTCGAAGAGAATGACTGTTTCTTCATAGGATTTGGAGCCTCTAGTGCCCTGGATGTATCCAACGAAGGCATGCTTCTTCGCGGGCCGAATCCGGGCGGGTCGCGCACGCTGAGCCGGCTCGTCGATGTCGGTGCAGGTGTCCAGCTCAAGGCCCGGTTCACAGATTTTGCCGATGAAGACGTGAATTCCGCCGAAGGGGACCCGGTACCCGTACTCAATTGAGCCGGCCTCGGGACCCCAGCCTTCATCATCGATGTAGAGCTTGCCGCGACGACTCTTGGTCATCCGGCCCACAGCGTATCCCTTAATCCCTTTGAAGTTGCCCTTTAAGAACTCGAAGCCACATGCCGCGTGCACCATGGTGGGCGCCAACTGTCATGGAAGTGTCACGGCAGATGTCCTAAGGTAAGGACTTGATTGCAGAGCCATAGCGACATGGTTAGCTTAAAGGGGTTAAGAACAAGACAAAGGACACATGGAGTTTATACTGGTTCGGCCACTGCGGTGAGGGTAAAACCTAATCCAGTTTGAGGTGGAATTGCTGGGGTGTCGATTGCTAGGGTGCAGATATGCTCGCCTAGCCCTCGATCTGTTGTTTTCTTGCCCTAAGCCGCTATCGGGTCGTCCCCTTATATACACAGGTTGACGCCCTGCGGCCTATGGAGTCCCGGCCGGCTCATACAATCGTGTCTGGCCCGGCGACTCTTATTACATGCCTTACAACACAAGTCACATATATGGCGGTCGATACTTACAGGCTTTAAGCCGCCGCAGGCCTTGCGCCCTTAACTAAACCGCCGTCTTTAATGTGCTTCTGGGCTGGGCCCATGAACCGCCGTTGGGTAACCCGGCCCCTCCTGGGCGCGTCATATGAAATACTTATATCCCCAAAAATCTCGTTGCCGGCAAGTCTCTTTACTCGTTCCGTAATGCATCATCTCGTGACTAACTCATTAGTCATTTGCTTGCAAGACTTTATAGTGATGTGCATTATCGAGAGGGCCCAGAGATACCTCTCCGACACTCAGAGTGACAAATCCTATTCTCGATCTATGCCAACACCACAAACACCTTCGGAGACACCTGTAGAGCATCTTTATAATCACCCAGTTACGTTGTAACGTTTGATAGCACACAAGGTGTTCCTCCGGTATTCGGGAGTTGCATAATCTCATAGTCATAGGAACATGTATAAGTCATGAAGAAAGCATTTGTAGTAAAACTAAACGATCAAGTGCTAAGCTAACGGAATGGGTCAAGTCAATCACATCATTCACTAATGATGTGATCCTGTTAATCAAATGACAACTCATGTCTATGGCTAGGAAACTTAACCATCTTTGATTCAACGAGCTAGTCAAGTAGAGGCATACTAGTGACACTTTGTTTGTCTATGTATTCACACATGTACTATGTTTCCGATTAATACAATTCTAGCATGAATAATAAACATTTATCATGATATAAGGAAATATGAATAACAACTTTATTATTGCCTCTAGGGCATATTTCCTTCAGATGTATATAGATACATTTCAAAGTGTAGATTCACTCACATTGCTTCGTATGTAGTCCATAGTGAAATTTCTACAAAGACTTATATTAATAAATGGAGGGAGTAGATGTTTTCTAAGGATGTTACATCTAAACTCCCATAAAAAAACTTCCACAAATAATGCAGCAATAAGGAACAAGAAAAGTGAGACAAAAGAAAATAGACTATAAATATAGTGGACATCATTTAGATATGTCCTAAACAGACCCTCTTTTTCTTGAGGTAAATGGAGATCTCCCGGTTAGTGCTTCAAGTCAAAATCATTAATTGAGAAGTACTTCTCGCAAAGATCACTCTCACCTTCCCAGTGGCGCATTGCATGTGTGCGACTTCTCGCAACCCTAGATTTTTTTCTATTTTTCATAAATCCATTTATTCAACACGTTTTATCTCTTAAACCGTGAGTCCAAATATCAAACCGTTTTCACCATTGGATTCCTGTAACATCCCCAACTTATCAATTTGGAATGTTATACATAGGTCATCATTTGCATATCATATTTTGTTGCATTTATTCGCGATCCTCGAAATTCTAAACAACTCAAGGACCCACGAAGAGAGTTGGGGATTTCACCGTTTTCATATTTGAGTTTTCTCAAATATTGGAACGAGGATCATTTGGTTTAATTATTTTTCTATCCGAAAATATTTCATATTAAAATATATGAGAGGAGAAAATATGACTTCTCCAAAATAAATGAAATATTTGAGGAAAAATATTAGAATTAAATAATTATTTTTATTTGGACTTTATTGCAATTTTATTCGAATTAGGAAAAATATGCGTTTTTTAAAATTGCATTTTGGTCCGAGGAAAATGTTCACTTTGTCCTAAATATTACAAGAGGACCGTGAAAATTTATTTCGGAATTTTCGACTCCGTTTAGAAATTTTTTTTTGTGTCAGGATTATTTAAAAAAAGTCAACTAACCTACCGGGCCGTTACCGACCCGGACTCCTGCCGGGCGGGCTTTATAAGCCGCAGCCCGCGACTCCCCTGGGGCCCAGCCGCCGCCCCGCCCTAACCCTAGCGCAGCCACCATCCCACCGCCGCGCCTCGCCGCCAGCCGCCGCCGCCGGAGTCGCCGCCGTTTTTTTTTTGTTTTAGGTAAAAATCCTGGTTTTCTAAAAAACCCTAGATCGGTTTGTTTTTTTAGTTAGATCGGTTCGGTTTTTCTCGGTTTAGTTATTTAGCGGACGTTCGCCCGTTCGTTCGTTCGTTTTAACGAACGTTTTTCGTCA
Organism: Secale cereale; assembly: GCA_902687465.1. NCBI lineage: Eukaryota > Viridiplantae > Streptophyta > Magnoliopsida > Poales > Poaceae > Secale > Secale cereale. The sequence continues at coordinate 688,119,799 of LR738715.1, read as the reverse complement.
GTTAGCCGCAGGCAGCGAACGTTCGTTCGTTAGTCTGTTCGTCTCGTTTTCTTTTTCGGGGGTTTTCCACAATTATTTTCGATCGCGACTTCTTCCCTGATCTTCGTTTTAGTTTATCTTTTCGCTCGTTAGTCGAAATCGGGTGAAACAAGCACTAGATCTTTGTCTCGAAGCCCTTTTTCCGTTTAACCAACTTGAACAACATTTTGGTACTTTAAAAATTGACTTTAGTACAATTTAGTAAACATATCTTGTTTCTTTCGTGGTTTGAGTTTCGTTGCTCCATTTGATTTGATTCTTTTTTGCAAACCGGAGTTCTTCAATTGAACTTTCTGGCTAGATCTTCTTATTTGAGATTTACGCGTGCATCATTTCTTGGTTGCTTATGTATGCTATTGTTTGTTTGCGATAGAATTTCCGGAGTGCGAAGCGTGCTACTACGAGTCCCTAGGTTTTGCGAATCGTCAGCAAGGCAAGTAACACATTGATCATACCCCTTTATTACCCAGTTTTTATGCATTAGTTTCAACCCACACACATTGCATGAGTAGGATATCTTAACATGTGGGTCTGGGAAGTAGATGATGAGGTAGAACCTATTACGGTATTACCTGTTTTATTATCAAACCCCTGGGAGTTACTTCTACGTTATGCTTATTGCAATGCTATGCTCGTAGAGGTGGTTTGAGTTTGAGAGTATCCATGACAGATGTGAGATTGCTAATTAATGGTTCAACTTAAGGTGGCAACTTTAATACACATCTGGGTGGATTGGTTGCAGCGCACCTGGAGAATCTAGAGTTGTCCTAAGAAACCCGAGAGGACCCGTGCGATTATCCTATGGAATGCCACCCAGGCTCAAATGGATCATAAGATTATTCATGCTAGAAACTTCCGTGTGCAGCCACAATGCCATTATGGGCTCTGGCATAGTTGAGTATGTTGTGTGAGCTCTTTTAGTGATGGACTAGCAGATGTAGGGGAAAGTAGGTGTACGTGTCCACCCAGGGTAAGGAGTAAATGCTTCCGAAAGACTGTGTCTCGGTCATCCGTTTCTCAAACACCATGTAGTGCGAGAAATCTAACGGAGGAGATCGAGTCTTGTGGGGAAAAGTGCACAAACCTCTGCAGAGTGTACAAACTAATCATGATTAGCCGTGTCCCCGGTTATGGACATCTTGAGTATCTGATACATGAATTATTGGTTTGATCTCATCACTCTAAATTAATTTGATGGGCTGATAATGATTACTTTAATTGGGATTGAGTTGGAGGAACCTTCTCAATGAAGCTTCAACTACCATGATAGTTAAAATAAAATTTATTCCTTTGTTGTAGGGAAAAATTGGCTTTATGCAAAACATTATAACCTTGGAGCCTTCACAAGCCATATATGCATGTAGTGATAGTATTTATCTGTTCCTTGCTCTACTGTGTTATCTTGCCAGCATATTCTATGTGCTGACCCGTTTTGGGCTGCGACATGTCATGTTGCAGACTTTTTAGAAGAAGAGTAAGGTGCGCTAGGTCGTTTGTCATGCACTCAGCTATGCCGTTGGAGTTGATGGACTCACTTTATCTTCCAAGTCTTCCGCTGTTATCATAGTTAGATGGCCTTATGTCATATCTTTTGTAATAAGTTCTCTTTTGAGACATTCGATGTGATAAGTGTGTGATTGCCACTCTGTTATAAATCCTTCGAGTATTGTGTGTGTCAGCATTACCGATCCAGGGATGACACTGAAGCACGGAGACTTGGTCCATTCGGGTTGGGTCGCTCCAATTCCTCGCGTCGAGATCTTCAAAACTAGATCCCATGTTAGATAGGTTTTGACGAACTTTTTTTCACGAAAAAACTGGAGGAAAATCAAACCGGGAGCATGGTTTTTTCCCTTTCCGAAAGAGGCACGACAGTGCCTCTCGCGAAATCACAACCGTGCCTCTCGCGGAAGCAAAATCGTGCCTCTCGCGAAAGAAAAAAAATAATGTAAAACGCGTTTTTTTCGTTTCCGAGAAGGCACGGCCGTGCCTCTCGCGAAAGCACAACCATGCTTTTCGCGGGAACAAAACCATGCCTCTCGTAAAAAAAACAGAAAACGTGTTTTTTCGTTTCCGATAGGCACGGTCGTGCCTCTCGTGAAAGCAAAGCATGCCTCCCGCAGAAGCAAAACTGTCCCTCTAACGAAAGAAAAAACAGAAAACATATTATTTTCGCTTTCGAGAGTTATGGTCGTGCATCTCGCGAAAGCAAAAACATGCCTCTGGCGGAAGAAAAAAAATAGAAAACATGACTTTTTTCGTTTCCGAGAGTCATGGCCGTGTCTCTCGCGAAAGCGAACACGTGCCTCTCGCGAAGCAAGACCGTGCTTCCCGCGGAACAAAAAAAAAGAAAATTTGTTGTTCGCGATTTTGTTTCCCGAATGAATTCGGAAAATAATATAAATTTGGAAAAAATGAGAATTTGAGAAATAATCATAAATTTGAAAAAAATGAAAAAATACAGATAAATCATGAATTTGAAAAGAGCCATAAAATTTTGAATTTGAAAACACTTTTGAAATTTGAAGATAGTACACAAAATTGTAGAAGATTAAGAATTAAAAAAATCATGAATTTGAAAACAAAAACAAAAATGAAGAAAACTAATACTCCCCAATTATGCTGATTTAGTATAAAATTATACTGAACCCGCATCAATTTACATATTAATATTGCTTCCGTGAGAGACACGTTTCTAAAAATTCAGATTAGAAGCTTTCCAAGACCGGTGGAAGCTTATGCTTCCCAAAACCAACCAAAACCTACACAAAAACTAGAACAATTTAGTGTTACAAGGGCATCTTCAACGTCGATTCGCAAACCATGTGCATACATTCGATCGCCTGTCCGAACCGCGGAAGCCATCCAACAAGGACTTATATTGGTCCGTCAGGCGGTCTGGACGCGTTTTATCCCGCAAAACAGGGACAAACCTTGGGGCTTTGTGGGAGTCTGAACCACCGTCACGCCCGCTTTTGGCCGCCCTAACCAACCCAAACCCCCTCTTCCTTCCCACGCGCGCGTTCCCTCCCGGCGCCAGCTGCCCGCATTCATGCGGGTGTAGAGCGCGCTGCTGCACATTGAAGACGACTCAGGGCGGAGGCGGCCTCTCACTGCGTCCGCCATTGAAGCGGCGCGTCGGTCGAGGGCATCGCCCGCTGCACGCCCGACTGAACACGCCTCCTCGCCGCATTCAAACACCTCCATTAAACCCACGTGCGAGTAGGAAAACCTACTCTGACCACACGTCCGTTCACAGGTGTGTCAGCATTAAACACAACATCGGCCAAGCTCCTCCCGTATGTATGCTATTTAAAGGAGACCAGATGTCCGGCAATAATCACACCACTCCGCCGCTCCCCATCTCATTCCTTCACCATTCTGTCCACCTTTTCGATGGCAGGAAGAGCAGTTCTCTTCCATAAAAGCTGATTGGGTGGCCCGTCGAGCCCGCCGGATACGAGCGAGGCAACTTGTTGCTCCATCTCCCTCGCCAAGCTCAACGGAGGAAGTTGACACCACAAGTCGGCGCGTGCTTCGCCAACTCGCCGCTCTAGGCCAGCTCACGGAGGAGGGGCGAGTGGTGTCGGGTCGGCACATGCATCGTCGCTGCCGTGGACGACGCCGCGTCGTCCCGCGCCTCCCGTGCATGCGATCGCACCATCCACCGTCAATGTGCGCGTAGCCGCGAACTGCCGGCAAAGAAAGAAGCCAGCCCCGTGAAGATTGAAAAGTCGGCGGCCAGCGCGTCTGTGTCTGCCGTCAACATCGAGGGAAAGTAGAACACGAGAGGCCGCCGCTTGGGTCCAAGGAAGGCCACCACCGGCATGTCGCCGGCTTATACAGCCGGTGACCTGTTCGGTTCTTTATCTTAGACCATCTTGGCCCCCGTCTGGGCTCCACGGACCCTTCCACTCCGGCTGAAGCACCCTCTTTTGCCACTCCGATGAGCGGTGCAGCGGGACATAGGGAAGATACGAGGGAAGAATATGCCTCCGAGACTCCCGACAGTCCGGTTAGCGGGTTGTCGGACATGGGGAAGACAAAGGGATCCGCCGCCGCCGGACGTAGACTAGTGTAGTGTATCCGTTTCGTGAGAGTGGAGCTTTGTGTGTATTCATGTCGTGAGAGTGAAGCTCTGTGTGTATCCATGTTTGAAATGTAACAGTTTTCGTACAGTTTGTATGAAATTCGTCATATTTATATAAAATTGGACTATGTTTGCATGAAAGTGTTTGAAATGTAAAAAGCTAGCGCTTGGTCGACGGCCTCCCGGATCCTTGTATACGGACGGATGCGAGAGGAAATTTGGGGCTTACCTGAGATGCCCTGGGCTGGCTAAATTGCTCCTAGCATTCGATTTGGGGTGTGCGCTACATACCGGGATGCGTGTAACGGGCGCTTGATTTGGCCCCGTCATGTCTTCTGGAACGTTAACAGACGAATTCTCGTTCTGTGAAGACGGAACAGCTACCGGGAGATACAGGTAAGACAGATTGCATTGCTCCCAATAAGCAGGAGAGAAAAGGGTACGGTGGTTGGATGGAAACAAACGCCATGGAGGGCCCAGGGTGTATGCCCTGTCCAAAACCTCTCCCGGCCTCCAAAGGCTGCTGGCTCCTTGCACTAATCAAAAGTCCAGCCTTCACATTATCCTCCCATTGTTTATTTTACCATCACCATGATTAGGTGACCTGCTTTTTCACGACAGCTCTGATTGCAAGATCCTCTGCTTTTGGACGATTCAAATGATGTGGTTCTTGAGTAGTTTGTGCCCTGATCCACATGGCATCATGCTTCATGGCAGCCCCAGCATATAGTACATCTGATCATTGCGTTCAGCTAATTAGTTCTTTATAACTAGTTAATGGATTAAGTTAGTTCGTGTGTGTTATAACAACAAAACTTGACACAGAATATTCTCGAAATAGATATGCGTTTCAAGAATACAAAATTGTGCCATCCATTGATTGATCAACTTTATTCAAAAATAATAATTTGATTGATCAACTTAGATGGCCATGGGTGGGGACCGAGGCCGTTTTATGTATTCGAATGCTGGTGGTGCCGGATCTACAACGGGAAACAAAAGCATGATAGGTCTTGAATACTTTCTGACCCTGATCCACATGGCATCATTATTTCATAGCAGTAGCGATACGAAAGCATGTTTCAGTATTTATTTTTTAAATGACAAGATGTCTGCATTAATTGAGAAGAAAATACTTGCTCGTTTTTTAAGAAAACCCGAGTGAAAATTAGGTTGCCCCGTTATTAAGGGAAACCAGGCGAAACAATCACACCGGCGAGCGGCACACACAAATACCACACGCACTCCCCTCCTAAGAGGGTCTCGACGAGACAGCAGGCACACGTCATCATCACCACTCCTCCCCTAGATGCATCATCGTCATCCCTAAACCCAGAGCAAATGACTCCTGCTTCGCCATAGGCGATCGTCAACCTACACCACAGATGCCATGTGAAGTTGTATGAAGATACACGTCAAAACTCAGACATGTACGAGCAAATAGCGCAGCTCTGATTCTGAAAAATGTTGATGGAGAAACAATTAACAAAGCAATGTTTCATAACAGAAGTGGTATTATGAACATTTGCTTGTTAAGTAAGTGGTTATGGAAGATAGAGACTAGTGACGGTTTATGGCAAGACATGGTCAGGAAAAACTAATATGTCAAAGATCGGTTAACATATGTTAAAGTTAAACTTTGTAATTCCCTGTTTACGCGGGGAGTGCTGTGTGTAGATATATTTTCTATGAGTTTTGTAGTAGGAAATGATGAAAACACTCCATTTGGGAAGAAAATTGGATCAGTGGGAAATCTTCCAGAGAATGTTTTCCTTGTTTGTATAATGTTAATGCGAGCTTCAATATTTTGGTAGGTATTGTTTTTAATGTTGATGTTGGTTGGGGAGCTATTAGATTTAAGAGGACGTTGTGTGGTGATTTATTAACCTATTGACTTACGATTAAGAATATTTATGTTGGTGTCGTTTAGATGGAAATTATCGGTTACCTCTCTTTACACCATTTTAAAAGTGTTACAAGTGAAGTACCCCTTCAGGAGATTGTTGTTTTATGATTAAGGTTTTTCTGTGGTTGATGTTCAAATAGTATTTTGACTAAAGATAATCTATTAAATAGAGGTTGGAGAGGGGATGAGAAATGCAGATTATGTAGTGCTATAGAAACCATAGATCACTTGTTTATGTGTTTCCCTCTTGCCAGTTGTGTCTGAGGGGTGGTTAAGTGTGCATTGGGAATAAACACGAATTTGAATTCTGTAGTCTATTTGAGTGATGGAATTTCCTACTAAAGTAAGAAATGTAATAGTTGTGGGGAATTGGGGCTGTGATTAGGGATATATAGAAGCTAGGAACCATGATTGTTTTGATAACATTTCTCGACATGATACTATGAATGTTTTCCTAGAAACTTCCAATATGTTCATAATAAATTGTGGTAGTAAAGAGAACACCAGAGGTAACAAAAATTACAATTAGGTCAATGGGCCACCTGGCAACGACTACAACCACTATAACGGGCTGAAGGCGCACCACTGATAACCCACAAGTATAGGCGATCGCGACAGTCTTCGAGGGTAGTATTTCAGCCAAATTTATAGATTCGACACAAGGGGAGCCAAAGAATATTTATGAGTCTTAGCAGTTGAGTTGTCAATTCAACCACACCTGGGAAATTGTATTTCTGCAGCAAAGTGTTTAGTAGCACAATAACAATAGTAATAGGAACAGTAATAGACACAATTTATAGTGAGTGTAACAAAAGCAACAACAAAAGTAACTTAGCAAGGATCAATATGAGAAAAGTGTAGGCATTGGATCATTGATGGATATTTTGTTGGGGAAGGTAGTATTTCAAAATTTTCCTACGATCACGCAAGATCTATCTACTAGAAGCATAGCAACGAGAGGGGAGAGTGTGTCTACGTACCCTCGTAGACCAAAAGCGGAAGCGTCTAGTGACGCGGTTGATGTAGTCGAACTGTAGTGACCCGATCCAAATGGATCGAAGTCTCTGTGCTTAAGTGTCATCCCTGGATCGGTATGCTGACACACACAGTACTCGATGAAATATAACAGAGTTCAATCACACACTTTATTACATCGAGGTCCTCAAAAGAGTATTTATTACAATAATATGGCCAAAGGCCATCTAGATAAAAGTAACTGCGGAAGCATCGAAGGTAAATGAGTCCATCCAACTCCACGGCAAACTGAGTGCAGAACAACGACCTATCGCACCTTTACTCCTCGTCGGAAAACTCTGCAACATGAGACGTTGCAGCCGTGTAGGTCAGCACATGGAATATGCTGGCAATGTCACACCATAGAAATAATAATAAAGAAAAAGATTATCTCTATATGCAAATTTAGCTGGTGGAGGCTCTAAGTTTAATGTTTGCATAAAGCCAATTTTACCCTACAACAAAGGAATACATTTTTATTTACTACTAATTTAAAAAAAATGCCATTATTGAGAAGGTTCCTCCAACTCAAATCCCAAAATTCCCAAGTTATTAGTAACCCAATGATTTCATTAAATAAAGTGATGAGATCAACCAATAATTCATTTCTAGATACTCAAGTTGTCCATAACCGGGGACACGG
>LR738715.1:688034212-688108098 GCA_902687465.1 Secale cereale | reverse complement strand
AATCGACTTACTAGCACAATCAATATTCCCTTCATACTTGGATAGCCAGTCCATGCCTAGAATTACGTCCAATCCTTGTGATTCTAGGATGATGAGGTCTGTGGGGAAAACGTGTTTCCCTATGGTCAATGGCAACTGAAAACATCCCCGACTAGTCATATTCTCTGCTCCTGGGGAACTCACTAACATTGGTGTTTTAAGGGCTACGGTCGGCAACTTAAACTTATCCACAAACCCCCTTGATATGAATGAATGCGATGCACCAGTGTCAAAAAGAACAAGGGCTGTAAATGAATTAATCAAGAACTTACCAACAACGGCGTCAGGCTGGTCATAAACTTCCTCCACATTGACATGGTTCACCTGACCTCTGGTAAAAGGATTTGGCTTCTTTCCAGAGCTTCCATTGCCATTCCCGTTCTTCGCCTCGGGACATTCGGTGGCGTAGTGTCCGGTCTTCCCGCACTTGAAACAGGTAATGTGGCTCAGATCCTTCTTTGCCGGTGTAGCGGGGTTGGAGTGATGCTGATTGTTGTTTCCTCCGTTTCCATTACCATTCCTATGGCCATTATGGTTGTGTCCATTCCCTCCATGATGTGAATGTCCTCCATGGTTATGGTGAGTGTGTCCACCATACTTGCCGGATCCTGATCCATTATTTCCCGAGTACGGGGTATAACGGGGCTTCTGCTGAACTCCAGAGTTGTACTTTCCCTGTCCGTACTTCCTCTTGCGGTTTTCCACCTGCTGCTGCTTGCCTTCCAGAATGAGAGCCTTGTCAACCAACTCTTGATAATTGTTAAAGGTAGCCACAGTCAACTGAAGTCCCAGATCATCATTTAGTCCCTCAAGAAATTTCTCCTGCTTAGCGGCATCATCGGCCACGTCTCCGGGAGCATACCTGGATAACTTGCTGAATTCTTCCACATAATCACCAACAGAACGATTACCCTGGCGTAAGTTGCGGAACTCACGCTTCTTCAGACTCATAGCTCCGGCTGAAACATGTGCAGTACGAAACGCCTGTTGGAACTGATCCCAAGTCACATTTGCTATGGGGAATGTGGTGGTGTAATTCTCCCACCACGAAGCTGCTGGTCCATCCAGTTGATGTGCGGCAAAGCGCACCTTCTCTGCGCCAGTACATCCTGCGGTGGTCAGCTCCCTTCCGATCTTGCGGAGCCAGTCATCTGCGACAATCGGCTCCGTGCTGCTAGAGAACACGGGTGGGTTCAACCTCAGGAAACGGGTAAGGTTGTCGACCGGGGGTGGCGGTGGTGGGTTGTTGTTGTTCTGGTTCCGATTCTGGATGAGTAGCTGCATGAGGGCATTCTGGTTCTGGATCAACTGGGTAAGTTCCGGCGGAAATTCCGGGTCACGTCTCGGAGGCATCTGTTAGGTTTAGAGTGGATGAGAAATTAGAATAGAATAAGGGCCTAATGAGAGGAATCACTACCCATATGCTTATGATAGCAATAAAAATTCAAATCAAGCAATTCACACAAATCACACCACACAAGCAAAACCTACAGGTAAGGTCATATCCACAAGAGATATGATCTCTTCATACTACCGCAATCATTCGTTGGACTCCGTTTGGTACTAGTGGTCTGAACTAAATCTTCTCAAATCAAAGTCAACTCTAGATTCTTCTTCTTCGTCAATGATGTCTTCATGGGTCTTGGTCTCATCAGCTGAGCAACTTGGTAATGGTGTTCAACAACTATTGAATTGAAGTAGAGAAGAGATAGAAATGAATAGAGAAGAGTACAGACCAACGGATATATAAGGAAGTGGTAAAATAGAGTTTTCTTCCTATGGTTGTCCATTTCCTAGTGGTCGCGTCCTACAGTCAGCGTGTGCTCTGATACCATCTTGTAGTGACCCGATCCAAATGGATCGAAGTCTCTGTGCTTAAGTGTCATCCCTGGATCGGTATGCTGACACACACAGTACTCGATGAAATATAACAGAGTTCAATCACACACTTTATTACATCGAGGTCCTCAAAAGAGTATTTATTACAATAATATGGCCAAAGGCCATCTAGATAAAAGTAACTGCGGAAGCATCGAAGGTAAATGAGTCCATCCAACTCCACGGCAAACTGAGTGCAGAACAACGACCTATCGCACCTTTACTCCTCGTCGGAAAACTCTGCAACATGAGACGTTGCAGCCGTGTAGGTCAGCACATGGAATATGCTGGCAATGTCACACCATAGAAATAATAATAAAGAAAAATATTATCTCTATATGCAAATTTAGCTGGTGGAGGCTCTAAGTTTAATGTTTGCATAAAGCCAATTTTACCCTACAACAAAGGAATACATTTTTATTTACTACTAATTTAAAAAAAATGCCATTATTGAGAAGGTTCCTCCAACTCAAATCCCAAAATTCCCAAGTTATTAGTAACCCAATGATTTCATTAAATAAAGTGATGAGATCAACCAATAATTCATTTCTAGATACTCAAGTTGTCCATAACCGGGGACACAGCTAATCATGATTAGTTTTTACACTCTGCAGAGGTTTGCGCACTTTTCCCCACAAGACTCGACCACCTCCATGATCGGAAGATCGAGACATAGGCTTTCTGAAGTATTTCCTCCAAACCCTGGGTAGACCGGTACACCTACTTTCCCCTACATCAGCTAGTCTACCACGGAAAGAGGTCACATAACTTACTCAACTATGCCAGAGCCCATAATGGCTTGTGGCTGCACACGGAAGTTTCTAGGCATGAAATATCTTATGATCCCTTTGAGTCTGGGTGGCGGACCTAGGGTAATCACACGGGTACTCCGGGATTCCCCTTGGGCAAGAACTGGTTTCTCCAGGTGCCCCAAACAATCCACCCAGATGTGTATTAAAGTTGCCACCTTAAGTTGTCCCAAAATTATTATCTCTCGCAACTTGCATGTATCACACATACCAATCCCCGTCTACGAGCATGGCTAAGCAATATATGATATAACGAATATTCCCGGGGTGATAAAAGGTCATAGGTTCCTACCACATAAACTACAAAGCATAACCACATGTTCCCAATCCTACTCATGCAATCTTTGAGGGTGAAACTAATGCATTGTAAAAACTGGGTATTGAAAATTATGATCAAAGTGTGAACTTGCCTTGCTGACGTTCGTTGAACTCTAAAGATTCGTAGTAGCAAGCTTCGCACTCCGGATGATCTAGCGTAAGCAAGCAATAACATACATAAGCATACAAGCAAGGATCCAAAAAGGAATCAAATAAAAGACTTCGAAAAAACTCCAAAAAGACCAAAATAAAGTTTCTGTACAGAATATAATTTTCACAGCAACAAAAATAAATGGTTTTAGTTTTAACAGAAGGTACATGTCACAAGCTTCGATTTGCAAAAAGAATTACCCAAAACGAAGTTACGAAACTCAAGTTATGGCCTAACGAAGTTTGATTTCAGATCTGTTTGAATTCAAAATTTAAAATTTTCAAAAATATATTTCGTTAGGTTCTCTGGATAGAGGATATTTCTACGAAACCGTAGGAAAAAGAATCAACTAAATCGGATCTATAGACTAAAAGATATACTAGAAACAAGATTTGGTAAAGAATCTGAATTGGAAAATATACTGATAAAAGAGAAAAAAATTGAACAGGGTGTTCACCGGACTTTTCGCCGGAGACGAGGAAGAAGGTGGCTCCGGTGTGTTTCGGCGAAGGACGCGTACGGGACGGTGTAGAGGACGATGTGGTGAACCTCTTGATCAAGTTTTGGTTGAAGATAGCTTCATGTACACACGGTGAGAGGTCGCCGGACTTCACGAACTCCGGCGAGCAATTGGCGAGGTTTGGGACGGGGAAAAGCTCCAGAAGGAGAGGGCTTCGGACGAGGGGTGAGAGGGGCTCGCGGGGTGCCTTTTATAGGGCTTGGGGAGGTCTAGAGTTGGGTGGGGCGAGATGTGTTAATGGTGGCTGTTTCTCTGCCTCGTAATGGCCATTACAGGCGACTCCAAGGCGCACTAGGAAGGGGAAGGGGTAGAGGGAGGCGAGGGGGTTCCATTCCGGGGGTTAGTGGGTGCGGGGGAAGGGAGTTGAGGGGAGGGAGAGGTGGAGGTGTTCATGGCTGTTCTCCTTTCGTTGCTCTCTGTAGATGAACGACCAGGAGGAAGAAGGAGATGGCGCTGGGCATGGGCCTGCTGGGCTGCGTTTTTTTTTTGTTTTTGACAAAGAGAAAAAAATATATATAGATAGAAAATAAAAATATTTTAATATAGGACATATATATATCAAAAAATTCAGAAAAATAAATCCTACATGATGAACTATTTTTCAGAGGCTAAATAAAAACTTTATAAAAAAACATTTTTCTAAAAAATTTCAAAAGAAAGTCAAATTTGAATTCAAAATTTTTGGCATTGTTTTCTTCTGACTTTTTGGAGTGCCATGTTCGCTCCTATCAGAAATATTATTTAGATCTGAAGAAAAATGTTCACATAATAATATGGTCTTATATATGACCTTGTGAACATTTATCCTGCCTATAATGCAAATTAAAAAAAACATTTTTGTTAAACTAGTAAAATAAATTGCAAATAAAACCCAACAAATATATTTTGGTTCCAAATTCAAATTCCAATATTTTCCTTCTGATTTTGAAGAAGTCATTTTATCTTCACTCTTTATTTTTGGAATAATGGAAATGATCTTTTTTTATGGAACCAAGTTTGATCCAAATTCCAAATTTTGAAATTTCAAAAGTGGGTTTTAGGGAAACTTCCAACTCTCTCTTTTGGTCCTTGAGTTGCTCAAAGTTCCTTGGATCAGAAGCAAATAATGCAAAAATGCATAAATCATGGATGCATATGAATGATCTATTTATAAACATCCAAATTAAAAATTTGGGATGTTACAAACGCCTTCGCGATCCAACCGATCCAAGCACCGAACGTACGGCATCTCCGTGTTCAGCACACTTTCAGCTCAATGACGTCCCACGAGCTCTTGATCCAGTTGAGCTTCACGGGAGAGTTTTGTCAGCAGGACGGCTGGTGACGGAGATGATGAAGTTATCGACGCAGGGCTTCGCCTAAGCACTGCAACGATATGACCGAGGTGTGCTTCTGTGGAGGGGGCACCGCACACGGTTAAAACGATGTTGCTTGTGTGTTCAAGGGTGCCCCCTGCCCCTATATATAAAGGAGCAAGGGGGAGGGCCGGTCGGCCCTAGGGGCGCGCCAAGGAGGGAGTTTCCTACTCCTAATAGGAGTAGGAATCCCCCTTTCCTATTCCTACTAGGAGTAGGAAAGGCAGAAGAAGGGGAGAAGGAAGGAGAGGGGCGCCTCCCCCCTGCTCCTAGTCCAACTAGGATTCCCTTGGGGGGCGCAACCAGCCCTAGTGGGCTGCCTCTCTCTTTCCCTCATGGCCCATCATGGCCCAATACTCCCCCGGGGGGTTCCGGTAACCCCTCCGGCACTCCGGTTTTGTCCGAAATCACTTGAAACACTTATGGTGTCCGAATATAGCGGTCCAATATATTAATCTTTATGTCTCGGACATTCCGGGACTCCTCGTCATGTTCGTCATCACATCCGGGACTCTGATCTACCTTCGGTACATCAAAACTCATAAACTCATAATACCGATCGTCATCGAACGTTAAGCGTGCGGACCCTACGGGTTCGAGAACTATCTAGACATGACCGAGACTCATCTCCGGTCAATAAACAATAGCGGAACCTGGATGCTCATATTGGTTCCTACATATTCTACGAAGATCTTTATCGGTCAAACCGCATAACAACATACGTTGTTCCCTTTGTCATCGGCATGTTACTTGCCCGAGATTCGTTCGTCGGTATCATCGTACCTAGTTCAATCTCGTTACCGGCAAGTCTCTTTACTCATTCCGTAATACATCATCTCGTGACTAACTCATTAGTCATTTGCTTGCAAGGCTTATTATGATGTGTATTACCGAGAGGGCCCGGAGATAGCTCTCCGACACTCGGAGTGACAAATCCTATTCTTGATCTATGCCAACACCACAAACACCTTCGGAGACACCTGTAGAGCATATTTATAATCACCCAGTTACGTTGTGACGTTTGATAGCACACAAGGTGTTCCTCCGGTATTCGGGAGTTGCATAATATCATAGTCATAGGAACATGTATAAGTCATGAAGAAAGCAATAGCAGTAAAACTAAACGATCAAGTTGCTAAGCTAACGGATGGGTCTTGTCCATCACATCATTCTCCTAATGATGTGATCCCATTGATCAAATGACAACTCATGTCTATGGTTTAGGAAACATAACCATCTTTGATCAATGAGCTAGTCTAGTAGAGGCAAACTAGGGACACTCTGTTTTGTCTATGTATTCACACATGTACTAAGTTTCTGTTTAATACAATTCTAGCATGAGTAATAAACATTTATCATGATATAAGGAAATATAAATAACAACTTTATTATGGCCTCTAGGGCATATTTCCTTCATATTTGTGTTGGATGACATTCACCATATAACAGGCATAACCTAGAGCAGTGCACAATAGCTCTAATTCATCAATGTAATGTGGGCATGTATTCCGAATATAGTTATACGTGCTTAGAGTAAGAATTAGCATGACATATTTTGTCCTACACACCCGTAGCACCGGGGTCCATAGGGAAATCTAAGGGATATTAAGGTCTCCTTTTAATAGAGAACCGGGACAAAGCATTAGCACTTAGTGAATACATGAACTCCTCATAGAATAGTAATCACCATAAAGAAACCCAATTATTGTTACCTTGGGGTATGCGGGCCATAAAATGTAATAGGTGCATACAACTTGCAAGATAGGATCCAAAACACACTTATATTCATGAAAACATAATAGGTTCATATCTGAAAGCATGCCACTCGGGCCCTAGTGACAATCATTAAGAATAGCAAAGTCATAGCAACATCAATCTTAGAACATAGTGGATACTAGGGATCAAGGCCTAACAAATTGACTCGATTACATGAAAATTTCATCCAATTCCATCACCGTCCAGCAAGCCTATGAAATAATTATTCACTCCTGGTGGTGACCATCATGGAATTGTTGATGGAGAAGGGTTGATGATGACGTCAGCGATGATTTCCACCCTCCGGCGCCCCGAACGGACTCCAAATCAGCCCTACCGACGAAGAACAGGAGGTGCCAGCGGCTCTGTATCGTAAAACATGATGATTCCTTCTCTCTGGTTTTTTCTATGTAAGACGGTCTTTATATAGTTGGAGTTAGGCTTGCTGGAGGCTCAAGGGGCCCACAAGATCATAGGGCACGCCCTGGGGGGGGGGGCACCCCTAGGCATGTGGCTCCTGGGTGACCTTTGTAATAGTTCTCTTCGCCAATATTTTTACATATTCTGGAAATATTCTCCGTAAATTTTTAGCCCAGTCCGAGAACTTTTATTTCTGCACAAAAATAACACCATGGCAGTTCTGTTGAAAACAACGCCAGTCCGGGTTAATTCCATTTGAATCATGCAAATTAGAGTCCAAAATAAGAGCAAAAGTGTTGGGGAAAGTAGATACGTTTGGGACACATCAACTCCCCCAAGTTTAACTCATTGTTTGTCCTCAAGCAATTTAGTTGACAAACTAAAATTAATAAAGAAAAGGTTTTGCAAACTCCTTTGTTCTCATTGTTGTATATAACCTTAACTAGTGTTCAACTTTTTAGCATAGATTATGAACTAACCATATGAATGATAACATTTAGGTCTCACATTTATTCATGACAATAACATAACCAAGTAGCAAGCAATAATAAGATATCTTAGATGCCAACAATGTCTCAAAACAATCATGATAAAATATGATAACATGGTATCTCGCTACCCTTTGTGAGACCACAAAACATAAATGCAGAGCACTCTGGAGTTCAAGCGACTAAACATTGTAATTCATGGTAGAAGAGATCCGGTCATGCTCACATCCAACATTAACTAACCCCAATGCATAAGAATGGCAATAGTGCTCTCCAAATTGGTGCTTGAATGAGAAGGTGATGACTCAACAATTAAAATAAATAACATAAAATTAAATAGATAGGCCCTTCGCAGAGGGAAGCAGGGCTTTGCAGAGGTGCCACAGCTCGAAGCTTAAAATAGAGATGAAATACATTTCGCGAGGTGTGCTTTTCCTGTCAACATTACTGTTGGGGAACGTAGTATTTCAAAAAAATCCTATGATCACGCAAGATCTATCTACTAGAAGCATAGCAACGAGAGGGGAGAGTGTGTCTACGTACCCTCGTAGACCAAAGCGGAAGCGTCTAGTGACGTGGTTGATGTAGTCGAACGTCTTCGCGATCCAACCGATCCAAGCACCGAATGTATGGCACCTCCGTGTTCAGCACACATTCAGCTCAATGACGTCCCACGAGCTCTTGATCCAGTTGAGCTTCACGGGAGAGTTTCGTCAGCACGACGGTGTGGTGACGGAGATGATGAAGTTACCGACGCAGGGCTTCGCCTAAGCACTGCAACGATATGACCGAGGTGTGTTTCTGTGGAGGGGGGCACCGCACACGGCTAAAACAATGTTGCTTGTGTTTTCTAGGGTGCCCCTGCCCCTGTATATAAAGGAGCAAGGGGGAGGGCCGTCCGGCCCTAGGGGCGCGCCAAGATGGGAGTTTTCAATTGCCCTTTCCTATTCCTACTAGGAGTAGGAAAGGAAGAAGAAGGGGAGAAGGAAGGAGAGGGGTGCCTCCCCCCACTCCTAGTCCAACTAGTATTTCCTTGGGGGGCACGGCCAGCCCTAGTGGGCTGCCTCTCTCTTTCCCTCATGGCCCATCATGGCCCAATACTCCCCCGAGGGGGGGGGGGGGTTCCGATAACCCCTCCGGCACCACTACAAGAAATATGTCAACTTATGACCTTCTGTTAGTGAACCTGGAAGAATTGGTCATAGATCTATGACCATTTCAGACCAATTGGTCAAAAGCTGTTCGGGGGGGCACCAAACCCTAAACTATAACGACCATTTTGGTCAGAAAGATCATAATTTCCTTACACGAAATGGTCATAAAGCAGATAGCACTGGTTCACTGCCTTAGTTCTAGCTGATCATGACCAATATAGATGGTCATAATCTTGTAAATTGTGGTGGGTTGCTACGACTAGGCGCCACCTCATCAGTTTTGACTATGTGTCATGTCCATGTGGCAGTTTTTGCCCTAGGTTGTGAAGCAACCTATATTTCTGTCATTCCCAAAATTCCTCAAAAAATCTCATAAATTCTTTGGGTCATATCTTCGTCAAATATGTAAAAAACCTTCCTTGCCTAGTTCAAAAATAATTCAAAAATATTCATGTTCCTATTCTGTTCAAAAAAACACTTTGTGAAGGAAGTACCACTTTGGCATGTCCAAATGGTATCCATTTTCTACAGTGCTTTCCTATGCCCAAATAACTATCCTCCACCAAATGCCAGCTCAATCTATTCATTATTTTGAGCACAACTTCAACATTTGTATTTATGTCCAGTGTGGTACTTTGCAAAGCAAGTACCACCTAGACTCCTCCTTTTGAGCTGAAAATTTGTGAAGACGGTCTTCTTAGTAAGTGATAATCCTCAACCAAAACTCAAGCCTATTATCCATGTGAATTTCCCGTACCGCTAATCAAACACTTGGCTGCTAATTCATGTTTGAGCATCGATTGGTCTCCTCGTGAGAATCTTATGTTGTAATTTTCTTCCTAGCACCTACCTGGGGAGTGCCCAACCCACTAGACATGCCTAGGCCTCCCAGAACACATGGCAATGCCACAGTCATGTGGTGACCACGCGGCGGGCATGCGAGTATACGCGCTCTAGAGTTGGGGCCCTCGACCACCGCCCAAACCTCGACGTATCGCCACCGAACCATGTATTTATAATTAAATAGGTACTTATGTAACTAGAAATGATTTTTGGAAAAAATAAATAGCAAACTATGAGGGAGCGGCAGTTCAAATTTGACCCGCGTCCACCTAAATCGGCGGAAATTTGTCTTTTTCACGAAAGGTGGATCAAAACTTTTTACACCCAACCATTTTGTCAATTGTGCATTAAATATGTCCTATTATTTTATAAAATTTATTTGGTCCAATTTTGCAACAATTATTTGGGAGGTCCTTCACAAAAAAACCTCCTTTTGGGCACTCGAAAAATGGAAAATGAATATTTCGTCCAAAGAAAGTGAAAACTCCCTTAGGCAATATTGTTTGCCATTCCAAGATGCACCCTTGTGCACAATATGAGATCATTTGAACAAACAATGCCGTGAATGTGGCCATAGGATTGATCATTTGACTTGAAAGCCATGAATCTTCACGCATGATAGCTCATTTCCGAGAACACTTTTTTAAAAGAATGGCCGTATTACAAGTTTATATTTTTTTTCTGGTAACATGGTCATATATAATGACACAATGCGAAGGTTTTCCAATTTTTTGATTTTTTTTGAATTTTTTATGCCCGTTTCAAAATGCGGTCAAAACGGCGGGAATGACCGTTCCTAGCTAGTGGTTGAATCTTGGTATTTTTTTGGTGTTTCTCTGATTAAATAGATACTTATGTACCTAGAAATGATTTTTGTAAAAAATAAAGAGCAAACTACAAGGCAGCTATAGTTCAAATTTGACCCACTTCCAGCTGAATCGGTGGAAATTTGTCTTTTTCACGAGAGGTGGATCAAAACTTTTGACACCCAACCATTTTGTCAATTGTGCATTAAATATGTCCTAGTATTTTATAACATGGATTTGGTCCAATTTTGCAACAATTATTTGGGAGGTCCTTCACAAAAAAACCTCCTTTTGGGCACTCGAAAAATGGAAAATGAATTTTTCGTCCAAAGAAAGTGAAAACTCCCTTAGGCAACATTGTTTGCCATTCCAAGATACACCCTTGTGCACAATATGAGATCATTTGAACAAACTATGCCATGAATGTGGCCATAGGATTGATCATTTGGCTTGAAAGCCATGAATCTTCACGCATGATAGCTCATTTCTGAGAACACTTTTTTAAAAGAATGGCCGTATTGCAAGTTTATATTTTTTTCTGGTAACATGGTCATATATAATGACACAATCCGAAGGTTTTCCTATTTTTTGAATTTTTTATGCCCGTTTCAAAATGCGGTCAAAACGGCGGAAATGACCGTTCCTAGCTAGTGGTTGAATCTTGGTATTTTTTTGGTGTTTCTCTGATTAAATAGATACTTATGTACCTAGAAATGATTTTTGTAAAAAATAAAGAGCAAACTACAAGGCAGCTACAGTTCAAATTTGACCCACTTCCAACTGAATCGGTGGAAATTTGTCTTTTTCACAAGAGGTGGATCAAAACTTTTTACACCCAACCATTTTTTCAATTGTGCATTAAATATGTCCTAGTATTTTATAAAATTGATTTGGTCCAATTTTGCAACAATTATTTGGGAGGTCCTTCACAAAAAAACCTCCTTTTGGGCACTCGAAAAATGGAAAATGAATTTTTCGTCCAAATAAAGTGAAAACTCCCTTAGGCAACATTGTTTGCCATTGCAAGAAGCACCCTTGTGCACAATATGAGATCATTTGAACAAACTATGCCATGAATGTGGCCATAGGATTGATCATTTGGCTTGAAAGCCATGAATCTTCACGCATGATAGCTCATTTCTGAGAACACTTTTTTAAAAGAATGGCCGTATTACAAGTTTATATTTTTTTCTGGTAACATGGTCATATATAATGACACAATGCGAAGGTTTTCCTATTTTTTGATTTTTTTTGAATTTTTTATGCCCGTTTCAAAATGCGGTCAAAACGGCGGGAATGACCGTTCCTAGCTAGTGGTTGAATCTTGGTAATTTTTTGGTGTTTCTCTGATTAAATAGTTACTTATGTACTTAGAAATGATTTTTGTAAAAAATAAAGAGCAAACTACAAGGCAGCTACAGTTCAAATTTGACCCACTTCTAGTTGAATTGGCGGAAATTTGTCTCTTTCACGAGAGGTAGATCAAAACTTTTTACACCCAACCATTTTGTTAATTGTGCATTAAATATGTCCTAGTATTTTATAAAATTGATTTGGTCCAATTTTGCAACAATTACTTGGGAGGTCCTTTACAAAAAACCTCCTTTTGGGCACTCGAAAAATGGAAAATGAATTTTTCGTCCAAAGAAAGTGAAAACTCTCTTAAGCAACATTGTTTGGAATTCCAAGATGCACCCTTGTACACGATATGAGATTATTTGAACAAATATTTGGTTGATCCTTTGCAAAAAAACTCATTTTGAGCACGCAAAAAATGAAGAATGAAGTTTTCATGAAATAACTTATCTTTAATCGATTACGACCAATTTAGATGGTCAAAAAGTCTTCAAATTGCTTGCTGCGTTTTGATTGGTCCAGGAGGATATCACGCGGATCATGCCTCACACACCGTCGGATGCTCCCGTATCCAAAGGCAGCCCTCACCCCTCACCCTCTCACCCACGCCCCCACTCCCCACCGTACCCGCAGACCCGATGCACCTACTCACCATCGTTCCAATCCCCACAAACGCACTCACCACCGTTCCAATCCCGCACCCGCACCCGCACCCGCTCGCCGAAACCCTAGCCGCCGCCGCCCCCGCACCTTGGCCGACCCTCAGCCCGTCGACGGCGAGGAGCCCTCAGCCCGTCGCCTGCCTTTACCGACAAATCACGCGACCACGTGCCCACCAAATCCCAAATCTCACCGTCTCCGCCCTCTCCCCGTCCCCTCCACCAAGATCGCACCAACCACATCGATGGCCACCGCCGCACGCCGCGGCGCTCCTGGCCGCCCTCGCCCTCATATTGCTCGCGCTCGCGCCCCCGGCGGTGGCCGAGATCCGATCGATGGCGATCCGGGCGGACCCGCGCACTATGATCCCGTGCGGTGCGGGAGAGCGGCACAGCGGCGGAGAAACCTCGGAGACCACACGACAGCGCAGGGAGTGCGAGGAGCTGGGGTTCACCGGCCTCGCCCTCTGCTCCGACTGCAACGCGCTCGCCGAGTTCGTCAAGGACCAAGGTGCGTGCGTAGTCGTAGCTACTGCTTCCCCCCTCTACTGTATCCAATTCGTCCCGTGATGATGGTGTGATTGCGATCTGAAACTGAGGTAGGAGTGATCCCAGGATGTGATTTCTCTCTCGTAGTTCGATTGGCCTGTGGTGCGGATTAGATCCTTGAAAGTTCGATTGTAACTATATCGCGGCTGCGGCCGAGAAATTAGTTCTCGTTAGCCCGAGGAAACCCAATTGGAGTGGGAATGTGTGGTTCTTAGACCACCAAGCCTTTATAAAGAGATCTCAAATTGCGTTAGGGAGACAGGAATAGTGGACCTGGAGTCTGTTGATTTGAGGTTTCTTATATATGTGATCATTTATTCAAGTGATCTGGGACGCCCTGTTACTCGAAATATGCTTTCGTCCCGCTTTATAGATTTAGCAAACATCCATACAGCCAAGTACCAATCAGTAATCATCGTAGCAAATAAGACATCTGGGGCAATCTGGGACGCCCTGTTGCAACTGAAGCTCGAATCCGGCTCTGAAATTGTGATTTGGTCAATTTTGGGGCCGTGACTTGTGGGAGAGCTTGAATTAAATAGCTCATTCCACACATTCCACGCCGATGTACTGGGAACTTTGAGGTTTGTCCACAGTTGTAGAATGGGGTGGTGTTTGAACTTTCCTAGATAAAGGATGCATCATCCCCACCCCCAGCCTCTGCATCGATTCATGCACATAGTGGTGTTTGAAATGTGGGGGTTTCACTCTCATCCCCTAATAACATCTAAAAAGTTTGTAGGCGGTGTTGATTATGGAACCTCCTTTATTCTTGTCACTGTTGTTTTGATGATTTTGTCCTGTGCTCTGCTCTGCCTGCCTCGTTTACTGCCTCGCCATCGCAATAGATGTTCTTTTTTCTTTTGTAATTTACCATCAATGATCTGTTGTAGCCTAATTTCTACGAAGTAGTATTATTCATTCGCATAGTTGGCCAGCTCCAGACTAGTTAGTGCTCTTCTTCTTGGCCCCATGGTTACACTGCTACCTTACAGCCCAGGATCTGCTGCTTTCTTCTATAATTTGTCACCCTTCATTGCCCTGTTCTAGTCTAGCCCAGAATTACTTGTTCAATACAGCAGTCTCTCTCTGCTCTTAGCACATCGCTTGATTGGAGTGAACTGAATTGTGATAACTTTGCTTTGCAGATGGGAGACTCTTCCGGATGAGTTTGTGCGTGCGTGTGTTGAACAGTGTCCTCGGATCTGGTGAAAGGCGCCAAGGAGAAACAGCTCAAGGTCAAGGGCCCTGTCAGGATGCCCACCAAGGTGCTCAACATCACCACCAGGAAGTTCCCCTGTGGAGAAGGTAGCCACCTCCCTCTCTTTGCCCTTCCGCCCGATCCCATTTGCTTAGTAGCTCTGCATATTATCTGGTCCTTGACATGCTCACAGTAGCCCGTCGGTGATGTGGGTCACTATGTTTTTGTGGATAGCTGACTGTTTAGGGAATTTCCGTGACGATGATGATGTCTTGCTGGGCAGAGGATGTGAAACATTCAGACCGTTGTGGCCTTTCCGTTCATTGATGATCTAAAATCGAGCTTTTTAAAACTGACGCCTAGCATGCCATCAACGTCTTTTTTTCCTCATCTAGAGATGCAACTCTATGTTTTGATTTGATATAATGTAGAGGAGTTGCATGTGAATCGTTTGTCAGCTGAGCATATGATGTTACAAGGAAATGCTACTGAGATTTTACGTCGTTGAAGTATCTTAAATCGAGCTTTCTAAAACTGATGCTTGGTTGATCTAGTTCTAGTATATTAGTTGGGTGAGAGTGTACTGTTGTTGGTGCTGTGTTGTCATTTTTTTACATCGTTGTAGAATAAAAAAGATGAGCATTTCTCCAGCCAATGTGTGAAGTAGTTGTTGTTGTGTAGTTATCGGCTGGACCTATGCATTTCATCAGAAGTCAGATATAGCTTGGACTATACTGCTGAATAGAATTGAAACATTTCTCTTTTGTTTATCTGTTTTCAATTCTTTAGTGTGGGGATGGTTAAACAACTACAGTAGATCAACGCTTTTTGCATTTCTGCATTTCTCAACCTTGGATGCCAAAAATAAACCCTTATATTCATTGCCATTCCTTTGATAATAATTTGTTGTGGCCGCGAAGTATTTTTTCGGTAGTACTAAACCTGGCTCTTTCATGTTGCAAACCAACAACAGCACCCTTCTTTGTCTGTGTAATACACATATTTGCTCTGCTGCTCTTAGTTTTAACTAGACAAGGCAAGGATGACGCCCACCATTGTTGTTAGATTTATTATCCAGGTGAATGTGTTACAGTGCCGTTCATTGCATGACCTGCACTTGTACCAATATACCATTCTGGTACCTGTAGGTTAGTGTTGTTGGTACCTAACATGAGCTTGAATGTTGTAGTTGAAGTGTAGAACAACAACATGTTAACGTGTTTTATTTGCCCTATGCAATTATGTGGTTTCATTTGCCCTTTCTAATATT
This sequence comes from Secale cereale, assembly GCA_902687465.1. Classification (NCBI taxonomy): domain Eukaryota; kingdom Viridiplantae; phylum Streptophyta; class Magnoliopsida; order Poales; family Poaceae; genus Secale; species Secale cereale. The sequence continues at coordinate 688,092,527 of LR738715.1, read as the reverse complement.
GTACAAACTGATGCATTCCTGGCATAAGAAAATTATTCTATAAGATTTGTAAAAGCAAACATTTCACTATGCAAGTCTGTTGTTTCACTTGCCCTTTCTAGTATTGTATGATAGTGTCCAAATTCAGGACGGGAAAGGTGAGGTTGGAACGGTATTGTATGATAGTATTGTATGATAGTGGCAGATCTACTTTGCTACATACGTTAGTGCTGTCATTGCATTTGTTTGGTTCTGGCCTCGGCAGCAGTATACTAATGCTTCAGGATCTATTTATTATTCTGTTCATTATACTAATGCCACATCAGCAGTATACTAATGTTTGGTATTCAATTTGCTCCATACATTAGTGTTGCTACTGTTATCCATGCCCACATGCTTCAGGATCGACTCCAAGCTCCTTGTGTATCTGTTTGTTATTCTGTTCATTATTCTTTTCCTAGTTGTTCTTTGTTGGAAGATATTGCTTTCATTGGCAGCCATCATAACGATAATTTCCTCTCTTCTACAGGAGCTCTAGGCTGAAGAAGTTCGAAGAAGGGAACACTTCATCTTTGTAGCTAGTTTTATGTTCCTGGGTGTTTACTTCATAGATGTTGCTGGGTGTTCCTAGGTGTTTGTTTACTTCATATATGTTCCTGGATGTTCCTGGGTGTTTGCACTTCCTGTGTGTTCTAAATTCCTGGATGATGTGAATTATCGCATGATTGTAATATATATAATGTACTCATTTTGGACGTCATTTGTATTGTGTGATTGAAATATTGGAAATATTGATCATTTTTTTCGAGGTGATGATCCCTAATTGCTGATACATCAGAAATGAAAGAAATACTATTTGGGCCCTAAAAAGGCCACAAATCAAACAATTTAGGAAAACTGAACAAAATCGATAAAAAATCAATTGTGAAAAGGTGAAGGCCGAGAAAATAAAAAGGCCTAGGCCCAAAAATATTGTGGCTGAACCGTTGGGCTTGGCCCATCTACCTGACCAAAATTAACATGAGAAAAAAAAACACAAATATGCTGAATTATTGGGCTCGGCCCATGTAAAACAACGAATTGGACCGGGCTGAATCTTGTGCCACATCAGCTTGCCACGCTGGATGCCTACGTGGCCTGGGGAGGCTGCTAGTGACCAAAATAGGACAGTAGGCATATTTTGGTCATAAACGTCTATGACCTTCTCACAGAGAAGGTCGCTATAGTCAGTTTATGACGGCCAGCTTTTGACCTTATGTTTTTGGTCACAAAAAGGTCACAAATGGAAATTTGTGACCATTCAATGACCAATAGTGGTGGTCACAAGTTGACATATTTCTTGTAGTGCACTCCGGTTTTCTCCGAAATCACCCGGAACACTTCCGGTGTCCGAATATAGCCGTCCAATGTATTAATCTTTATGTATCGGATATTCCGAGACTCCTCGTCAATATCCGTGATCACATTCGGGACTCCGAACTACCTTCGGTACATCAAAACTCACAATACCGATCGTTAGGGCTGTGCATTTTGAAACCAAACCGAAAAACCATACCGAAAATAAACCGAACCGAGTCAATTTTATGGTTTTTATGGTTTATGGTTTTGGTATGGTATGGAATTTTCATACCGTTTTGAACTTTGGTTTTTATGGTATATACCGAAAAACCGAACGGTTAACCAAATAAACCGAAGTAAAAATAAATTTATATTTCTTGAGACAAAACAACCATACAAGTTGTCATTTTTCTTGTACATGAGTGAAATTCACTACTAAGCATGTACATTTTTCTTGTAACATAGTTATTTTTCTCTTTAAAAGATGCTAAGCACGTCCATAATCATTAAGGGATGAATATATGCATGCATATATACTTATATATATAGTTATATACTATTTATGTATAATAGTATGTGTTTTGATTGGTTTTGTGTCATAAATTTGAAAATTATTATTATGTCATTTTCAAATTCGCGTGAACTTTGGTTTTTATGGTATATACCGAAACCATACCGAAATAATTTGGTATATACCGAAACCGAACCGTATTTTCATTTCATACCATATTTACCGAAGTATTAATACCGTACAAACCGAAAAACCGTATAAACCGAACCATGTAAACCGAATAAACCGAACGCATAGAGTGACCGATCGTCATCGAACGTTAAGCGTGCGGATCCTACGGGTTCGAGAACTATGTAGACATGACCGAGACACTTCTCTGGTCAATAACCAACAGCGGAACCTGGATGCTCATATTGGTTCCTACATATTCTACGAAGATCTTTATCGGTCAAACCACACAACAACATACATTGTTCCCTTTGTCATCGGTATGTTGCTTGCCCGAGATTCGATCGTCGGTATCATCATACCTAGTTCAATCTCGTTACCGGAAAGTCTTTTTACTCGTTCCATAATACAGCATCTCGTGACTAACTCATTAGTCATTTGCTTGCAAGGCTTATTATGATGTGTATTACCGAGAGGGCCTAGAGATACCTCTCCAACACTCGAAGTGACAAACCGTATTCTCGATCTATACCAACACCACAAACACCTTCGAAGACATCTCTAGAGCATCTTTATAATCACCCAGTTACGTCGTGACGTTTAATAGCACATAAGGTGTTCCTCTGGTATTCGGGAGTTGCATAATCTCATAGTATAGGAACATGTATAAGGTAGGAAGAAAGCAATAACAGTAAAACTAAACGATCGAGTTGCTAAGCTAACGGATGGGTCTTGTCCATCACATCATTCTCCTAATGATGTAATCCCATTGATCAAATGACAACTCATGTATATGGTCAGGAAACATAACCATCTTTTATTAACGAGCTAGTCTAGTAGAGGCATACTAGGTACACTCTGTTTTGGTCTATGTATTCACACTTGTACTAAGTTTCCATTTAATACAATTCTAGCATGAATAATAAACATTTATCATGATATAAGGAAATATATATAACAACTTTATTATTGCCTCTAGGGCATATTTCCTCCAGTTACGACCGAGGATATTCAATATCTTCCATGCTAAACACATTATTGGCGGTTCCCAAGCGGAAAGGTAAGGTTTAATCCCCCTCAATTATTCAATCATGAGCCATGGCTAGCCAAATTCACAGGTGCCCTCCAAACTTTCAACTTTACGAGGGAGTTTGTTTTATTGTATTTTTCTTTATTTTGATTACAGGACCGGGCATCCCAATTATCGGCCTCTCTCGTCCAATGACAAGTGAATAAACACCCATCGCGAGAATAACCCGCTTAGCATGGAAGATATTGACCGCCCCTTGTCGGTCATGAGCGGTAGCATACAAAACATATGCTTATTTGAATAGTGTCGCATATAGATAGATATAGTGGACTCATCTGAAATAACTTTGGGTTTAATGATTTGGATGCACAAGCAGTATTCCCGCTTAGTACGGGCGAAGGCTAGCAAATAGACCAGGAAACGACCAACTAGAGAGCGAAAACGGTTATAATCATGCATTGAGAATAATTAACATTGAATACGAGCATGAGTAGGATATAAACACATGAACATACATATCTTGGAGGCTTTGTTGATTTTCAATTAGCTACATGTGTGAACATGTGCCAAATCAAGCCACACGACTCATTTAGAGACATCATAATCATTTTAATGCATGTTGACACTCAAGATAAATAAATATCTAGTCCTAGTTGTTTAAGCATCTCATGAGCAACTACAATCTCTAATTATCATGATGAACATGTTTACTCACAATATGTTGAATCAAGAACAATTAAGCTAAAAATATTTACAAAAATAAGAAGAGTTCATACTAGCTTCCCTTCACTGCAATCACTTAATCAAATCATCATCATTATTGCCATTCACTTGCACGGCCTAATGATGTGAAAATAATAATAGTGCAAGTGTCGTGGACTAAGCTGGAATCTGCAAACATTTTATTAATAGGAGAAGACAAGGTAATATGGGCTCTTTGTTAGATCATCAATAATGCATATGCGAGCCACGCAACATTTTCTTCATGGTCTTCTCCTTACGACGACTCAAAGCAAAAGAAAAGAAATACAGAGAAACACACTGAAATATATTTTAGAGTTTTTGGTTTTTCAGAAGAAAACAAACCAACAAAGGAAAAAATATTTACACGAGAAAGCTCCCAACAAACAAAAGAAGAATGAGAAATCTTTTTGGATTTTCTTTCACTACTACGAATTAACTAAACAAGAAAGAAAAAACAAAAAGAAGCGAGAAATATTTTTGGATTTTCGAAGTATTTCAAACACATAAGAAGAAGGCGAAAAAATAAAACTAACATACATATATATGAAAAAAGATGAACTCCGACTACTAGAATTAATGTGATGTACATGAATGTAATGTCGGTGAAAAATATGTACCCCCAAGCTTAGGCTTTTGGCCTAAGTTGGTCTACGGCCCCCGCTGGCCTAGATAATAACTGTGGTAATAGTTCAGATTGTACTCGAGTGCGCCCGCCACCACTCGGCGGGCTGCCTCATTACGACGGGCCATAACCTCCGCCCTCTAGTACTCCTTAGCCTTCTCCTCAAGTATAAAATATATTCATTTTCTTGATAGTTAAAGAAGGTAGGGGTAGGCAAAGTAATATGGACGACACGACGCCTAGTAAAGATTAGTCTATATTGAAGTGGTGGGTCGTTCCTCTCAAGGAAATGGTGACATTCCGTAACTTTATAATCTAGGTAGCTAGGTAGCAACAAGGTACCATTTTATTTTATGGGTATGCCAAGATGAGCGTCTAAGCGAGTAGAATAGATTCGACCAGAAATATCACCAACAAGAGCATTATTATGTAAGCGACGTGCAATAGTGGCTCCCAAGTTAAATTTTCTATCTCGTAGTACCACACTCTTAAGAACACTCAAATCATGTGTGCATATGTGTCTAGGGTCTTGTTTACCATTAATGCACCTACCTATGAATACAGCAAAATAATGTATACCAGGAAAGTGAATGCTCCCCATCCCAGATTGCGTTATGCCTCTAGTTTCACCTCTAGTAATACTCGTAAGGAATTCACTCCAATCAGCTTTACGACGTTCAAGGCATGTCCCCCAATAGAGAATTCTACAAGCTTCACAAAATTCACTCCAATCAGCTTTACGACGTTCAAGGCATGAAAAGATTGATCATAGATGTAAAACATAACCTCATGAGAAGGGCGCTGAGATACATACTTGAATTTCCACACAAGAGAATCATTGAGATCATGGTACTGCGGACACTTACCTGATAAGAAGTCTGTCAACTCGGCATTGTGCACGTACATATAGAACTCTTCCTTGATGCCGACTCGAATCATGAAGGAATCGTATGGTCATTTGCATGATCTCAGAAGGGCGTCCCATAGTGGTTCGAGGTCCCGTTCACGAGTTTCCATCCTTGGGGAGCTCTTGCTTGAAGAACCTCCACGGAACATCTTCCTAAGCATTTTCTTCTTCTGAAAATTTCTGAAATTTTTAGTACCTCAAAATAAAAGTGAACAAAACTTAATAAGATTGATAACAACTACTCTCACAAGTGTCTAGAGGCGATATCAAGCATCAAAACTACTTTCCACCATACAAATTCAACATGCAAGTTCATATGCATGGTCACCACGGTAGCAAAAAATTGAAAAATATAAAGAACTAGAAATAAACTATTTGGACCATTGGAGGAGTCGCATACCAAGTGATGACATGCAAGTGCACAGGGCTGTTGTAGCTGTTTCCTTGTGTTAAGTAGAGTGTCAAACCCACTGGGAGCTAATAGGAAGGTACCACAAACCCCGCAACTACGCTGTCACTATCAGCAGCCACGTACACACCCACATCAGAGTTTGGAAATAGTCAACTCTATAAGTTGCTATCAAAACTAGATAAAATGGAATTTAACTAAACTACTAACAAGAAGAATAAAAATTGGAAATAAAGATGCAAAGTTAGTGCTGAAGGTGCTTGAGTAATAAAGTGTTCTCGAGGGTTCCAGAATCACTGCCAAATATGAACTATCGTATCCTCTAGTAACTGGTCAAATGCATAAGTGGGTGGAGCCGGGTATAGTACATGTTCTACTCTAGATATACTTCATGCCATGCACGCCACCGTCATGGGTACACTACACATTCTACTATAGGTAGACTTCATGCCACGCATGCCACCGTCATAGTCTCCCCCATAGGGTTACAACTCATGATAATTAAGGGTTACCCCATGGACGCGGCCTCTCTAAGGGTTCCCCGTAATTCCCCAATCCTTTGCAAAGGTGAGGAACTGAGGCTTTTACTATCACCTCAAATTACCCCAATATCCCCAACCAATATAAGGACTATAAAATACTTCACGGCACAGGGCACAAATGTGAGTGAGCGCTTCTCTCAACATCCGCGAAGGCTACTAAATCGAATCATGAACAAGTAATATATTGGATCGCAACAAATAACATATAGCTAGGGTTCGACCATATCGTCAAGAACAAGTACAACAACTCAAACATATGCACGAAGGTTAGGGACATGTTACAAACTAGCATTAAGCCGGTGAAGGGAGAAGGCATGGTGGTGATGGCAACGGCATGGTGGAGATGGTGATGAAGATGGTGCTCCCGCCAGTGGTGATTGAGATGGGGGCGCCACCCATGGTGGCGGCGTCCGCGCGAGGGCACCGGCCCGGAGGCCGGTGCTGATGGTGGTGGAGCTTCCTCTTTCTTCCCTTGGTGGTTGTCCCTTCTTCTCAGGTGTGGAGCAGCGGTGGAGATGGTGGTGGATGAATGAGGTGGATGATGATAAATGAATTGCGGTAGCTAGGGTTGAGGGTAACTTATATGGACCCTCCCTAGCCTCCTCTCTTGATGGGCTTCATCCAAGGGCCCCCAATGAACCAAATCCTCTCCCAACCTCTTCTTTATGAGCCAAGGATCTCGTGGGATCGAACGGGGATGAAATTGGTGAAGAATCATGTGTGGAAGGGCCACTTTTGGAGCCATCTGCATGTCAAACGACAATGTGCGGCCGTTCGAAATGCCGTCTTTTGATCTACCTTCCTCTGGTATAATGATCGTCTAATCTTCATAGTACCGGTTTGTAATCAGACCGATACCAATGGACCCATTAGTGCCGGTTCCAATGGCTAGGGGCGGGAATCATTAGTCCCGGTTCGTGTTGAACCTCTAGTACCAGTTCATGACATGAACCGGGACTAAAGGCGTGGTGGCAGGCTGGGGGCCCACGAGCACTTTTAGTATTGGTTCATGTCACAAACCGGTACTAGAGGCTAACCATTAGTCCCGGTTTGTATAACCAACCAAGACAAAAGATGCTCCTATATAAACCCTTCGTCCATCCTACGAGCTCTCTGTTCTTCCCCTTTCCTCTCCTCTGTTCTCCCCCTCTTCCTCGAGCTCATCCTCCATTTTTGCCAAAATTTATCAAGATTTGAAGGCACCCCATCCATCCAAGTGTTCACAAAGGTTAGCAACTTTGTCCTTTCATCTCTCATTGCTTGATTAGCTCTTGCAATGCTATATAAGTATAGTGATTTGTGGGTTTTTGTTTGGGAGAATTTATATGTGGTAGTTTATTTGATTTATTGTGACGCCCGAAGACCGACGTCCCAGAAGATTCCAGATGTTTCGGGTTCTCCCGCGTGTTTCATTTGTGCTTGTGTTATTTTTTTTGCATTGCATCATGTCATCATGCCATCATGACTTTAGTTCTGCAACTCAACCAAATAAATTGTTCGGATCTTCGGTCCATTTAAATTGAGGGATACTCACTATGGTGACTTCTCTTTATAACATATAAAAGCCTGTCAATATTATTAGGGAGCTATATTAAATTTTCCATTTGTTGGAAGTAACCATAACACACTTGCATATTTTCCCCATGCCTTCCCTTTCTCAATTCTGGCCTCAACCTTTGCCCATGAATATTATTGGCTGAGTTAAGCCACATCCTCAAATTCCACCCCTTTTGGATTCCATCAAAAGGGTTTTCGTGAATTCAAATAGTTTGACTTTTGTTCAAACTTGTCTGGATCTTCTTTTCCCAAAAGTCTTTCGTTGATTTTATTTAATTTCCTTACATTTTTGTGAGTCCGGGAAGATAATCCCCATGCCCAATTCTTTCCTTAACCTTCTCTTTCTTTTTCTTCTCTCTTATTCTTTTCTTCTAAAAGAATATGAGGGGGAGAGAGAGAGCTGAGCCGGGCTGCATTTCCACCTCCAACAAGGGCCCCTTGTGCTGTTTCGGCCTCCTTAGGCCAGGCCCATCTCGAGCAGCCCGTTTCCCTCCTTAACCCTAGCCCACTGCTGCTCGTCCATCTCCCCATCACACCCTTGATCCCATCTCTCCCTCGACCCGCAGCTCTCCCCCTCGTCCTCACGAGCGCCGCTGATGGCTTCTCGCCTCTCGTTGGTTACCCCAAGTGGAAGGTTTGAGATGCAGTGTAGCGGTAGTTTTCCCTTGGCAAAGATACCAAGGATCGAATTCCCCTGAGACTCCAAGGTTCAACAAGAAGGTGTCAACTGCTAACGGCGCCAGATATTAGCAATCAACTGGACCTGCACACAGATACAAATAACTTTGCTCCCAACGAGTACAGAGAGGTTGTCAATCCCTCCGGCCTTGTCGTTTACAAAGGATCAAACGCAAGAGATAATAGTGATAGGTATTGCTGCAACTAGTAAGTAAAAGAATAAAGTAAATAGCGGATGTGATCAGGTAAACGAATTACAGCTGGGCAATTGACAGGATTACGTGCGCAAACAAATGCTAACTATGTTGCAAGAAAGGTAGAGGTTCAAAGCATGGGCGGTATGCCAAGGCAAGTAGACCAAAATCCATCTGCATCTACTACTAATCATCCACCTTGAGATATCCATCCAGAACATCTCGCTGGTATTAAGTTGCGAGTCCCACCCATAGTGTAAACTCAAAGCAACAGACAACTGCATTAAAAGAACTTTGCGTAAAGTAAACAATCCTTGCACCCGCAAGTACAAGCACCGTTGTTTTCCCCCTTGTGGCAACAGTACATCCCCTAGACTCATGTTTATGTCACTCAAGCTAGTCATCGAGGGGCATGAACCCACAATCAAGCATAACGTTCCCTCTTGGAGTTACTACCTACTACTCGGCCAAAGCAATAAATAGCAACGGAGAACATGCAAGAATTACTTAAGAACATAAATATAAAAGAGGTAAATCAAATATATTACTCAAACACAATCTGAACATAATCTCATAATCCATCGGATCCCAGCAAACTCATCATAGCAACAGCATAAGGATTACATATGTGCCTCGATCATGTAGGGCAGCTCACGAGGTCTAATTAGTGAAGCACAATAAGGGGAGGAGAACATCACATAGCTACTGGTCATGGACCCATGGTCCAAGGGAGAGTACTCACAACTCATCCGGGAGGCGTCCATGGTGGTGGAGAGGCTCCCGGTGGTGATCCTCCCCTCCGGCAGGGTGTCGGGAAGAGTTCTCCTGGTGCTCCCGATCTTGGAAGCGCGGCGGCGGCGGAACAAAGATGAGATCGCGAAAAAGGGTTCCTTCCTCGAGGGTTTCGGGACGCGGTGTAAATATATGCCAAAGGGGGGCATCAGCGGAGACCTGGGGGGCCAAGGCGCCCCCCCGGCGCGGCCAGGAGGGGGGCCGCGCCACCAGGGCGCCTGAAGCCCTGGTGGCCCCCCTCCGGCCCTACTTTGGCCGCCAGGAAGCTTCCGGAACGCTGATTTTTTATATAATTTTTCCGGGATTTTTCTGGCAATTTACGTGATGGGAAAACCTGAAATACAAAAACAGCAGAAAACAGAAACTGGCACTGGGGTGCACTGAGTTAATAGGTTAGTCCAAATATGATCAAAAGAGTATGGAAGTGTATAAATATCATAGCAATATCACACAAAAGAGGCATGGAGCAAGCAGAAATTATAGATATGTTTTGGACGTATCAACATCCCCAAGCTTAATTCCTGCTCGTCCTCGAGTAGGTAAATGATAACAAGCATAATTTCTGTGGTGACATGCTGTTAATCATATAAGGACTTTTCATAGTCACATGACAAAAGCTTACTGAGACAATGAATCTGTAGTAATTAAGTTGCCTCATGAGAAAATCACAAAGAACTGAAAGTTTTACAACATGATACTGAAACATCAAATAGATTTGTAGTGAGCATGGTGTGCAAATATGATAAAGTGGTATCTCGCTTGCCCTCTTTAGTGAAGCAAAACATAAATGCAGGGGCACCTCCAAGGTTTAAGTGACGACTAGATACAGTGATTTCAGAATAAACGATATCATAATCATGCAAAATACAATGGTTCTTTGGGACAATGCACATTACACTCAGAATGACAATCATGCTCTAAATAGTTGGTGCTTTAAAGAAGGTGGAGACTCTCGAACCGTGGCTTTTGTTGGCAAGGTTGAAAACCCATGGTCGGAAACAAAGACAAAGCATGTACCAGAGCTCTTGGTTTTAAAAACAGAAGTAAAAATTATTTTTTTGGATATGCATGTTTCGTCAACGAATGCTAGCAGATAACTCAATCACTTCTTGAGATGGACAAGTTTCGAGTAACGGCTCCCGAATGAGGACGATCACATCCTCTTAATCTCCTTTGTTTATCACTGCCAAAGTTTTCTGATTTCTCATGAACAAAGCGTGAAGGAGGGTTTGTTTGTTGTATTATTTTTTTAATGAGCCGGGCGGACTCTATGCTAGTTCCTTCTCATATTATGGGTTTGCACATTAGACATGCAATCCCGGGGTGAAGCTTGTCCAACTTAAAAAGATCATGAATTAACTACTACTTCCTCATGAACTGAAACAAAGGCACAAAAGAGAAATGCTTTTTTTGAATAATTTTGAGATGGTACATGAAAGTCTTCGTTAGGAATGGCAGGTAAATACCATGTATAGGAAGGTATGGTGGACTCATATGGCATAACTGGTTTAAAAGATTTTGGATGCACAAGCAGTCAGTCCGCTTAGTACAGGTGGAGGTTAGCAAAAGACTGGGAGCGACCAACTAAAAGAGCAATGACGGTCATAATCATGCAGAGCGACAAAGCAACATTGAATCAGGCATGGAAGTTATATCGCTACTCAGAAATTAAAGATCATCAAGGCTTGACAAACTTTCTTTACAGTCTTAAATATGCGTGAGCATACACCAAGTCAATCAAAATAAATTCTTGAAGGAAGATATCACTAAACCATACCACATCATAGGAAAACAAATCATGTTGGTACTCCTATAACACATTGAGAACCCCCCAGCTATTTGAGACTAACCATAAGAAAACATGAACTACTAAGCACCATTATGCACGTAGCATTTTATCATAGACATATCAACCAATGCAACAGAAGCCAACTCTCTTAATAAGATAAGCATGATAACTAAAGAGAGTTCTGGCGACCAACTAAACAAAAGCTCTTTAAAAAGATAAGCATGGAAACTAAGAGCTGAACATGATAGTAGCTATTGAAAGACAAAGAACACACACAGCAAGGATAGACATGAAAATTATATGTTGTGTTCTATGTTGAAGTGGAGCGTGTTTCTCTCCCACACAAAGAAAGCTGAGTTCCAACTCGTTATGAAAATCAAGCAAAGCTAAAGAAAACTAAAAAGGAAACTAAAAGCAAGACGCTCCAATCATAGCACATAACACATGAAGTGATAAAAATATAGTGGAACGAAAGTCGAACTGATAATTGTTGATGGAGAAGGGGATGCACGGGGGCATCCCCAAGCTTAGACGCTTGAGTCTTCTTGAATATTTCTTTGGGGTGCATGGGGGCATCCCCAAGCTTGAGCGTTTGACACTCCTGAATCTTTTTATCATCTTCCCTCGCACACTTGAAAACTCCCTTCATACATAACTCATCATAATCTGATTAGCGAGGTTAGTACCCATAATAAAATAATTGTTCCTTGCTGGAAATAAGGATATTCTTGAAGGTCTACTATTTCTCAGGATTGCCAAAAGTTTTTTGCAAAGAAAAAGCAAGCTCAAGGTTTGCAAAATGAAGGAAAGGCAAAACAGGACAGAATCTGTGAAAAACAGACCAGCAGGTAGTAAATGATTTTTTCGGGGCACTTATGCAACTCTAATAAAAAAACTCAGAACATACGCCCGAAAGACAATTGTATAGAGCACGCTGTCGAAAAAATTCAGACCAAAAAGATGATCCGGTGATTTTATACGAATTTTTCTGTCCAAGGACAGAATCTGTTTCCTGGACAGCATGTCACAACTTTTGAACTTTCTTGCAATCAGAGGCTACACTTGGCACAAAGTTGAAAAGTAAAGATACAATGATGATGCTACTGTTGTAACAACATCAAGACACAACAAAAGCAAAATAAAATTTTATTCATTGTGGGCTGCCTCCCAAAAGCGCTTTCTTTTATGCCTTTAAGCTAGGCATAATGCAAAGAGATCAAGTTTTATCAAGAGTAAAAGAATAGCTAGCCCGTATAACGGACTCAAAAGGTAACTTAATCTTCTTTCTAGGGAAGTGTTCCATCCCTTTCTTGAGAGGAAATTGGAATTTTATATTCCCCTCTTTCATGTCAATGATGGCACCAACGGTGCAAAGAAAAGGACGTCCGAAAATAATTGGACAAGAAGGTTCACATTCAATATCCATAATAGTAAAATCAACGGGAACGTAGTTGTCATTGACAATTATAAGAACATCGTCGATCCTCCCCAAAGGTTTCTTTATGGAAGAATCAACAAGACGAACACCAAAAGAACAAGAATCAAAAGGTTTCAATTTAAGCATATCATATATTCTTTTGGGCATAACGGAGGTACTAGCTCGAACATCACATAAAGCATAGCAAGAGAAGTTATTCAACTTAATTTTAATCATAGGATCCCAACCATCTTCTAGCTTTCTAGGTATGGAGGCTTCTACTCTAAGTTTCTCCTCCATAGTTTTGATGAGAGCATTAGTGATATGCTTTGTGAAGGCAAGGTTAAGCGTGCTAGTGCGGGGATCTCTAGACATCTTGTGAAGGAAATCGATAACTTCGGTAAGAGTGCAATTATCAAAATCAAGGTCACTACTATCAAGTAAAGTGGTAGTGGTGTCCTTTAGGCTCACTTGTTTGGTAGTTTCTATAGTCATAGCATCACCATTAATAGGTCCAATGGGACCAGGAGTGCATTGGGTGCTAAGAGTTTGGATATCCTCAACAACTTGGATAGTAGCAACAGTGTGGTGGGTAGGAAGGTTCTTAATTCTATCTTCTTCCTCCCTTTCTCTAGCCCATCTCTCTTTAAGTTTAGCCAACATCCTATTGTTTTCATTAATTTGCTCTTGAATAGCATTCATAGGAGTGACCTTCCTCTCCTCAAGAGGAGAAGTTCTAATTTTAAGCAATTCTACCTCATGGGCTAAATTGTCTACCTTCAAAGAGAGATCATCTAGTTTGTTTAGTTTTTCTTCTACACTCTTATTGAAGGCTTTTTGGTTAGTGATGAAATCTTTAAGCATAATCTCTAGTTCAGAAGTGGAGTTCTTGGTGCTAGGATAAGCATTGTTGTTCCCATAAGAATTAGAGGGGAACGGTCTAGGATTGCTACCAAAATTACTCCTATAAGCATTGTTGTTGAAATTGTTTCTAGAGATAAAGTTCACATCTACTTGTTCTTGAGCAATCAAAGAATTTAAAGGAACATCACGAGGATCAACAGAAGATTGCTTGGAAAGTAGAGACATGATCAAGTCAACTTTTTCATTTAGGGAGGAAATCTCCTCGACAGAGTTTACCTTCCTACATGTTGGAGCGCGTTCGATGTGCCATTGGGAATAATTGGTCATCATATCATCGAGAAGCTTCATGGCAGCACCAAGTGTAGTTGAAATAAAGGTTCCTCCCGCGGTCGAATCTAACAAGTTCCGCGAGGTAAAGGTCAAGCCTGCATAAAAAGTTTGGATAACCATCCAAGTAGTCAAACCATGAGTAGGGAAGTTCTTGACAAGAGATTTCATGCGTTCCCAAGCTTGGGCAACGTGTTCATTATCCAATTGTTTGAAATTCATTATGTTACTCCTTAGTTGGATAATTTTAGCAGGTGGATAGTATTTTCCAATAAAAGCATCTTTGCACTTGTCCCATGAATCTATGCTATTTCTAGGCAAAGATTGAAACCAAATTTTAGCTCCTCCTCTCAAAGAGAAAGGAAAAAGCTTAAGCTTAACAATATTAGCATCTATTTCTTGGTACTTTTGCATATCACAGAGTTCAACAAAATTGTTTAAGTGTAAATCAGCATCATCTCCAGCACCGGAGAATTGATCTTTCATAACTAGGTTCAGTAAAGCAGGTTTAATTTCATAAGAAGGTGCTGAAGTGGTAGGTGTAGTGATAGGTGTGCAGATAAAGTCATCGTTGTTATGACTAGTGAAGTCACACAACTTGGTGTTCTCGGTGGAACCCATAGCAGCAAGCAAGCAAGATAACTATTTTTGTGATTTTTGATAAAAGACACTAAAGCAAAAATGAAAGGTAAACTAACAAGACTAAAAAGCAAAGGTAAAAGATAGCGTGCAACTCCCCTATCTTGAAGAGTGGAGTCCCCGGCGACGGCGCCAGAAAACTTTGCTTGATGGCTTCTCGCCCCTCGTTGGTTACCCCAAGTGGAAGGTTTGAGATGCAGTGTAGCGGTAGTTTTCCCTTGGCAAAGATACCAAGGATCGAATTCCCCTGAGACTCCAAGGTTCAACAAGAAGGTGTCAACTGCTAACGGCGCCAGATATTAGCAATCAACTGGATCTGCACACAGATACAAATAACTTTGCTCCCAACGAGTACAAAGAGGTTGTCAATCCCTCCGCCTTGTCGTTTACAAAGGATCAAACGCAAGAGATAATAGTGATAGGTATTGCTGCAACTAGTAAGTAAAAGCAGAAAGTAAATAGCGGATGTGATCAGTGATGGTAATATGGACCGGGGTCCCATGATGTTCACTAGTGATGTCTCTCTCCCAAAAGACGATAAAATAGCTATGTGAGGTAAACAAATTACAGTTGGGCAACTGACAGGATTACGTGCGCAAACCAATGCTAACTATGTTGCAAGAAAGATAGAGGTTCAAAGCATGGGCGGTACGCCAAGGCAAGTAGACCGAAATCCATCTGCATCTACTACTAATCATCCACCTTGAGATATCTATCCAGAACATCTCGCTGGTATTAAGTTGCGAGTCCCACCCATAGTGTAAACTCAAAGCAACATACAACTGCATTAAAAGAACTTTGCGTAAAGTAAACAATCCTTGCACCCGCAAGTACAAGCACCGTTGTTTTCCCCTTTGTGGCAACAGCACATCTCCTAGACTCATGTTTCTGTCACTCAAGCTAGTCATCGAGGGGCATGAACCCACAATCAAGCATAACGTTCCCTCTTGGAGTTACTACCTACTACTCGGCCAAAGCAATAAATAGCAACGGAGAACGTGCAAGAATTACTTAAGAACATAAATATAAAAGAGGTAAATCAAATATATTACTCAAACACAATCTGAACATAATCTCATAATCCATCGGATCCCAGCAAACTCATCATAGCAACAGCATAAGGATTACATATGTGCCTCGATCATGTAGGGCAGCTCAGGAGGTCTAATTAGTGAAGCACCAGAAGGGGAGGAGAACATCACATAGCTACTGGTCATGGACCCATGGTCCAAGGGAGACTACTCACAACTCATCCGGGAGGCGTCCATGGTGGTGGAGAGGCTCCCGGTGGTGATCCTCCCCTCCGGCAGGGTGCCGGGAAGAGTTCTCCTGGTGCTCCCGATCTTGGAAACACGGCGGCGGCGGAATAGAGATGAGATCGCGAAAAAGGGTTCCGTCCTCGAGGGTTTCGGGGCGTGGTGTAAATATATGCCAAAGGGGGGCATCAGCGGAGACCTGGGGGGCCTCCTCCGGCCCTACTTTGGCCGCCAGGAAGCTTCCAGAACGCTGATTTTTTATATAATTTTTCCGAGATTTTTCTGGCAGTTTACGTGATGGGAAAACCTGAAATACAAAAACAGCAGAAAACAGAAACTGGCACTGGGGTGCACAGAGTTAATAGGTAAGTCCAAATATGATCAAAAGTGTATGGAAGTGTATAAATATCATAGCAATATCACACAAAAGAGGCATGGAGCTGATAACCCTCAACCGTAAGGGATCGAGATAGTCTTCGCGGGTAAGAATAACCCAATTTATTGATTCGACACACGGGGAGCCAAAGAGTATTTATAAGCTTTGACAGTTGAGTTGTCAATTCAACCGCACCTGAAATATACTTACTTGCAACAAAAGATAAGTGGTAACAGTGATATGATAGTGATGAAAGTGATAGTAAAAGTAAACATCGAAAGTAAATAGCAAAAGTAGCAACTAGTAACCAGCAGGATTTAAAACACTGTAGGCTAGGGAGACGGATGGTTGGGCGCTGCATGGATGAGATATATCATGATTCCATCTTGGGGCAAGGCACACGGAAAAGTAATGATCATCTAGGCAAATATCAAACATTAGGCATGTATCCCGTAGGTAGTTGTACGTGCTTGCAATAAGAACTTGCACAACATCTTTTGTCCTACCATCCCGCTACGAACGGGGCCAAAAGGAACTTATGGAGATTAAGGTGCTCCTGTCAAAGAGCACCGGAACAAAGCAATAAACTCAATGGATACATGTAATCCTCAAACTACGGACCATCCCCTTTGGTGTCCCAAGCTGTCACTTTTGGGATCGCCGGTTCCGAACCGTAATAGGTGCAAACAACTCATAGATAGGATCAAGAACACAAATATATTCATGCAAACACATATGGTTCAGATCTGAAATCATGTCACTCGGGCCCTAAGTGACAAGCATTAAGAATAACAAGTTGAAGCAAAGATGATAAACACCATAGTAGATGATAGGCAACATGCCCCCAATGATCTGATAAACTATTACATGATCTAACTAATCCAATCCCTACCATCCCCTTCGCCTACAGCAGGGGATTACTCACACATGGAAGGAAAAGTCATGGAGGGAGGATGGAGTGGTGATGATGATGACGATGGCGACGATCTCCCCTCTCCGGAGGCCAAATCAGCCTCCAGATTAGCCCTCCCGAAGAAGAACAGAGGGTGGCGGCGGCTCCGTGACGAGAACTGGGAAAAGAACTTCTGATCTGGGATATCTCCGTCACGAGCTAAAATACGGGTCAAAGTAGGGCACCAGGGGAGGTGGGGCCCACCCAGGCGGCCTCCCGGCGCGGCCAGGGGGTGGGCCGCGCCACCAGGGCGCCTGGAGCCCCCCTGGCCCCCCTCTGGCCCCTCTTCTGGCACCAGGTTCCTTCAGGTGCGTGGATTTTCTGTGATTTTTCGTGGAATCTTCTGAGATACCTAAAAATCTGTTTTCCTGCGCACAATAAAACCATACAGGCAGATCTGCTGAAAACAGCGTCAGTCCGGGTTAGTTTAGTTCAAATCATGCAAGAATGAGGTGAAAACAATATCAAAAGTGTTTGGAAAAGTAGATACGTTTGAGACGTATCAACTCCCCCAAGCTTAGCATATTGCTTGTCCTCAAGCAATTCAGTTCAACGAACTGGACGCGACAAAGAAAACTTTGACAAACTCTTTTGCTTCATTAGATGTATATAAGCATGTACTACGAAAAGAGTCTAGCAAGTATTGAAACAATGCTATGAGGACAATGCACGGAGCAATCCTTCTTTCAAGTGACCAATCACAAACACCTAAAAGTAAATAATATACTACTGAAAATCAAGACAAGATTACATTGCACATAGCTTGAGCATATTAGGGTGGTATCTCGCTAGCCTCCATGAGTGAAGCAAAACATAAATGCAGAAACTCCTCCAGAGTCTTAAAGGAGACTAGAACTAAGAGTTTCAGAATAAATAATATCACAAGCATGCAGAAGACAATGTAATACTTTGGGACAATGCACATTACACTCAGAATGACAATTATGCTCTCCTAGTTGGTGCTTTGAGGAAAGAAGGTGGAGACCCTCGAACCGTGGAATTTGATGGCGAGGTTGAAAACCCGTGGTCGGAAACAAAAACTAAACATGTACCAGAGCTCTTGGTTTTAAAAACAGAGGAAAGAATGTTTTTGAGAGGTGCATATTTCGTCAACGAATGCTAGCACATAAATCAATCACTTCTTGAGCTGGACAAGTTTCGAGGAACGGCTCCCGCATGAGGACGATCACATCCTCTTAATCTCCTTTGTTTATCACTGCCAAAGTTTTCTAATTTCTCATGAACAAAGCGTGAAGGAGGGTTTGTTTGTTGTATAATTTTTTAATGAGCCGGGCTCACTCAATGCCAGTTCCTTCTCGTATTATGGGTTTGCACATTAGACATGCAATCCCGGGGTGAAACTTGTCCAACTTAAAAAGATCATGAATTAACTACTACTTCCTCATGAGCTAAAACAGAGGCACAAAAAGAGAAATGCTTTTGATTAATTTCGAGATGCTACACGAAAGTCTTCGTTAGGAATGGCAGGTAAATACCATGTATAGGAAGGTATGGTGGACTCATATGGCATAACTGGTTTTAAGGATTTTGGATGCACAAGCAGTCAGTCCGCTTAGTACAGGTGGAGGTTAGCAAAAGACTGGGAAGCGACCAACTAGAGAGCAATAACGGCCATAATCATGCAGAGCGACAAAGCAACATTGAATCGGGCATGAAAGTGATATAACGATTCTGAAACTCAAAGATCATCAAGGCAGAGCAGACTTTTTAGCCTTAAACATGTGTAAACATGTGCCAAGTCAATCCAAGAATTCTCCAAAGGGAAATACCACCTTAGTATACCGAACTATGAACAATGCAATGCATGTAAATCATTTCAATAACACATTATATACTCTAGCTATTCGAGACTAGCCACAAGGAAAGCATGAACCACTGGAAGAGCATTGTAAACATAGCACTATGTCGCTGCAAGCTGGTCTCTAGATCATAAGTACAGGCATATGTACAAAAGTAGAAACAAGAAGAGTTCATACCGGTCTTCCTTGTTGCTTCCCTTCAGTCGATCTTCGTCATTACTGCCTCGTCACTTGCACGATCGAACGTAGGAAATATAATTAAATGCCATGACGGACTCGAGCTGAACTTCTGAAAACAAAGCAAACTAAAGAGAAAAAGGAAATCTTTTTGGATTATTTCAAAGGTTGAACGAAAGCAAAAGAAAGAGAAAATCTTTTTGTTGTTTTTCCAAAGAGAGAAATAAAGAAGAACGGGCAAAAACTTCGAAAAGATCAAAGCGAATAAAATGGATAATACAATGGAAAAGTGAGAGGGGCACGTACTCCTCCAAGCTTAGGCTTTTGGCCTAAGTTGGTAGCAGCTACTGCCCCCAGGAGCCTCCTGCTCCGGGGGAACAGTGGTGAGTCCAAGGGTCGTAGAAGGATGCTGGCGCGTACACCGAACTCCTTGGAGTCTCCCACAAGGAAGGGTCCGTATGCCAAGCAGAGGAAGACCCTTCCCCAAACTCGGTGGCGGTTTCCTCCTGAAAAGGTGGTAACTCACCGTGCTCCTCCTCGTCGGGCACAACCCCCTCCATGGGGTTATGAAACTGATGCTGGTCCACGAACTCATCGAACTGGATAACGTCAAAGGACCATCCGTTCCTGCGAGAAAAATCAAACAAAAGAGGTGCAGGTAGACGGATCTCGCGTTCCGCGGTAGTTCCGAAACGCAAGATATATACAAGATTATCAAGCTCAGAAGTCATGGTAACAAACTTATGCCTTTTCATAGCAGCAAGATCAAAGCTTAAATAAGTAAAAGGATTATCATCAGGGTGTGGGGTGCCTCCAAGATATTCTAAGATAAGTGTGGCATAAACGCCACCATATAAGTCTCCCTTGTTACCGTTCATAGCAAGGCGTCGAGCAATTAAGGCACCCAGATTATAATCAGACCTCCCTGAGAGGGCGGCTGCCAGGATAGCAATATCCGGCGCAGAAGTGTTGCTCGTGTTGTCACGAGCTAACACCCCTCTAGCAACATAATATGCAAAATACCTGAGGTGAGGGAATAAGATGCTGGAGATCTTTGACCGATGAATATCCCTCGTACCCATGCTGCAGAGAGAGTTGAAGACGGTTTTCAGCTCGGAGGGCTGAGAGGTCATCCTAGCCGTCCTCCCAACGTTTGGCACACCTATTATTTCACAAAACTTTCCCAAAGGCATGGTGATAAGATCATTGTAAATTTTAAACTCAATAGCACCTGAATCAGGATTATATCTAAAACTGTTAATCAATGTTCAAGAAATCGTTAACTGGTAGCTGCTCGGTCGGTTTAGGAGTAGCGATTAATCGGTGAATCGGCCTATTAACTGGATTAATCGGTCAACCATTAATCGGTAGATTGAATAGGAACTTGCCAACATATATCAAGTTTTTTATGTATTATACCATACTCCCAAGATCACAAATAGGTAGTATACTAAAACATGCTTCCTTACACATATGAAAATCATAGAGAGGAGGTACAATTATTAATCCTAGCTATTAAGGAGCGGGATCGGGATGGAAGGGGTTACGGGTCAAAAATTTGGGCTTTGTTTGCCCACCTATTAATGAGCCAGCAGGGATTAATCGGCATGACAACTGATTAATCGGTCTAACTGGCCAATTAATCGGCCCGACAAGTTAACTCGATGAATAGGTGTTATTCGATTCGGCCATGCGGTGAGTAGCGATTAACTGGCCCGTTAACTGATTAATCGGGTGAATTCTTGAACAGTGCTGTTAATGAAACTGGAGGTGAGTTTTTGATACTGAGTAACACGGCACGTGATGAGCCGCGTCAGACCTGCATTAGCACAAAGATTATAAAACTCATCCTTGATTCCCGCAGCTTCAAGGAATTCATCACATGGAAACGTCATAGCACGTGCTGGACTTGTGTCTTCCAACAACTCTAGGGGCACATGATCTTCATTGTAGCTCACCCTAGTAGTCGAGGGTGAAGCTGCGGCTCTAGTAACTCAATCGGAGTGCGCGGGCCTCCTCTTCTCAAGCCACCCCTTTGCCCTTCCTAACAAACTCATTTCTGAAATTTTTGGCAAATTACAAAAACAAGGATTAAAACAAGGTGGGTTAAGGCAAACTACTCAACTCACTTGCCCAAGGCATAAACTTGCATCAAAACTTGGAAAATAACTTTCTACACATGCATGCAAGCTCATCTATACAGCACCAAGAACTACTAAATACTCACAAATGAAGCCACCAATCAGAAATCTAATTGGAGGGGGTGGAGGAGTCACATACCAGGGAGTATTTGTTCAAAATCTCAGCTCAAATGATGGGATGTAGAGAGAGATCGAAGAATCGCCTCCAAGAGCAGCAAGAACGCAAGAACAAGTGCAGAACTCGCGTTTTTGGAGAGAAAGAGAGAGGGAGGAAGAAGACTTACCTTGAGGGGGGCCTTGTGGGCCCCAGGCGCCCTGTGGGCGCGGCCAGGGGGTAGGCCGCGCCAGCTGGCCGCTTGGGTCACTGGTGGGTCCCCCTGGCTGGCCCCAGGTACCTCTGGGTCACTCCCGGCATGGAAATTTTTATTTTTATTTTTCTGGAATTTTTCTGAAAACTTCACTGTTGTAGGATCGAAAGTATGTCTAGAGGGGGGGTGATTAGACTACTTGTAAATATAAAAATTCTGCCTTTTGACGAAGAACAGTTTTTGGCAGATTCACAATTTTGATCAAGTCAAGCATCACCCTACACATGCAATTCTAGAGTATAGGCAGCGGAAAGTAAATTGCACATGTAGTAAAGAGAGGTGGAGAAGAGCAAACGCAATTTTGGAGACGCGGTGATTTTTCCCGTGGTTCCGATAGGTGGCGCTATCGTACATCCACGTTGATGGAGACTTCAACCCACGGAGGGTAACGGCTGCGAGAGTCCACGGAGGGGTCCACCCACGAAGGGTCCACGAAGAAGCAACCTTGTCTATTCCATCATGGCCTACGCCCACGGAGGGCTAGCCTAACTCGGGGTAGATCTTCACGAAGTAGGCGATCTCCTTGCCCTTACAAACTTCTTGGTTCAACTCCACATCTCGACGACGGAGGCTCCCAAGCGACACCTAACCAATCTAGGAGGCACCACCCTCCAAAAGGTAATAGATGTTGTAGATGATGATGAACTCCTTGCTCTTGTGCTTCAAATGATAATCTCCCCAACACTCAACTCTCCTCACTGATTTGGCTGTGGTGGAAGAAAGGATTGAGTGGAAAGCAACTTGGGAAGGCTAGAGATCAAGCTTCATATGGTGGGAGTGGAGCAACTTGATCTCAACACAAGGGTAGGTAGTTCTCTTCTCAGAAATGTAAGGTAGGAGTGGTAGTTCTTTCTGATGGCTCTCTCTACGAATGAAGAGGGGGTGGAGGGGTATAAATAGCCTCCACACAAAATCCAACCGTTACACACATTTGAGCAATCTCGGTGGGACCGAAGTGGACAACTCGGTGAGACCGATAGTTCAAATAATGTGAACGTTGGGGTTTTCGGTGGGACCGAATATACAATCTCGGTTAGTCCGATTCGTGCAATGACAAGAGCATGCCAGTTTCGGTGGGACCGACTTCATCATCTCGGTGACACCGATTTGATGACAGAAGGTTATAGAACCTTGGCAACTCATGTTTCGGTGAGACCGAGTTCAGAATCGGAAAATCCGAGTTTACTAGGGTTTGGCTTATGGCTGAGGTGGTTCATCTCGGTGTGACTGAGTTTGGAATATCGGTGGGACCGAGACTACTTATGAGTGTCTATGGCAGTGAAAGTTGCTGATAGTTTAGGAGATGTATCACTAAGCACTTGAGCAACCAGATCATCATCATAACCTCATCCCCTTTTAATAGTATTGGCTTTTCCTATGGACTCAATGTGATCTTGGATCACTAAACCAAAAATGGAGTCTTGAGCTTTTGCCAATGCTTGCCTTAGCATTTTGACGGGTCCACTTCTTCAGTCCTTGCCATACCCATATCACTGAACTTCTCTGAAATGATTCTCAAGTAACTATTAGTTCAATGATATATATGTTGTTATTAATTACCAAAACCACCCGGGGATTAGTTGCACTTTCAATCTCCCCCTTTTTGGTAATTGATGACAACATATAGATCAAAGCTTCGACAAAGGATACAATCAATGAATATTATCGTCGCTTTGAGAAGTATGTGATAAGCAAGAGCTCCCCCTAAATTTGTGCATTATTTAAGATTTGCGTCTGAATGCAAATGCACAATCGATTAGGATCATGGGTCACTCTTCCATGTCACATACATCTTGGTGGAGCGCACAAAATGATAAGAATGAATAGCATGCACCCAATCACCAAGACATGAGTAAATAGTCATACGAGATAGGAATGACATATGATAAGCATTAAGCACACATTAAAGCATAGTACGACCAAGCACTCAGTAAGATAGAATCAAACGGAGTATCAAGCACACTGAATGTCTCGAAAACCAAAAGTATCTCAAAGAAACCGCAAAAGAACGAAAGAGCAAAAGCGCAAAGACAACAACACTCTCTCTCTCGAAGCCCTATGATCTATACAATTTCTCCCCCTTTGGCAACAAGTTACCAAAAAGTTCGAAAAAGCATAGAGCTAAGCGTCACTGTGGACTCTGCTGGCGGCTCCCGTCTGGGTTGATGTCGGAGTGGATATGACAGCATCGGCGAAGACTTCAGCTGATGTCTGTGTTGGAGGAGTGGACACTGGAGCTGGAGCTGGAGTAACTGCTGGAACTGTGGGAGGTGCTGAAGCTGTAGTCCTGGTGTCAGTCACTGGAATAGCAGCTGATCGGGATCCTTTGGGAACCGGAGCAGTCTGTCGATGAGAATCCTGGACTAAGTCATCCTGCAACTCACGCATAAGCTCTGCCTTGTCCTGCTTTGCTTCCTCAATGTCTGCCTCGAGCTTGTTGACGGTCACTTGTACTTCAGTCAGCTTCACGTCCAGAGCGTGGATCTTCTCGTCAACAATCCTCTCTAAGCTCTCCTGAGACTGTTCAATGCTGGCCAGGCGTTGTTCAATCCTTTGAGTAGCTTCAAGAATTTTCTCTCCCAAACTCTTTGGTTTAGCTGCTGCTGCTGCTGCTTTGTCAGCTTTGGCTTTCTTAGCAGCTGCGATCTTGGCTTGACTTTGCTGGTGCCCTTCTTAGATTGTTGACCTTGTTGCTCTTTGGCAACAACCTTCCTTTTAGGCTTTGAGGTCACCTCTTCCTCAACAACAAAATCTGAATCCTCATCATCTGAATTCTTCTCCTTTCTAGCTCTGGTGGCTGCAGGAGGCATGCCACTTGTTGTACTCCTCTCACCATCATCAGATGAGCTACTAGGATCAGGACTAGTGTCTGCCTCTGGAATGTCTGCAATGGGTGTCTCTGACCTGTTCTCACTGTCACTGGTATCTGACATGGCTGACAACCTGTGAATAGATAAGGTATAGGCAGAGAAGAAGAGTCATCACAAACTGCAGAAGTTTTTGCAAAAAAAATGAGTTCAAATTCTAGTATTAAGTTTTCACAGAAGACATTTCGGTCAGACCGAGTTTAAGTTTCGGTGAATCCGAAGTGTTAAACAGGAGCTTGGCACACCACTTTCGGTTTGACCGAAGTGGGTTTCGGTCCTGCCGAAAACACTAGGGTTTCACAAAATCTACATTTCGGTCACACCGATTTTGCACAACTCGGTTGGACCGAAGGGTGCAGTGCAATGGCCATAGGCCAAATCGGTCATACCGAAAATATAAAATCGGTCTCACCGAGATGTGTTCCATGGAAACCTAACCCTAAAACTTTTACTCGAATCTAGTTCAAACGAACCAATCTGGTGTACAGGAGGATTTCAATCGTGGCAAGATACTAGGCAATCCAAACGTGCATTGAATCGGAGATGGGAGCACGAGTGGGATCAAAACTCACCCTAACTTGGTGGAGTTTTTCTACGGCGGTAACGGCGCGGAGGAGATGGCCGTTGACGGCGACGAAGACCTGCGGCGAGGGCGCACAGGCGACGACGGCGACGATCCGGAGACCAAGGCGACGGCAGCAAGGGATGTGGGGGCGAAACGTTTGAAGGAGGAATCAACGCGCGCGGCCCTTGGAATATATACCCCTTTGCTGTCGGTGGGACCGAGTTGTAAAACTCGGTGGCACCGAGATGGATAACTGCTAGGCAGTTATGCACTTCGGTCACGCCGAAAATCACAACTCGGTTTCACCGAGATGAAAACCTAGGTCAGTCTAAATGCTTTCGGTTCGACCGAGTTTGAGTGAGTTGGTCTGACCGAAATCAATTAGAAGGTTTTGGAGATTAGCCCTTGACGGATCGGTGGCTCCGAGTGCTCCTCACCCGGAGGGTCCGAAAATGACTTGTTCAAAGTTTGTGATGTAAGCATGAATAGAATTTGAGACAAGAAAGCATAGATAGCTAGGGGAGGTACTTAGGCATTCTTGTCCATCCATTTGGTCAGAAAAATCAAAACGACCAAAACAACAAATGGATGTCCTCGAATGGATAAAATCATGCATCCAACATGCTCACACAATAAGATAGCAAATGAAATATGTGTCAAACATGCACAACCAAAAACTCTAGCAACTAACACACAATTTGTCGATGACTAGGTCATCTTTATATGAGTATATTGACTTAGGAGCCAAATGAGAACATTTGATCATAGGTCATACTCATCGTTTAAGCACAAGTGGGGTTACCACTTTTACATAAAGCATTGATGTGTTCACATCATTTGAAGATGCTTTAGCTCAATTTTTTAGAGCAAAGCTCCCCCTAGATGTGAGAACCCCTTTTAAAGGGTCAAACTAACCTTGGGTTGTCGTAGAAGACTTCATGTAGATGTTGAAGATGTGGATGCTCAATGTTGATGGAGATCATCAAGAGTTGGGAGCTATCCTTTGGATTCGGGCACTTTCAATACCTACATGGGTTAGTCCCACAAGGAACAAACACGGATATCCATGGACATAGATTGACGTTCACAATAGATGATGTCCATGAAAGCAATGATTACCTTGTCCCTTGACTTACCAACAAGAGGGTTTTTGACTCCATGAACTAGTGCACGATGTGGAAGTTGATTGCACAAGTTTTTGCCAAAATGAATGTGAGTGAAGTATGTTGGCGGAGTCACCCTCAAGAACTTTCTAGTTCTTCTTCTTCAGGATCCACATCATCTTGATGGGAATCCTTGGGGTTGTAGTTGAGCTTGACGAAGTAGAACTTGACGTTTCCTTGGGAACCCACTTGACCATGGCTTGAGGTGCTTCAACGAATGCATCAATCTCCTCTTGAAGCTTGTCCTTGGCTTTTAGCTTGTGGTCTTGTGGTGGAAGGTCATCTTGAGCTTGTTCCACATTGGAAGAAGTAGGATCATACTTCTCCTTTTGAGGAACAAACTGTGGAGTAGGATATTGACCTTCTTCCCACTCAACACCTTCGGCGTTGAACTTTCGCTCAAAACCAATTCCTTGATTCTTCCGGTGCCTTCCTTGCTTGCGAACAATTTCCTCAAAGTTCTTGCTTCCGGCAAGGCTCTTGTAGACACCTTTCTCTATGATCCCTTTCAATAAGCTATTCTCTTGCTCAAGTGTAACTTGGCTTGAAACATTGTTAGTGGAATCAAGAGAACTACTAGAAGCAACAACATTGGATTTAGCATGGTTATTGTTACTGCTAGAGGAAGAATTTTTCTTATGCTTGTCATGCTTAGTCTTAATGGGTGGCAAGAAATTAGACAAGAGAAGTCGTTTGGCAAGATATGAAGAACTCTTCTTTCGAAGATCGTCATTGATTGCTTTTAGAAACTCATGTTCTTGCTCTAGAGTGAGCTTCTCGAAGCGTAGCTTCTCATGAGATCTTAGGAGCTCTCTATGATCTTCTTGAGTTGTTTCATGAGCTAACTTAAGAGTGCTTAGTTCTTTAGTTAGACACTCAATCTCCTTCATAGCATTGTCATTCGACTCTTCTCGATTATAAAGACTACTAGCATGTTCATCGTTACTAGGCTCACTGGATTTATCATGCAAGAGCTCATCTTCACCAAGCAAGTCATCCTCATCACTATTGAAGTCAATGAATTCAGGGTGTGATACCTTGGGGCCTTTAGCCATGAAGCATCTTCCAATTCCCTCATTTGGTGAATCAAATAAGTCGTAGGAGTTGGAGTTGGAGGATACGAGAGCAAGACCGGCAACACCTTCATCTTGACTGTAGTCGGAGTCGGAGTGATAGCTTCCATCGGATTGGTTGTCGGAGTCGGAGCCGGAGACCCATTCACCTACATGAGCTTGATGTTTTCTTCTTGTGTAGCTCCTTGATGATTTGTCTTTCCTCTCCGAATCCTTGCTTCTCCGAGAGGGTATTCGTTCATAACGATCATCTCTACTCCTTCTCTCTTTCCGAGGTGACTCATCTCTTGAACTTCTTCTTCTTGGAGATTCTTCTCTTCTCTTGTGGGGAGCCATACACTCATTTGAGTAGTGTCCGGGTCTTCCACAATTGTAGCAGTTTCGATCACGACTAGAAGATCTCTTTTCATCATATGATCTAGACTTTGAGCTTCTCTCTTTGCCTCTATTCTTGTAGAATTTGTTGAAGTTCTTAACCATTAGGCTTATCTCTTCATTGGAAACTAACTTGTCACTTGAGGTTGTGGGAGCATCACTTGTAGCTTTGTAAGCACCACTCGACTTGTTGTGAAGCTCTTCCTTATCCTTAAGTGTCATCTCATGAGCAACAATTCTTCCAATGACTTCGGTTGGCTTGAGAGTCTTGTAGTTTGGCATCATTTGGATCAAGGTGCACATGGTGTCATACTTTCCATCCAAAGCTCTGAGAATCTTCTTGATGATGAATCGGTCAGTCATTTCTTCGCTTCCTAAGCCGGCAATCTCATTTGTGATGAGAGCAAGCCTAGAGTACATTTCAGCGACTCCTTCACCATCCTTCATCTTGAACTTGTCAAGTTGACCTTGAAGAATATCTAGCTTTGATTCATTCACGGACTCGGTACCTTCGTGCATTTCAACCAAAGTATCCCAAATCTCTTTTGCATTCTCAAGACGGCTGATTTTGTTGAACTCCTCGGGACACAAGGCATTGAAGAGAATGTCACAAGCTTGAGCATTGTTTTGCAACATCCGCAATTCTTCCGGTGTAGCTTCGCGATCCGGAACTTTTCCTTCCTCGAAAAATTCACCTTGCATACCAACACAAATAATGCCCCATGCGGCTGGGTTATGACCAAGAATATGCATTTTCATTTTATGCTTCCAACTAGCAAAATTAGTACCATCAAAGTAAGGACCTCTACGAAAATTACCCTCACTAGACGCCATACTCTCCTAGGTTGTGAAACCAAGCTTATGGAGTCCAATGCAAATGGAAACCAATACAATGGAGACCAAAGCTCCGATACCACTTGTAGGATCGAAAGTATGTCTAGAGGGGGGGGGGGGTGATTAGACTACTTGTAAATATAAAAATTCTGCCTTTTGACGAAGAACAGTTTTTGGCAGATTCACAATTTTGATCAAGTCAAGCATCACCCTACACATGCAATTCTAGAGTGTAGGCAGCGGAAAGTAAATTGCATATGTAGTAAAGAGAGGTGGAGAAGAGCAAACGCAATTTTGGAGACGCGGTGATTTTTCCCGTGGTTCCGATAGGTGGCGCTATCGTACATCCACGTTGATGGAGACTTCAACCCACGGAGGGTAACGGCTGCGAGAGTCCACGGAGGGCTCCACCCACGAAGGGTCCACGAAGAAGCAACCTTGTCTATTCCATCATGGCCTACGCCCACGGAGGGCTAGCCTAACTCGGGGTAGATCTTCACGAAGTAGGCGATCTCCTTGCCCTTACAAACTTCTTGGTTCAACTCCACATCTCGACGACGGAGGCTCCCAAGCGACACCTAACCAATCTAGGAGGCACCACCCTCCAAAAGGTAATAGATGTTGTAGATGATGATGAACTCCTTGCTCTTGTGCTTCAAATGATAATCTCCCCAACACTCAACTCTCCTCACTGATTTGGCTGTGGTGGAAGAAAGGATTGAGTGGAAAGCAACTTGGGAAGGCTAGAGATCAAGCTTCATATGGTGGGAGTGGAGCAACTTGATCTCAACACAAGGGTAGGTAGTTCTCTTCTCAGAAATGTAAGGTAGGAGTGGTAGTTCTTTCTGATGGCTCTCTCTACGAATGAAGAGGGGGTGGAGGGGTATAAATAGCCTCCACACAAAATCCAACCGTTACACACATTTGAGCAATCTCGGTGGGACCGAAGTGGACAACTCGGTGATACCGATAGTTCAAATAATGTGAACGTTGGGGTTTTCGGTGGGACCGAATATACAATCTCGGTTAGTCCGATTCGTGCAATGACAAGAGCAAGCCAGTTCGGTGGGACCGACTTCATCATCTCGGTGACACCGATTTGATGACAGAAGGTTACAGAACCTTGGCAACTCATGTTTCGGTGAGACCGAGTTCAGAATCGGAAAATCCGAGTTTACTAGGGTTTGGCTTATGGCTGAGGTGGTTCATCTCGGTGTGACTGAGTTTGGAATATCGGTGGGACCGAGACTACTTATGAGTGTCTATGGCAGTGAAAGTTGCTGATAGTTTAGGAGATGTATCACTAAGCACTTGAGCAACCAGATCATCATCATAACCTCATCCCCTTTTAATAGTATTGGCTTTTCCTATGGACTCAATGTGATCTTGGATCACTAAACCAAAAATGGAGTCTTGAGCTTTTGCCAATGCTTGCCTTAGCATTTTGAGGGGCCCACTTCTTCAGTCCTTGCCATACCCATATCACTGAACTTCTCTGAAATGATTTTCAAGTAACTATTAGTTCAATGATATATATGTTGTTATTAATTACCAAAACCACCCGGGGATTAGTTGCACTTTCAACTGTTGAAATTTTTTCGAAGTTCAAAAAGCTGCAAGACTTTCTGAAAACTTAAAGCAGTGATTAGTATTGTGAAGCTTCAAAACATAAACACTTGGTACAGCAAAGAGAACAAAAACTAAAACAAATGAAAACATAACAAGCTCAACTTTTAATCTATATAAAACATGTTTACTACTAAGGTTGATCAAGTCTTACCAACAAACAGGCGATATATAGAACAAAAAGTCTCACCTCTTACAAAGTAATCACTGAACCTTTACTTTGATGGACATTGTCCCCACCATAATAGTTTTGTATTTGTGATGCACATGTAGTGGACAGTCCCATTCTCCAATCTTCACGGTCTCGATATTTTCTATAGAGTTGAGGCCATGTTTCCTGTCGGTCTTCTTTGGGAAATACACCGTGTGTTATTTATCATTCACATTGAAGGTAACCTTCCCTTTATTGCAATCAATAATAGCACCTGCGGTGTTAAGAAAAGGTCTACCAAGAATAATGGACATGCTCCCATCCTCGGGCATGTCAAGCACAACAAAATCAGTAAGAATCAAACAATTAGCAACTTCTACTGGAACATCCTCACAAATACCTATCGGAACGGCGGTTGAATTGTCAGCCATCTGAAGAGAGATATCTGTAGGAATTAGTTTCTCTAAACAAAGCCTCTTGTAAAGAGAGAGAGGCATAACACTCACTCCTGCTCCAAGATCACATAAAGCAGTTTTGACATAATTATTCTTTATGGAGCAAGGAATGGTGGGTATACCTGGATCACCGAGCTTCTCAGGAATCTTGCCACTGAAAGAGTAGTTAGCAAGCATAGTAGATATTGCTTCATTAGGAACTTTTCTTTTATTACTGACAATATCTTTCATATATTTTGAATAAGGAGGTAACTTAATAGCATCAGTCAAAGGGATTTGAAGAAAAAGAGGTTTAATCCACTCACAAAACTTATTGTAATGCTCTTCTTCTTTAGATTTGAGAGACTTACCTGGAAAGGGCATGGGTTTCTGTACCCATGGTTCTCTTTCCTTCCCATGTCTTCTTGCGACGAAGTCTTCTCTAGTGTACCTCTTACGTTTGTCAGGTGCTTCTTCTTCTCGAACTTCAGGCGGATCATTCTTCTCATTATCCTTACCTTCAGGTTCAGCACCGTCTTCAGTCTCAGCATCGGAGATAGATGCACTGTTGGGATCAACAGCTGGCTCTTCATCTGTAATAGGATCATTGGAATTGTCAGTCTCCTTATGTTTCTTCTTCTTCTTTTTTGGAGAGCCAACAATTTCTCCTTCCTGCATTTGAGAATCTTGCTCGATTCTCCTCGGATGCCCCTCTGGATAGAGAGGATCTTGAGTGCTAGTTCCTCCTCGGGTCTTAATCTCGAAGGCCTGCAAATCATCTTGTTTGGCATTGTTAGCAAGCAAATCTTTTTGCACATTAGAAATTTGTTCAAGCTGAGTTTGAACCATATGAAAATGCTTCACAAGACATTGAACATCATTAACTGTTCTACCTAGGACATCAAGCAAACTTTTGATAGCAAGGGAATTATCATGCAATTGACTTTGTATCCTCTCATTAAAATGATTTTGTTTCATAATAAAATTATCAAACTCATCTAAACATTGATCAGGAGGCTTACCATGAGGGATGTCACTTGCGTTGAAATCTAAAAGGGAGTGTACATCTACCATAGGAGGGTGAGTGGTAGGCTCACACAGCTTCTCAATAGGGGGTAGATTCTTCACGTCTTCAGCTTTAATACCCTTCTCTTTAATAGACTTCTTTGCTTCTCGCATATCTTCGGGGCTTAGAACAAACATGCCCCTCTTCTTTGGTGGTGGAGGTGGTTCAGGGACGGACAAATCTTCATGGTTTTTGGCAATCCTGCCCATCAAATCCTCTGCATCGTCCGGTGTTCTTTTCCTGAAAACACAACCAGCACAACTGTCCAAATAGGACCTGGATTCATTAGTTAGACCAGCATAAAATATATCGATTAATTCGTTCTTAGGGACTTCATGTCCTGGTCTAGCCCGAATCAGACCGCAGTACCTCCCCCAAGCTTTAGGGAGGTGCTCATCCTGCAACTGTTTAAAGTTATAAATTCTTTGTAAAGCAGCATGTTGCATGTGAGCAGGAAAGTACTTATCAACAAAAGAGTAAGCTAAGTCTTGAGGACTCTTATGGAACTGCATGGGAGTGAATCATACCATGTTTTAGCACCTTCCTTGAAGGAGAAAGGAAGAAGCTTGGTCACATAAAAGTATCGTATCTTCTCATCCGTGGTAAACAAGCCACCCAACTCACCGAGTTTAGTCAGGTGTGCAATAGAATCATCATTTTCTCTGCCATAAAAGGGGTCAGCTTCAACCATAGGTATAAGTGAAAGATCAACAGAGAAATCATAGTCAGGGTCATCAATGCATATAGGATATGTAGCAAATTCAGGATCAGGAACATTTTTGTTCTTCAAAGAGTGTTTTTCAAACAGCTTCTTAATAACTTCAGGGTCAGAGCTGGCAAACTCTGTCAGTTCCCTGCATAAATCTTCATCAAGCATATAGTAATCATCATAAAGGATTCTCTCCTTGAGTTTACTCAAATAAGGATAATCGTAAGTTTCACCAATAGGGTAGCGAGTAACAGGAATTTCAATTCCAGACTTTTTTGCAGCAGCAGCGATCTGTTTCTCAAGAGCATAACCAAGTGAACTAATATCATCAAGAGTAGTAGAAGCATCATCAAGAGTATCGGACATAGTAACAGATTCAGTAGGAGCATCATGTGGTGGCGGTGAGGCAAACTTACTCATAACAGAAGGTGAATCAAGTGTAGCACTAGTGCTAAGAACAGTACCTCTTCTTGTAGTGGATAGTAAGATCGGAACCTTGGGGTCTCCTTTCTTACCCATAGCGGATGAAGTGCAGCAGGTAGGATACTTCAAGTAGACTTGTAAATATTGCTATGCTCCCCGGCAACGGCGCCAGAAAACGGTACTTGATAACCCTCAACCGTAAGGGATCGAGATAGTCTTCGCGGGTAAGAATAACCCAATTTATTGATTCGACACACGGGGAGCCAAAGAGTATTTATAAGCTTTGACAGTTGAGTTGTCAATTCAACCGCACCTGAAATATACTTACTTGCAACAAAAGATAAGTGGTAACAGTGATATGATAGTGATGATAGTGATAGTAAAAGTAAACAGCGAAAGTGAATAGCAAAAGTAGCAACTAGTAACCAGCAGGATTTAAAACACTGTAGGCTAGGGAGACGGATGGTTGGGCGCTGCATGGATGAGATATATCATGATTCCAACTTAGGGCAAGGCACACGGAAAAGTAATGATCATCTAGGCAAATATCAAACATTAGGCATGTATCCCGTAGGTAGTTGTACGTGCTTGCAATAAGAACTTGCACAACATCTTTTGTCCTACCATCCCACTACGAACGTGTGATGGCCTGGCTTATTAGGGATGATAGACTACTCATATCAATAAGGAATTCCTTCTTTTCCGGGAGCCCATTCGGATAGAACTCCAAAGTTAAGCGTGCTCAGCTTGGAGTAGTTTCAGGATGGGTGACCGACCGGGAAGTTGCTCTAGGGTGCGCACGAGTGAGGACAAAGTGCGCAGAAAAGACTAGTATTGATATGTGAGGCCAGTCTAGATCCCGCCAGGAGTAACGACCACCGGCGGGTGTGTCCGGGGCGTTACAAGTTGGTATCAGAGCCGACCCTCGCGGTTACACGGATGTTTGCGGACAGTTTGCAGTCATGTTGTGCATGACGTTTGTGACCCGTCGTGGCACACGGCATGGCACATGTACTGTCCTGGAAGCACAGACGGTTGTGCCAAGAGGGAACGTTCCTGTGGCCCGACGAGGACGTCGGTTCCTCTGAGTGAGGGTGTATGTGATGGCCTGGCTTATTAGGGATGATAGACTACTCATATCAATAAGGAATTCCTTCTTTTCCGGGAGCCCATTCGGATAGAACTCCAAAGTTAAGCGTGCTCAGCTTGGAGTAGTTTCAGGATGGGTGACCGACCGGGAAGTTGCTCTCGGGTGCGCACGAGTGAGGACAAAGTGCGCAGAAAAGACTAGTATTGATATGTGAGGCCAGTCTAGATCCCGCCAGGAGTAACGACCACCGGCGGGTGTGTCCGGGGCGTTACAGAACGGGGCCAAAAGGAACTTATGGAGATTAAGGTGCTCCTGTCAAAGAGCACCGGAACAAAGCAATAAACTCAATGGATACATGTAATCCTCAAAATACGGACCATCCCCTTTGGTGTCCCAAGCTGTCACTTTTGGGATCGCCGGTTCCGAACCGTAATAGGTGCAAACAACTCATAGATAGGATCAAGAACACAAATATATTCATGCAAACACATATGGTTCAGATCTGAAATCATGGCACTCGGCCCCTAAGTGACAAGCATTAAGAATAACAAGTTGAAGCAAAGATGATAAACACCATAGTAGATGATAGGCAACATGCCCCCAATGATCTGATAAACTATTACATGATCTAACTAATCCAATCCCTACCATCCCCTTCGCCTACAGCAGGGGATTACTCACACATGGAAGGAGAAGTCATGGAGGGAGGATAGAGTGGTGATGATGATGACGATGGCGACGATCTCCCCTCTCCGGAGGCCAAATCAGCCTCCAGATTAGCCCTCCCGAAGAAGAACAGAGGGTGGCGGCGGCTCCGCGACGAAAACTGGGAAAAGAACTTCTGATCTGGGATTTCTCCGTCACGAGCTAAAATACGGGTCAAAGTAGGGCACCAGGGGAGGTGGGGCCCACCCAGGCGGCCTCCCGGCGCGGCCAGGGGGTGGGCCGCGCCACCAGGGCGCCTGGAGCCCCCCTGGACCCCCTCTGGCCCCTCTTCTGGCACCAGGTTCCTTCGGGTGCGTGGATTTTCTGTGATTTTTCGTGGAATTTTCTGGGACACCTAAAAATCTGTTTTCCTGCGCACAATAAAACCATACAGGCAGCTCTGCTGAAAACAGCGTCAGTCCGGGTTAGTTTAGTTCAAATCATGCAAGAATGAGGTGAAAACAATATGAGAAGTGTTTGGAAAAGTAGATACGTTTGAGACGTATCAACTCCCCCAAGCTTAGCATATTGCTTGTCCACAAGCAATTCAGTTCAATGAACTGGACGCGACAAAGAAAACTTTGACAAACTCTTTTGCTTCATTAGATGTATATAAGCATGTACTACGAAAAGAGTCTAGCAAGTATTGAAACAATGCTATGAGGACAATGCACGAAGCAATCCTTCTTTCAAGTGACCAATCACAAACACCTAAAAGTAAATAATATACTACTGAAAATCAAGACAAGATTACATTGCACATAGCTTGAGCATATTAGGGTGGTATCTCGCTAGCCTCCATGAGTGAAGCAAAACATAAATGCAGAAACTCCTCCAGAGTTTTAAAGGAGACTAGAACTAAGAATTTCAGAATAAATAATATCACAAGCATGCAGAAGACAATGTAATACTTTGGGACAATGCACATTACACTCAGAATGACAATTATGCTCTCCTAGTTGGTGCTTTGAAGAAAGAAGGTGGAGACTCTCGAACCGTGGAATTTGATGGCGAGGTTGAAAACCCATGGTCGGAAACAAAAACTAAACATGTACCAGAGCTCTTGGTTTTAAAAACAGAGGAAAGAATGTTTTTGAGAGGTGCATATTTCGTCAACGAATGCTAGCAGATAACTCAATCACTTCTTGAGCTGGACAAGTTTCGAGGAATGGCTCCCGCATGAGGACGATCACATCCTCTTAATCTCTTTTGTTTATCACTGCCAAAGTTTTCTGATTTCTCATGAACAAAGCGTGAAGGAGGGTTTGTTTGTTGTATAATTTTTTAATGAGCCGGGCGCACTCAATGCCAGTTCCTTCTTGTATTATGGGTTTGCACATTAGACATGCAATCCCGGGGTGAAACTTGTCCAACTTAAAAAGATCATGAATTAACTACTACTTCCTCATGAGCTAAAACAGAGGCACAAAAAGAGAAATGCTTTTGATTAATTTTGAGATGGTACACGAAAGTCTTCGTTAGGAATGGCAGGTAAATACCATGTATAGGAAGGTATGGTGGACTCATATGGCATAACTGGTTTTAAGGATTTTGGATGCACAAGCAGTCAGTCCGCTTAGTACAGGTGGAGGTTAGCAAAAGACTGGGAAGCGACCAACTAGAGAGCAATAACGGCCATAATCATGCAGAGCGACAAAGCAACATTGAATCGGGCATGAAAGTGATATAACAATTCTGAAACTCAAAGATCATCAATGCAGAGCAGACTTTTTAGCCTTAAACATGTGTAAACATGTGCCAAGTCAATCCAAGAATTCTCCAAAGGGAAATACCACCTTTGTATACCGAACTATGAACAATGCAATGCATGTAAATCATTTCATTAACACATTATAAATCATTTCAATAAATCATTTCAATAACCTAAAAATCTATTTTCCTGCGCACAATAAAACCATATAGGCAGCTCTGCTGAAAACAGCGTCAGTCCGGGTTAGTTTAGTTCAAATCATGCAAGAATGAGGTCAAAACAATATCAAAAGTGTTTGGAAAAGTAGATACGTTTGAGACGTATCAGGAGCAAGCAGAAATTATAGATACGTTTTGGACGTATCAGCCGCCAGTCGCTCGCCTCCATCCCTCTTCCCCGATCCCCATCGTCTCCACCACGCGCCCCCCTCTCGCTCGCTGGACCGCGCGGGCCGGCCTTGCCGCGTCCCCGCCGCAGCCTTGCTGCATCACGGTCCTCCCGCGCCGGAGCGGCCATCTGCAACAAGCGCCGTGCCGCGCCGTCCTTCTCCCCTGGGCCGTCTCCGTCGCCACCTCGCGCCGTTCCTCCAGCGGACCGGCCCCGCCTCCTCGCGCCGTTCGCTGCCCGAGCCCATGGCCTCTACTCCAGCCCCCCTCGTTGAGCCCGCCATGCCGCTGCCTGGACCTCGGCCTCCTGTACTCCAGCACCTAAGGGCCGAGCTTCTCCAGCTCGACCCCGTCTGTCGAGCTCCCTGCCGCGCTGGAGTCCTGCCGCTGCTTTGCCTTCTGCCCGCTGTCACATGCCAGGACAAGTCCAAGGACCTCGGAGGCGTCAAGTTCCCCACCGTGTACGTCTACGGCTCGTGTACCCTTACGTCAACGACGACTCAACAAGTACCCCACCAGCAAGACCGACGCCCGAACGACTACACAAGACGATGCGCCAAGTTCAACTATGCCCGACGACATGTACACCTTCGAAACGAGAATGCCTACACGGTGACACGTCAAGTACCACTACCGTCGCCGAAGAACCGTGAACGAAAACGCCAACGTGTACGACTACCGTCGCCCCGGAAACGAGGGATTCGCCAAGTACCTCTCCGAAATGGAACGAGTACCTCTACATCAACGACGACCCCGACGCTCCGTGTACGACTACGAACGGAACGACTACTTCCACTACTTCCTCTATGACCTCGAACCGCCCCGAAACGAACGTTCCGAAGGTATAATCCCGAGACGATGACCCGTGGACGAATGCTTGTTGTGTTGTATGAGATGTATCTAATGGTTGCATCGTGTCTGTTGTGACCCTCGTTTGCCCTGTCGTTGTCAAGTGGGAACCCGGTGACGGGATCACCCCACCTTTCATCTTGTTCGACTCGCTCACGCCACCTTTTCTTTTGCTCCGGTCTCTCAACGAGTTACCGGAACCGAGATGTTGCCGTTGCATCATTTTCGGATCGTTGCCGTGGCACCCTTTCCTTCCACCACGGTGACAATACTTCATATCGCTTCATGTTAACTGTTACTAAAATTTGCATAAAACTTGATCATGTCATCCGCATCATGTTAACAACTTTAAAATGTGTGAATTGTTGTTTGCTTAAAATTGCTAAACATGCATATGGGGATTTTTCGGAATTGTTGTTGTAGTTTCCGGCCTAATTTAAAATGCCTAAATATTGTAGTTTTATTATGCTTCACCTCTTGCCATGTTAACAAACATTTAATCTTGTCTTGCATCATACCATGCCTCATTTAAACTTGTTTCTTGTGTTGTTTCTCTGTGCTTCCTACCTTGCCATGTAGTGCTTCCTGTATAGACTTATCATGCATCATACCTTGCCATGTATTGCATCATATAGACTTGTGCTATTTTTCTATGTTTCCTACCTTGCCATGTTTTGCTTCCTGTATAGACTTGTTGTGCATCCTGCGTAGACTTGTTTTGCATCATACTTGTTTGAGCATATTGTCAGGTCTCGTGTGGTGTGTTTACTGTGTCGCTTGTTTCTTTCCAGTTTGCTTCCCTCGTTAGCTTTGGGTTCGTTCCGGAGTTGTGAGGTTCTGTTCGACTACTTCATGGATCCGTTCTTCTTCCTTGCGGGATCTCAGGCAAGATGACCATACCCTTGGATACCTTTACTACCATTGCCATGCTTAGTTGTCTCGATGCTATCGTTACATGTCGCGCTACCCATCTTTTATGTCAGCCTCTACTTGTTGCCATGAAACCTCTAACCTTTCGACACCTTCCTAGCAAAACCACTGTTTGGCTATGTTACCCGCTTGCTCAGCCCCTCTTATAGCGTTGTTAGTTGCAGGTGAAGATGAAGATCGTTCCAGGAGGGAACTTGTTGTTGGTATATCACAATATGTTATATATATATATATATATATATATATATATATATATATATATATATATATATATATATATATATATATATATATATATATATATATATATATAATAACACACCTATATACTGGGCATGGGTGGAAGGCTTGGCCTTTTGCTCGGTGTTTTGTTCCACATGCCACCTTAGGCGCCGATAAACCGGCATTATGTTCCTTGATTTTGCGTTCCTTACACGATGGGTATATGGGGACCCCTTGACACTTCGACTTTGAATAAAACTCCTCCAGCAAGGCCCAACATTGGTTTTAATTTTCCTCATAATAACAACTTAATTAATTAATTAATTTGCATAAGGGGGACGCTCCTTGGAGATTCTTTTCTACATAGCAGGGGGGCTAGTGCTGATGGTGTTGGTCCCAAATGGGGAGTATGCGGGGCCACCTTGGGGGAACCCGAGGGCTGGTTTTACTCGTATAATCGCCCATCTGGACGTGGCCTAAGACGAGATACGCGCGGCTACTATCAGGGTGTCGGCACGCCGGGAGGTCTTGCTAGACTTGTTTTACCATTGTCGAAATGTCTTGTGCACCGGGATGCCGAGCCTGATCGGATTTCCCTAAGATAAGGGGTGATGATATTATATTTATCACTTCAGCTAATCGTGAGAGCTTGTGATGGGCTAAGTTGGGACACCGCTGCAGGGTTATGATCTTTCGAAAGCCGTGCCCGCGGTTATGTGGCAGATTGGAATTTGTTAATGTCCGGTTGTAGAAAACTTGACAGAGGATCCGAAGTAAAACACACAACTGTGTGAGTAACCGTGACTGTCTCTTTTCACTTTGAGAAGAGAACACGGTGGGGTTATGTTTGACTCGTAGGTAGTTCAGGATCTTTAGCGATCACTACTAGTTGCGACCGTTTGTGTAGATGCTCATCTTATTCTTGTACTCGTAAGTTAGCCACCATATTATGCTTAGCCGCTGCTGCAACCTCACCACTTTACCCCTTCCTACCCATAAAGCTTTGCTAGTCTTGATACCCATGGTTATGGGATTGCTGAGTCCTCGTGGCTCACAGATACCACAACACCAGATGCAGGTTCAGCCGAGATGATGTAGAAGATGGATCAGAACTTCTGGGAGTTCCATGAAGAGCATGGCCGTATGTTTGTGACGTTTTCGACAATCAGTAGTGGTTTCTACTAGGGGCGATTCGGACCTGTGGCTTTATGTATTTGGTATCTTTCTTTTGGATCTTCGCCCGTAGTCGGGTTGTGATGTTTTGAATGATGTTTTGCTTATGTAATGTATTGTGTGAAGTGGCGATTGTATGCCAACTATCTCCTTTTGCAATTTCATCCCTATTTTTACATGAGTCGTGCAAAGATACCAAACTTGAGATCATTCCAGAATGGGCTTATACCTTTAAGTCGTGCCTCGACACGTAGGAGGTATAGTCCCATCCTGGGCATTACAAGTTGGTATTCAGAGCCTTCTCCGACCTAGAAGCCCCCACTGATTGATCGAATCATTGACGGTTGAGTCTAGGCACACACTTGAAAATGTTTTGAGTCCTATATATATATCGGAGAGTAGGATTTCTTTTGCTCCTCATCTCTTTTCACTCTTGTGAGGACTCCTGACGATTACTTTTATCTCTTCTACTCTCAAGATTTCACCAAAAACAATTTTAGGATCACGCGAGTATTGTTTGGATTGTTCCGATGTCTTTGTGACGAGAACATTGTTCTCGATGCCTCCTGTCATTTAGGGGTTGTGGCAGTGTCCCGGGGAGTTGAGCTTCGAGGTGTTGTCGTCACAAATATATCGCAGCAGTTCTAGAATACTTAAGACGGCCGACATAAAAAACTCTCCTATGCGGTTAGTGGCAAGATAACCCCGACATCACCCAGTACCGGGGAGGTAGTTCGGGAGTATTGCCATAGCTTGTATAGTAGATGCGTTTCGAAGATCCGAGGTAAACGGTTTCTGGAAATAACTGGTTATGTGTTGAAGGATGGATACAGCTGGATGTAGGATTAGAGTTGAGTGCGCGGTGCTTCCCCTGTATCCCCAACACCTGATTGCATAACTGGAAACTTTCGGAAATTAATAGGTGGGTTCATCTAGTATATCGTAGGCATTCTTCCAACGAATGCATGATATGGAGTTCGGGGTTCTACATTGAGTGAAGTGGTTTATGGGCGTTGTTCCTATCAGGAGTTGCATCTTAAAGGGTCCTTGGCTATGCTGATCCGGGGATTGCAAAACCCTTTCGTAACACGTTCCATGAGCTTTCAGCACGAATATGTGGGACGAAGCTTCTATCTTGTATTTGTTCTATCTGCTCCTTGTTGTTTTTATTTACCTTTTGTTCTCCCAAGTGGCTTCTCGACAAGTTGATGTACCTACTGATTTCATTCGTTCAATTATCCATTCGGATGATATTGTGAAGATTATGTTGCAACATATCTATCCTTTGTTCTTGTTTTGATTCTGGTATTCGAGTTGCTTCGATGTCAAGTGTTGATTCCATACCTTCCCTAATCGGTGTTCTCATATTTATATGGGAGTGCTAATCCTTCTTGATCAATCAAGATTTTCATGTTAATCCTTTTCAACCGGTGTGCCTTCTCTTCAAGTTATTCCATACAGACGCCGTTTAGAAATCTGACGATTTGTCTATTTCATTCAACCCAAGTTGTCCTTGTTTTCCCAACCCTCCCACCCTTCTTCTTCTCAGAGCAAGAAATCTCAAATCAAGTATCCATTTTATTCATGTGATGTTTCTTCATTCTTTGCCTTCAATGTTCTTATCCGGTGATTTATCGTGAAGATGCTCAAGAGTTTCAAGTTCATCATTCTTAATTCTAATATTCTTCTCCGGTGGACTAAATCCAAGCTTCAGTGTTGATCATATTCTTCCTCTTGTTTCACATGTTTTTTTCCCATGTTGAAATTTCTTATCCGAAGTCTCTCTTGCTTATTCAACTCTCTAATTCTTATCCGGAGTGTTCAAGAGGTCTCAAAAGATCCGTGTTTCCATTCTTAATCCATTCAAGCTATTTTGAGGACTGTTATCTTACTCAAGCCATTTAATTCAACCGGTGCAATATCTCTTAAGCAATCTTTTCCAACGGTGATTTCTTTAGTGGGCCCTAACCCACAGGTCTTTTCCCAGGATCTTACCCGACTCTTCTATTTTCCGGAGTTATTCTGAAATTCTTTTCAAAGTGTGACGTGGGAATGATTCCCATCAGTCACATGCCTTCTCCAAGATCGCTTTCAAATTCTTTTTCATCATTGGTTCAACCTTTTAATTCTTCATTACGGAGTGCATATACAATTCATGGTGGTGTATCTCATCGTCTTCTCATATTTGAAGATCGGAGAAGAATTTCTCCTAAATCTTGGCCCGTCCTCTTGAAGATTCGGGGTTCTAGCTTCATGCCATCCTCATTATTGTTCAGATTGTGAGGAATTCCTTTATACCATCCGAAGCATTTCATAAATTCTTTCCATTGTGATCCTCCGAAGGCCATCATTTCAGAAGATTTCTTCGTTCTCAGTTTTCAACTTCGTCCTCCAACTATTCTTAATTGATGCCTCTTCGTTCGTCTCCATATCCTTACGGTGGATTATTCAAGATTACTCTTTCTTGTTATCGTATTAATTCATTTGTTCTTTTCATAATCCTACCAGTGCTTCGTTGAATATTTATCCAAGGTTGTGTGTGACGCCCGAAGACCGACGTCCCAGAAGATTCCGGAGATTCCAGATGTTCCGGGTTCTCCCGTGTGTTTCTTTTGTGCTTGTGTTATTTATTTTGCGTTGCATCATGTCATCATGCCATCATGTCTTTAATCTTTGCATCTCAACTTAAATAAATCGTGTGGACCTTCGGTCCATTTAAATCGGGGAAAGGATGACTTCCCTTTATAACATATCCTCCTGGTATTATGGAGCTATTATAAATAAATATTCCATTTGTTTGGAATTAACCCAACACACTTGCATATTTTCCCCATGCCTTCCCTTTCTTATTCCTTGCCTCAAAACCTTGTCTATATTTCTTTTCCCGTTTATCGAGGTTCCTCC
Source organism: Secale cereale (assembly GCA_902687465.1). NCBI lineage: Eukaryota > Viridiplantae > Streptophyta > Magnoliopsida > Poales > Poaceae > Secale > Secale cereale. Next base: position 688,049,674 of record LR738715.1, on the reverse strand, counting down.
AAAATCCTCAACATTTTTGGACTCTTCAAATACCCCCATTCATATTCAAATAATTTGAATTTAATTCAAATGAGTTCGATTTTATCTCTTGCATTCTTGCCTCTCCTATTTTTCGTGGACCGTGGACATTTTTGTGTGTCCAGGAAAAATAGCCTCTTGCCCAAATTCTACCCATAACCCTTCCTTTCTCCTCCTTTTCTTCTTTGACATTTTCTATATTTGAGAAAACAAAGGAAGAAGGAGTCCAGCCGCAGGCCCATCAGGTCATCTCCTCCAAGCCTCCAGGCCCAAGGCCCAATCCCTCTCCTAACCCTAGCCCAGCGCAGCTCCTCACCCCTCGCTCCTCCCTCTTCCGCACCCCCGCCACCAGCATCCCTCTCGCTCGTCCCTTCTCTCTCTCACGGCCGAACCCCCCTCCTCCCATCGAGCCAGGGCTCGACCCCGCACCCTCGTTCCCATCGATCTCCTCTACTGTGCCCGCGCCCCTCCGTCTCCCTCGCGTGGATGCCCCGTCCTCCAGCTCGCCCCTGCCTCGCCTCCAGCCTCGGCCAGGCAGCACCACCGCACGCCGTGGCCTCCCTCCCAGCGTCCAGCGCCTCGTCTCCGACGCGCCAGGCCGCAGCGTCGCGCCCCTCCGTCGCCTCGTCGCCGCGCAGGCCTTCCTCGAGCGCCGCCCGCGCCCGTGCAGCACCAGAGCCGCCGTGCTCCATGGCACCTACGCCTCGGGCCCTGCTCCGACCACCGGCCACCCCATCTCCAGCACTGCCGCCATCCCTCCTGCACGCCGTCCGTGCCTCGTCGCCCCGCCCTTGTAGGCGCCGCCCCGCGCGATCTCAGCCGAGGGGAGGAGCCCCTCGGGTAGCCTCGTTCTAGAGCCGTCGTCGCCCCGTTCCCTGCGAGTTCCAGCAAGCCACCACCACCACCGTTGCAACACGGGGAGCATCACGTCTACAACCATGCGACCTTCGGATGTGTTTGCATTGCTTGGCCTTTGGGTCATCGTTGCCGTTTTGATGCAAGTACTGCTACCCGAGTAGCACTACCGTCGACCTCGGAGACCCTCGACGTCAGGTTCATCTTCGAACGAGTACACCTACACGGCGACACGTCAAGTACCACTACCGTCGCAAGAACGAGAACCCCCAAGTACCACGACATCGACCCCGAACATCAACGGAATGTGTACATCTACGAACGAGTACAACTACCGTCGCCGAAGACTGCGTGTACCTCTCCGAAACGGAATGTGAACGACTACTCGTTGACGACCTCGTGAACAACTACTTCCTCTTCGATCGCGAGAACGACTTCTTCCTCTACAACCTTGAACCGCCCCGAAACGAACGTTCCGAAGGTATAACCCCGAGACGATGACCCGTGGAATGCATGTGTTGTATGAAATGTTACCCTTATGTGCATCGTGCCCGTTTCGTCTTTTGTCATGCTCCTCAGTTGCCTCGTCGCCAACTCGTGGGAACCCGGTGACGGGATCACCCCACCTTTCATCTTGTTCGGCTTGCTCACGCCAACTTTTATTTTGCACTGGTCTCTCAACGAGTTACCGGAACCGAGATGTTGCCGTTGCATCATTTTCGGATCGTTGCAGTGGCACCCTTTCCTTTCACCACGGTGACAATACTCCTTATCTCTTCATGTTCACTTTTAATAAAAATTGCATAAACTTGATCATGTCATCCGCATCGTGTTAACAACCTTTGAATGTTTAATTGTTGTTTGCTTTAAAATTGCTAAACATGCATATGGGGATTTTCCCAGAATTGTTGTTGTTATTTCCGGCCTCATTTAATTGTCTAAATAGGTAGTTTGTTTTGCTTCACCTCTTGCCATGTTAACAAACATTTAACCTTGTCTTGTAAATAAACGAGAGTCAATTAAATAATTAAAATGTGGTGTTTCGTCAATATGCAAATCGTTGCATATTGAGCTCCACTTAACTTGTAGAACTTGTTTTTGCACTTTGCCATGACATGCATAATTAAACCGGACATGCATCATACTTGGATGTGCATCGTATGCCATGTTTATGATTGTGTGTTTACCGTGTTGTTTGCTTCTTTCCGGTTGCTTCTCTTGTTAGCTTTGGTTTCGTTCCGGAGTTGTGAGGATTCGCTCGACTATGTTGCTCCGTCTACTTCATGGACTTGTTCTTCTCCCTTGCGGAATCCCAGGCAAGATGATCATACCCTTGGATACCTTTACTACCATTGCCATGCTTAGTTGTCTCGATGCTATCGTTACATGTCGCGCAACCCATCTTTTATGTCAGCCTCTCCTTGTTGCCATGAAACCTCTAACCTTTGAAACCTTCCTAGCAAAACCACTATTTGGCTATGTTACCCGCTTGCTCAGCCCCTCTTATAGCGTTGTTAGTTGCAGGTGAAGATGAAGTTTGTTCCAGGTGGGAACTTGTTGTTGGAATATCACAATATCTATTATTATTATTATTAACACACCTATATACTGGGCATGGGTGGAAGGCTTGGCCTTTTGCTCGGTGTTTTGTTCCACTCATGCCACCTTAGGCGCCCATAAACCGGCATTATGTTCCTTGATTTTGCGTTCCTTACACGATGGGTGGATGAGGACCCCTTGACAGTTTGACTTTGAATAAAACTCCTCCAGCAAGGCCCAACATTGGTTTTAATTTGCCTCATAATAACAACTTAATTAATTAATTAAATTTGCATAGGGGTCGCGTCCCCGGGTTCTTAATTCTACATAGCAGGGGGGGCCAGTGCTGATGGTGTCGGTCCCAAACGGGGGTCCTGCGGGGCCACCACGGGGAAACTCGAGGATTGGTTTTACCTGTAGCATCACCCATCCGGTCGTGGCCTAAGACGAGATACGCGCGGCTACTATCAGGGAGTCGGTACGCCGAGAGGTCTTGCTGGACTTGTTTTACAATTGTCGAAATGTCTGGTGCACCGGGAAGCCGAGCCTGATCGGATTTCCCTAAGATAAGGAGTGATGATATTATATTTATCACTTCAGCTAATCGTGAGAGCTTGTGATGGACTAAGTTGGGACACCCGTGCAGGGTTATGATCTTTCGAAAGCCGTGCCCGTGGTTATGTGGCAGATTGAAATTTTTTAATGTCCGGTTGTAGAAAACTTGACAGAGGATCCGAAGTAAAACACACAACTTTGTGAGTAACCGTGACTGTCTCTTTTCACTTTGAGAAGAGAACATGGTGGGGTTATGTTTGATTCGTATGTAGTTCAGGATCTTTAGTGATCACTACTAGTTGCGACCGTTTGCGTAGATGCTCATCTTATTCTTGTAGCCGTAAGCTAGCCACCATATTATGCTTAGTCACTGCTGCAACCTCACCACTTTACCTCCTCCTACCCATAAAGCTTTGCTAGTCTTGTTACCCCTGGTTATGGGATTGCTGAGTCCTCGTGGCTCACAGATACTACAACACCAGATGCAGGTTCAGCCGAGATTGATGCAGAAGATGGATCAGAACTTCCGGGAGTTCCATGAAGAGAGTGGCCGTATGCTTGTGACGATTTCGACGATCAGTAGTGGTTTCTACTAGGGGCGATTCGGACCTGTGGCTTTATGTTTTGGTATCTTTCTTTTGGATCTTCGCCCGTAGTCGGGTTGTGATTGTTTTGAATGATGTGTTGCTTATGTAATGTATTGCGTGACGTGGCGAGTGTAAGCCAACTATCTCCTTTTGCAATTTCATCCCTATTTTTTTACATGAGTCGTGCAAAGATACCAAACTTGAGATCATTCCAGAATGGGCTTATACCTTTAAGTCGTGCCTCGACACGTAGGAGGTATAGTCCCATCCTGGGCATTACAAATTGGTATTCAGAGCCTTCTCCGACCTAGAAGCCGCCACTGATTGATCGAATCGTTGACGGTTGAGTCTAGGCACACACTTAAAGTGTTTTGAGTCCTATATATATATCGGAGAGTAGGATTTCTTTTGCTTCTCATCTCTTTTCACTCTGGTGAGGACTCCTGACGATTACTGTTATCTCTTCTACTCTCAAAAAAATGCACCAATTTTTTTAGGATCACGCGAGTATTGTTTGGATTGTTCCAATGTCTTTGTGACGAGAACATTGTTCTCGATGCCTCCTGTCATTAGGGGTTGTGGCAGTGTCCCGTGGAGTTGAGCTCCGAGGTGTTGTCGTCACAAATATGTCGCATCAGTTCTGGAATGCTTAAGACGGCCGACATCGAAAACTCTCCTATGCGGTTAGTGGCAAGATAACCCCGACATCACCCAGTACTGGGGAGGTAATTCGGGAGTATTGCCATAGCTTGTATAGTAGATGCTTTTCGAAGGTCCGAGGTAAACGGTTTCTGGAAACAACTGGTTATGTGTTGAAGGATGGATACAGCTGGATGTAGGATTAGAGTTGAGTGCGCGGTGCTTCCCCTGTATCCCCAACACCTGATTGCATAACTGGAAACTTTCGGAAATTAATAGGTGGGTTCATCTAGTAGTTCTAGGCATTCTTCCAACAGATGCATGATATAGAGTTCAGGGTTCTACATTGAGTGAAGTGGTTTTATGGGCTTGTTCCGATCGGGAGTTGCATCTTGAAGGGTCCTTGGCTATGCTGATCCGGGGATTGCAAAACCCTTTTGTAACACGTTCCATGAGCTTTTAGCACGAATATGTGGAACGAAACTTCTATCTCGTATTTGTTCTTTCTGCACCTTGTTGTTTTTTTATTTATTTACCCTTTTGTCTCCCTAGTGGCTTCTCGACAAGTTGATGTACCTACGAAATTCATTCGTTCAATTCTCTGTTCGAATGATATTGTGAAGATTATATTGCAACATATCTATCCTTTGTTTCGTTTTGATTCTGGTATTCGAGTTGCTTCGATGTCAAATGTTGATTCCATACCTTCCTAATCAGTATTCTCATATTTTTATGGGAGTGCTAGTCGTCCTTAATCATCAAGATGGTCATGTTAAATTCTTTTTCAACCGGTGTCCATTTTGTTCGTCTCAAGTTGTCTTTGTTTCCCCACCCTCCCACCCTTTTCTTTATGGAGCAAGAAATTCTCAGATGAAATATCCATTTTATTCATGTGATATTTCTTCATTATTTTCCTTCAATGTTCTTATCCGGTGATTTATCGTGAAGATTCTCAAGAACTTCAAGTTCGTCATTCTTTTGTTCTCAAATTCTGCCGGTGGATGTAATTCAAGATTTTCGTGTTGATCTTATCCTTTTCCTCATTTCACAATGCTTTCTTATTCCGATGCACCAATTAATCATTCTCCTCTTGCTATTCATATCCGGAGTGCTGAAGATTCATAATTCCATTCTTAATCCGTTCAAGCTATATTGAGGATTGTTATCTTATTCAGCCATTTAATTCAACCAGTGCAATATCTATTAAGCAATCTTTTTCAACGGTGATTTCTTTGAGTGGGCCCTAACCCACAGGTCTTTTCCCAGGATCTTACCCGACTCTTCTAATTTCCGGAGTTATTCTAAAATTCTTTTCAAAGAGTGACGTAAGAATGGATTACATCAGTCATATACCTTCTTCAAGATCGCGTTCAATTCTTTTCACCATTGTTTCAACATTTTTAATTCTTCATTCCAAAGTGCCTCAACAATTCACGGTGGTGTATCTCATCGTATTCTCAGTTTTTGAAGACCGGAGAAGAGTTTCTCTTAAATCTTGGCCGTTCTCTTGAAGATTCGTGGTTCTAGCTTAATGACATTATCATTATTGTTTCGATTATGAGGAATTATTGTCATACTCATCCGAAGCATTTCATGAATCCTTTCCATTGTGATCCTCCGAAGGCCATCATTTCAAAAGATTTCTTCGCTCTCAGTTTTCAACTTCGTCCTCCAAATATTCTTCATTGATGCCTCTTCATTCGTCTCCATATTCTTACGGTGGTTCTTTCAAGCTTACTCTTCCTTGTTATCATATCAATTCATTTGTTCTTTTCATAATCCTACCGGTGAGTCGTTCAAGATTATTCTCAAGTTTGGCTATATCTCTCTCCAATATTCTTCATTGATGCCTCTTCGTTCGTCTCCATATTCTTACGAGAATAAGTAGTATGCCAAATCCTTTGGTTGTCATCAATTTAAATTGGTGAGGGTACTCATAACATAATTCTTATTCTTGTTCCTTCAAGTGTTTAATTCCTTTGTCTGGAGTTCGTTCATGATATCAAATTATTGGTTGTTCATCTTTTCTTCCGGAGTTCCAAACTCTCTCAATTATCTTGTCACGGAGCTCCATCTAATTCATCGCAGGCCTTGAATCTTATTATTTTCATCTTTCACTTCTCATGCTTTCATTACCGGAGTTCTTCATGGTGGTTCATCAAGATTTAATTCATCCTCGAAGTTTTCATCAAGATTCTTGTTGGAGCTCAAGCATTCTTCATCATGCTTTCCAATTGCAATCCTTTCTACCTTATCTTTTCAGATGGTGTTATGTCATTCTTGATAATTCCTTCATGAATTATGTTTCACAAGTTGTCAGGAATGAGATATTTAAAAACCATCATTTCTTTCTCTTTAGGAGATCCTTTCAACCCCTATTTCTTATCTCTTGGAGTTATCTTGGGTTGTATTTCACTTAAAAGCTTTCCCTAAGAATTGTTGCTAATTGCGGTGCTTATATATGACCCAAGTTGTTCATTTATCAATCCGGTGAAATAAGTTTTTCGTCTCCTTGTTGATCTCAATCCAATTAATTGTTTTCCGTTAGTGGCCGGTTGTCACCTCATAATTTTGAGATGTTTTTCCATAAGCCCACATCAAGCTTATCCTTTTCGTTGTTGAATTCCAACAACTCTGTTCAACCCTTCTTCGTAAGGATGCTATTTCAAATTCAATTTTGAGAGAAGTTGTCATATCTTTCTCCGTTCATTTCTTTCATTGATCTATATTCTATTCTTTCATTCCGGAGGCTTTGTGATATTGCTCTCTTCGTCCCATCATCTTGTCATTTCAAGATCATATTCTTCCCTTGCTTGTCTATTTATCAGGAGTGTCGTGAGCTCCATTCTAATTCTCTCATCTTATCTAGTTTTGCCTCTCTTTTCAACCGGAGTGCTGTCTGAATCTCTCTTACCCCTTGTGTCATTTTTTCAATTGTTTCAGAGGCTGTGTGTTGTTGTTTTCATCAAGTATCATCCCAACTTGGCAAGTTCATGTTAATTCCTTCCATTTTCAGATGGAGTGCTGTCCAAATTATTTCGTTCTTTTCCTTCTCAATCTTGGTTAACCAGAGTGGTTTTGAAATTCTTCTGTCATCCGTGAGCTCTCGTTTCATGTATTTCAACCACAAGGTTCTGATAATGTTCCTTGTTCCTCTTTTCTAACGGAGTTTTCATATTCGTTCATCTCCGTTGTATTATTCTTTCATTTTGGTCAACCTCTCAGGTTCGTGGTTTCACTCGTCTGTCAAAGAAGCAACTTTGTTTACCTCTTCTTTTCGTTTCTACCCGGTGCTATCTCTAGGATCTCGGGTCGAGATCCTCTGTTAGTGTGGGAGAGTTGTGACGCCCGAAGACCGACGTCCCAGAAGATTCCGGAGATTCCAGATGTTCCGGGTTCTCCCGTGTGTTTCTTTTGTGCTTGTGTTATTTATTTTGCGTTGCATCATGTCATCATGCCATCATGTCTTTAATCTTTGCATCTCAACTTAAATAAATCGTGTGGACCTTCGGTCCATTTAAATCGGGGGAAGGATGACTTCCCTTTATAACATATCCTCCTGGTATTATGGAGCTATTATAAATAAATATTCCATTTGTTTGGAATTAACCCAACACACTTGCATATTTTCCCCATGCCTTCCCTTTCTTATTCCTTGCCTCAAAACCTTGTCTATATTTCTTTTCCCGTTTATCGAGGTTCCTCCAAAATCCTCAACATTTTTGGACTCTTCAAATACCCCCATTCATATTCAAATCATTTGAATTTAATTCAAATGAGTTCGATTTTATCTCTTGCATTCTTGCCTATCCTATTTTTCGTGGACTGTGGACATTTTTGCGAGTCCAGGAAAAATAGCCTCTTGCCCAAATTCTACCCATAACCCTTCCTTTCTCCTCCTTTTCTTGTTTGGCCTTTTCTATATTTGAGAAAACAAAGGAAGAAGGAGTCCAGCCGCAGGCCCATCAGGCCATCTCCTCCCAGCCTCCAGGCCCAAGGCCCAATCCCTCTCCTAACCCTAGCCCAGCACAGCTCCTCACCCCTCACCCCTCGCTCCTCCCTCTTCCGCACCCCCGCCGCCAGCATCCCTCTCGCTCATACCTTCTCTCTCTCTCGGCCGAACCCCCCTCCTCCCATCGAGCTAGGGCTCGACCCCACACCCTCGTTCCCATCGATCTCCTCTACTGCGCCCGCGCCCCTCCGTCTCCCTCGCGTGGATGCCCCGTCCTCCAGCTCGCCCCTGCCTCGCCTCAAGCCTCGGCCAGGCAGCGCCGCCGCGCGCCGTGGCCTCCCTCCCCGCGTCCAGCGCCTCGTCTCCGGCACGCTAGGACGCAGCGTCGCGCCCCTCCGTCGCCTTGTCGCCGCGCAGGCCTTCCTCGAGCGCCGCCCGCGCTCGCGCAGCACCAGAGCCGCCGTGCTCCATGGCACCTGCGCCTCGGGCCCTCCTCCGACCGCCGGCCACCTGATACGTCCAAAACGTATCTATAATTTCTGCTTGCTCCATGCCTCTTTTGTGTGATATTGCCATGATATTTATGCACTTCCATACACTTTTGATCATATTTGGACTAACCTATTAACTCAGTGCACCCCAGTGCCAGTTTCTGTTTTCTGTTGTTTTTGTATTTCAGGTTTTCCCATTACTTAAATTGCCAGAAAAATTCCGGGAAAAATATATAAAAAATCAGCGCTCCGGAAGCTTCCACGCGCCAGAAGTGGGGCCAGAGGGGAGCCAGGGGCAGCCCAAGCGGCCTGCCCACGCGGCCCCCCTCCTGGCCGCGCCGGGGGGGGTGCGTGGGCCCCCCTTAACCTCCTCTGGTGACCCCCTTTGGCATATATTTACATCGCGTCCCGAAACCCTCGATTCTAGAACCCTTTTCTCCAGAAGCTATTCTGATCTCCGCCGCCATCGCCACCAAGTTTCGGGGGACCAGAATTCTTGTGCCGGCACCTTGCCGGGACGGGGAAGTGCCCCCGGATTCATCTCCATCGACGTTGCTTCCTCCCTCCATGATGCGGGAGTAGTTCCTCCTCGGGGCTGAGGTTTCTACCAGTAGCTATGTGGTCAATTCTCTCTCCCATGATGTGATCTTCGTTGTGATCATAGGCTATGTTAATCTAGGGTGATCCCATGATATTTCCCCTTCCTCTATGTATTGGATTGATGTACTCACTTGTCTTTATCTAGTATAATCTCCGAGACCAAGGTGACAGCGGTCTATTGGACATGGATTAGAAGAATATTTTCATGAGTGATTTCCTCTTTTGTGTGTGGATTGAAGATTGAGAGTCTCTTGGTGCTTGTCTTTGACTATCCTTGAGATATGTTGTGGTGATTGTGGTACTCTCTTTGGATGGCCGAGGTGACATTGGGAAATCCATAGATTGAGAACTAAGAACTTAGAGGTGTGCTTTTGTAGCCCTACATAATTCTCTTCCTCTCTTGACCACAAAGGAATGACCTCCGAGTGCGTCCCCCTTGCATGTTTTATGGGAAATATCATGTGATTCGATTATGTTAATGTTGTTGGGAGTTGCCACTAGTGAAAGTATGAAGCCTAGGCCTTGTTTCCACCATTGCAATACCATTTGTGCTCACGTTTACCACATGTTTGCTTGCTGCCATTTTTATTTCAGATTTACAAATACATCTTTTGCCATCCATATCACTTGCCATTTAACATCTCTTCGCCGAACTAGTGCACCTATACATCTGACAAGTGTATTAGGTGTGTTGGAGACACAAGAGACTTCTTGTATCTTGATTGCAGGGTTGCTTGAAAGGGGTACGTTCAACCTCCACTTCCCTGAGTTCGATAAACCTTGGGTTACTCACTTAAGGGAAATTTGCTGCTGTCCTACAAACCTCTGCTCTTGGAGGCCCAACACTGTCTACAGGAATAGAAGCGTGTAGTAGACATCAAGCTATTTCTGGCACCGTTGCCGGGGAAGTAAGTGTTTGAAGGTATATCTTTAGATCGCAATTAAATCTTTTCGTTTCTTGTTTTTAGTTTCACTAGTTATGTTTATGGAAAACCGCACTCTTAGTTCGCTGCTTGGGGAAGGCCGCTTTACCACACCCGTGGTAGAGAAGTCTCCTCCCCCTACTGAATGTATCCCGTTCAAAATACCACTTGGGATAATTGAAATAATTAGGAATGATTGTTATGATGGGACAGTCAATCCTAGTATTCATTTGTTGAAACTTACAGAACTTTGTGAGTTGTTTAAGATTTTAGGTTTGACAAGAGATGGAGTCATGAGGAAATTATTTGCCTTGTCACTGAAAGGAAAAGCATTGGAATGGTATAGGCTACTAGATGACTCTCACCTGCTGGATTGGGAAGAGATCCAGTCTCTCTTTTACTCCAAGTTTTATCCTCTTCATGAAGTCCATCAGAATAGGAATTATGTTTATAATTTCTATCCTCATGACGGAGAGAGCATAGCTCAAGCTTGGGGGAGACTGAAAACGTTAATGCTAAAATGTCCTAACCATGGGCTCCCCAAAGATATGATTATTACTAATTTCTATGCAAGGCTCTCTCGACAGGATAAAGATTTGCTCGATGCTTCCTCTATGGGTTCTTTCACAAACGAAAAGATTGATGCTAAATGGGAACTCCTTGAAAGAATTCAACGCAACACTGAAGATTGGGAGATCGACAAAGGTAAAGAGTCAGGTATAATTTATGAGTATGATTGCATTAAGTCCTTTGTTGAAACTACAAGTTTTAATAAGTTTAGTGCTAAGTTTGGGCTGGATTCTCAACTCCTTGTTGATTTCCTCAAATCTTTTGCTTCACATCTTAATATGCCTAAGGAGGATTGGATCAAGCATCATGAACCTTTTAAAGAGATTTGCAAAGAAAATGAAATTGTTCATGATGATTGCAACATGCATGATCCAATTCCTAAAAATGAAGTTTTATATAAGCATGTTAATTTTTGTGGAGTGGATAGACCTTGTGAAAGGCCTATGATTGAAGAAGAGAAGTATTGTAAGCAACATAAGCATGAAAGAACAATCACTTGGGTCAAATATTTAAATGAAATTGCTAGAGAATTGTGTGACCTTTATCCTTTTACTTGTGAACTTTGCTGCATAGAGGGTCACTTTAATTTTCAATGCATGCACTTTCAAAACACAACTGTTAACCAGTTGTGTGATAACCTGATCACCTCTGATCTTTATGATGAGCTTATGTTATTTTTGATGTGTGAAGAGTTATCAGAAAAGACTTCTTGGCTAGATGTTAATGCCATAGGAATAAAAAACACCTTGCAAAATTGCCATCTCTATTGTGTTATTAATTGCCATGAAAATGATTACATAAGTAAGATTAGAAAGGAGGGAACTTTACCAAAGTATAAAAATGTCTCTTATATTTCTGCTAATAAAAAGGAGAGTTTCTCCCAAGTTTCCCCTATTGTTTCTAATGATAAACCATGATATGTGGAGAAGCTTCATCTCCAACCACTCCCTCCTAAGGTGAAGAAGAAGAAAAAGAAGAGGAGGAGGAAGAGGAGCAAGAAGGAAGAAGAATGGGTATCAACCTGGCCTGAGCATATTCCTCCCATCAACTTTTATCCTAACGGTTGTAAGTTTAAAGAAGAAGGTGAAGTTTATTGCCTTAATTATCATCTTGATGATACGTCCGTAGGTACTATTGAAGATGATTTTGATTATGATATGCATGTTACTTATTGTGATTGGGAAAATGATGATAATGCTACTTATGATCTTAAAAATCTTTTTGGTAACAACTCTGAAAGTGATGATATGGAAAGCTCTAAGCTTGGGGATGATAGGATTGCAAATCCTTTACCCACTAGTGATGTGATAATTGCTAATTCTTTTGCTAGTAAGAATAAAGACAACATGATTACAAATATAGTTGCTAGCAATGATAATGCTCTTCTCTACTATGATGATGTTATAACTCCAATCTATAGTGATTATAAAGGTACGTGACATAAGGAGAAATTATCCTTATGAAACTTGTCATAATCATGGAGGGAATTACTACCTTGTTGAACACCACCCTCCTAATACACAATTAATCTATAGTGTTCAAGTTGTTTATGATAGTCCTACTCCCACTATTACCAATGAGAAAGATTATGCTTATGTGGAGAGTAAGAGTACCTTTTTGCATGTGGATCATGGTAACAATGCTTTATGTGATGCTTATATTGTTGAGTTTATTCGTGATCCCACTGAAAATTATTATGAGAGAGGGAGACATGGTTCTAAATATCTTAATAATAAGAAGTTTCCTCTCTTTATGGTGAATATTTTGAAGTTATGCTTGTTTTGCCTTCCTATGCTAGTTGCTTTGTGCTTCAATGAATTATTCTATTGCAATATTCCTATGCATAGGAAGCATGTTAGGCTTAAATGTGTTTGGTATTTGCTTCTTGATGCTCTCTTTTGTTCTTCAACTCTTATTCCTACGAGAGCATCATTAAAGTCTTAAGCCTATCTTTATGGCTATAAAGAAAGAGCTCTAGGGAGACAACCCTTGTTATCTTTGCTTTCAGTTTGTTCTTTCAGTTTTTACTGGTCTTGATGTTTGTTACTACTGTAGCAACATCATTGTATCTTTATTTTTCAGCTTTGTGCCAAGTTTAGCCTCCGATTGCAAGAAAGTTCAAAAGTTGTGACGTGCAGTCCAGAAAACAGATTTTGTCCTTGGACAGAAAAATTCGTATAAAATCACCAAATCATCTTTTTGATCTGATTTTTTTTGACAGCGTGCTCTATACAATTGGCTTTCGGGCGTCTGTTCTAAGTTTTTTGATTTGAGTTGCATAAGTGCCCCAAAAAATTATTTACTACCTGCTGGTCTGTTTTTCACAGATTCTGTCATGTTTTGCCTTTTCTTCGTTTTGCAAACCTTGAGCTTGCTTTTTCTTTGCAAAAACCTTTTGGAAATCTTGAGAAACAGTAGCTCTTCAAGATTATCCTTATTTCCAGCAGGGAAAAATTATTTTATTATGGGTAGTAACCTCGCTAATCAGATTATGATGAGTTATGTATAAAGGGAGTTTTCAAGTGTGCGAGGGAAGATGATAAAAGAAGATCCAGGAGGGTCAAACGCTCAAGCTTGGGGATGCCCCCGTGCACCCCCAAGAAATATTCAAGAAGACTCAAGCGTCTAAGCTTGGGGATGCCCCCGTGCATTCCCTTCTCCATCAACAATTATCAGTTCGTCTTTCATTCCACTATATTTTAATCACTTCATGCGTTATGTGCTATGCTTGGAGCGTCTTTCTCTTAGTTTCCTTTCTAGTTTTCTTTAGCTTTGCTTGCTGTTCATAACAAGTTGGATCCCAGCTTTCTTTGTGTGGGAGAGAAACACGCTCCACTTCAACCTAGAACACAACATAGGATTTTCATGCTTACCTTTGCTGTGTGTGTTCTTTATCTTTTCATAGCTGCTGTCATGCTTAGCTCTTAGTTTTCATGCTTATCTTTTTAAGGGCTTTTGTTTAGGTTGTTGCTTCTGGAACTCTCTTGAGTCGTCATGCTTATCTTGTTAAGAGAGTTGGCTTCTGTGGCACTGGTTGATATGTCTATGATAAAAATGCTATGTGCATAATGGTGCTTAGTAGTTCATGTTTTCTTATGGTTAGTCTCAAATAGCTGGGGGTTCTTAATGTGTTATTGAAGTACCAGCATGATTTGTTTGCCTATGATGTGGTATGGTTTAGTGATATCTTCCTCCAAGAATTTATTTTGATTGACTTGGCATATGCTCACGCATATTTAAGACTGTAAAGAAAGTCTATCAAGCCTTGATGATCTTTAATTTCTGAGTAGTGATATAACTTCCATGCCCGATTCAATGTTGCTTTGTCGCTCTGCATGATTATGTCCGTCATTGCTCTCTTAGTTGGTCGCTCCCAGTCTTTTGCTAGCCTTCACCTGTACTAAACGGACTGACTGCTGTGCCATATGAGTCCACCATACCTTCCTATATATGGTATTTACTTGCCATTCCTAACGAAGACTTTCTTGTACCATCTCAAAACTATTCAAAAGCATTTCTCTTTTGTGCCTCTGTTTTAGCTCACGAGGAAGTAGTAGTTAATTCATGATCTTTTTAAGTTGGACAAGTTTTACCCTGGGATTGCATGTCTAATCTGCAAACCCCTAATACGAGAAGGAACTGGCATGAGTGCGCCCGGCTCATAAAAAAATACAACAAACAAACCCTCCTTCACGCTTTGTTCATGAGAAATCAGAAAACTTTTGGCAGTGATAAACAAAGGAGATTAAGGGGATGTGATCGTCCCCGTGCGGGAGCCGTTCCTCGAAACTTGTCCAGCTCGAGAAGTAATTGAGTTATCTACTAGCATTCGTTGACGAAATATGCATCTCCCAAAAATCATTTTTACCTCTGTTTTTAAAAACCAAGAGCTCTGGTACATGTTTAGTCTTTGCTTCCAACCACGGGTTTTCAACCTTGCCATCAAAATCCACGGTTCGAGAGTCTCCACCTTCTTTCTTCAAAGCACCAACTATTGAGAGCATGATTGTCATTCTGAGTGTAATGTGCATTGTCCCAAAGTACCATTGTCTTCTGCATGATTAGGATATCGCTTATTCTGAAATCATTGTATCTAGTCGTCACTTAAACTTCGGAGGTGCTTCTACATTTATGTTTTGCTTCACTAAAGGGGGCAAGCGAGGTATCACTTTGTCATGTTTGCACACCATGCTCACTACAAATCTATTGGGTGTTTCAGTATCATATTGTAAAACTTTCAGTTCTTTGTGATATTCTCATGAGGCAACTTAATTACTAAAGATTAATTATCTTAGTAAGCATTTGTCATGTGACTGTGAAAGATTCTTTGGTAGCATGTCACCACAGAAATTATGCTTGTTATCATTTACCTACTCGAGGACGAGCAGGAATTAAGCTTGGGGATGTTGATACGTCCAAAACGTATCTATAATTTCTGCTTGCTCCATGCCTCTTTTGTGTGATATTGCTATGATATTTATGCACTTCAATACACTTTTGATCATATTTGGACTAACCTATTAACTCAGTGCACCCCAGTGCCAGTTTCTGTTTTCTGCTGTTTTTGTATTTTAGGTTTTCCCATTACTTAAATTGCCAGAAAAATTCCGGGAAAAATATATAAAAAATCAGCGCTCCGGAAGCTTCCACGCGCCAGAAGTGGGGCCAGAGGGGAGCCAGGGGCAGCCCAGGCAGCCTGTCCACGCGGCCCCCCTCCTGGCCGCGCCGGGGGG
>LR738715.1:688015568-688034140 GCA_902687465.1 Secale cereale | reverse complement strand
GGGGGGGGGGGGGGGGGCGCCTGGGCCCCCCTTACCTCCTCTGGTGACCCCCTTTGGCATATATTTACATCGCGTCCCGAAAACCTCGATTCCAAAACCCTTTTCTCCAGAAGCTATTCCGATCTCCGCCGCCATTGCCACCAAGTTTCGGGGGACCAGAATTCCTGTGCCGGCACCCTGCCGGGACAGGGAAGTGCCCCCGGATTCATCTCCATCGACGTTGCTTCCTCCCTCCATGATGCGGGAGTAGTTCCTCCTCGGGGCTGAGGTTTCTACCAGTAGCTCTGTGGTCAATTCTCTCTCCCATGATGTGATCTTCGTTGTGATCATAGGCTATGTTAATCTAGGGTGATCCCATGATATTTCCCCTTCCTCTATGTATTGGATTGATGTACTCACTTGTATTTATCTAGTATAATCTCCGAGACCAAGTTGACAGCGGTCTATTGGACATGGATTAGAAGAATATTTTCATGAGTGATTTCCTCTTTTGTGTGTGGATTGAAGATTGAGAGTCTCTTGGTGCTTGTCTTTGACTATCCTTGAGATATGTTGTGGTGATTGTGGTACTCTCTTTGGATGGCCGAGGTGACATTGGGAAATCCATAGATTGAGAACTACGAACTTAGAGGTGTGCTTTTGTAGCCCTACATAATTCTCGTCCTCTCTTGACCACAAAGGAATGACCTCCGAGTGCGTCCCCCTTGCATGTTTTATGGGAAATATCATGTGATTCGATTATGTTAATGTTGTTGGGAGTTGCCACTAGTGAAAGTATGAAGCCTAGGCCTTTTTTCCACCATTGCAATACCATTTGTGCTCACGTTTACCACATGTTTGCTTGCTGCCATTTTTATTTCAGATTTACAAATACATCTTTTGCCATCCATATCACTTGCCATTTAACATCTCTTCGCCGAACTAGTGCACCTATACATCTGACAAGTGTATTAGGTGTGTTGGGGACACAAGAGACTTCTTGTATCTTGATTGCAGGGTTGCTTGAAAGGGGTACGTTCAACCTCCACTTCCCTGAGTTCGATAAACCTTGGGTTACTCACTTAAGGGAAATTTGCTGCTGTCCTACAAACCTCTGCTCTTGGAGGCCCAACACTGTCTACACCACCCCATCTCCAGCGCCGCCGCAATCCCTCCTGCACGCCGTCTGTGCCTCGTCGCCACGCCCTCGTAGGCGCCGCCCCGCGCGATCTCAGCCGAGGGGAGGAGCCCCTCGAGCAGCCTCGTTCCAGAGCCGTCGTCGCCCCGTTCCGTGCGAGTTCCAGCAAGCCACCACCACCACCGTTGCAACACCGGGAGCATCACGTCTACAACCATGCGACCTTCGGATGTGTTTGCGTTGCTTGGCCTTTGGGTCACCGTTGCCGTTTTGATGCAAGTACTGCTACCCGAGTACCACTACCGTCGACCTCGGAGACCCTCGACGTCAAGTTCATCTTCGAACGAGTACACCTACACGGCGACACGTCAAGTACCACTACCGTCGCAAGAACGAGAACCCCCAAGTACCACGACATCGACCCCGAACATCAACGGAATGTGTACATCTACGAACGAGTACAACTACCGTCGCCGAAGACTGCGTGTACCTCTCCGAAACGGAATGTGAACGACTACTCGTTGACGACCTCGTGAACAACTACTTCCTCTTCGATCGCGAGAACGACTTCTTCCTCTACGACCTCGAACCGCCCCGAAACGAACGTTCCAAAGGTATAACCCCGAGACGATGACCCGTGGAATGCATGTGTTGTATGAAATGTTACCCTTATGTGCATCGTGCCCGTTTCGTCTTTTGTCATGCTCCTCAGTTGCCTCGTCGCCAACTAGTGGGAACCCGGTGACGGGATCACCCCACCTTTCATCTTGTTCGGCTTGCTCACGCCAACTTTTCTTTTGCACTGGTCTCTCAACGAGTTACCGGAACCGAGATGTTGCCGTTGCATCATTTTCGGATCGTTGCCGTGGCACCCTTTCCTTTCACCACGGTGACAATACTCCTTATCTCTTCATGTTCACTTTTAATAAAAATTGCATAAACTTGATCATGTCATCCGCATCGTGTTAACAACCTTTGAATGTTTAATTGTTGTTTGCTTTAAAATTGCTAAACATGCATATGGGGATTTTCCCGGAATTGTTGTTGTTATTTCCGGCCTCATTTAATTGTCTAAATAGGTAGTTTGTTTTGCTTCACCTCTTGCCATGTTAACAAACATTTAACCTTGTCTTGTAAATAAACGAGAGTCAATTAAATAATTAAAATGTGGTGTTTCGTCAATATGCAACTCGTTGCATATTGAGCGCCACTTAACTTGTAGAACTTGTTTGTGCACTTTGCCATGACATGCATAATTAAACCGGACATGCATCATACTTGGATGTGCATCGTATGCCATGTTTATGATTGTGTGTTTACCGTGTTGTTTGCTTCTTTTCGGTTGCTTCTCTTGTTAGCTTCGGTTTCGTTCCAGAGTTGTGAGGATTCGCTCGACTATGTTGCTCCGTCTACTTCATGGACTTGTTCTTCTCCCTTGCGGAATCCCAGGCAAGATGATCATACACTTGGATACCTTTACTACCATTGCCATGCTTAGTTGTCTCGATGCTATCGTTACATGTCGGGCTACCCATCTTTTATGTCAGCCTCTCCTTGTTGCCATGAAACCTCTAACCTTTGAAACCTTCCTAGCAAAACCACTGTTTGGCTATGTTACCCGCTTGCTCAGCCCCTCTTATAGCGTTGTTAGTTGTAGGTGAAGATGAAGTTTGTTCCAGGTGGGAACTTGTTATTGGAATATCACAATATATATTATTATTATTATTAACACACTTATATACTGGGCATGGGTGGAAGGCTTGTCCTTTTGCTCGGTGTTTTGTTCCACTCATGCCACCTTAGGCGCCGATAAACCGGCATTATGTTCCTTGATTTTGCGTTCCTTACACGATGGGTGGACGGGGACCCCTTCACAGTTCGACTTTCAATAAAACTCCTCCAGCAAGGCCCAACATTGGTTTTAATTTGCCTCATAATAACAACTTAATTAATTAATTAAATTTGCATAGGGGGTCGCGTCCCCGGGTTCTTAATTCTACATAGCAGGGGGGCCAGTGCTGATGGTGTTGGTCCCAAACGGGGGTCCTGCGGGGCCACCACGGGGAAACTCGAGGATTGGTTTTACCTGTAGCATCACCCATCCGGTCGTGGCCTGCGACGAGATGCGCGCGGCTACTATCAGGGTGTCGGCACGCCGGGAGGTCTTGCTGGACTTGTTTTACCATTGTCGAAATATCTTGTGCACCGGGAAGCCGAGCCTGATCGGATTTCCCTAAGATAAGGAGTGATGATATTATATTTATCACTTCAGCTAATCGTGAGAGCTTGTGATGGGCTAAGTTGGGACACCCCTGCAGGGTCATGATCTTTCGAAAGCCGTGCCCGCGGTTATGTGGCAGATTGGAATTTGTTAATGTCCGGTTGTAGAAAACTTGACAGAGGATCCGAAGTAAAACACACAACTGTGTGAGTAACCGTGACTTTCTCTTTTCACTTTGAGAAGAGAACACGGTGGGGTTATGTTTGATTCGTATGTAGTTCAGGATCTTTAGCGATCACTACTAGTTGCGACCGTTTGCGTAGATGCTCATCTTATTCTTGTACTCGTAAGCTAGCCACCATATTATGCTTAGTTGCTGCTGCAACCTCACCACTTTACCTCCTCCTACCCATAAAGCTTTGCTAGTCTTGTTACCCCTGGTTATGGGATTGCTGAGTCCTCGTGGCTCACAGATACTACAACACTAGATGCAGGTTCAGCCGAGATTGATGCAGAAGATGGATCAGAACTTCCGGGAGTTCCATGAAGAGAGTGGCCGTATGCTTGTGACGTTTTCGACGATCAGTAGTGGTTTCTACTAGGGGCGATTCGGACCTGTGGCTTTATGTTTTGGTATCTTTCTTTTGGATCTTCGCCCGTAGTCGGGTTGTGACTTTTTTTGAATGATGTGTTGCTTATGTAATGTATTGCGTGACGTGGCGAGTGTAAGCCAACTATCTCCTTTTACAATTTCATCCCTATTTTTTTACATGAGTCGTGCAAAGATACCAAACCTTAGATCAATACAGAATGGGCATATACCTTTAAGTCGTGCCTCGACACGTAGGAGGTATAGCCCCATCCTGGGCATTACATTGTGCTAGACCTCTCTTTAATTCTTTGCAACGAGCATAAGTAGTATGCCAAATCCGTTGCTTGTCATCAATTTAATTTGGTGAAGGATAAGCATACAATAAATCTTATTCTTATTTCCCCGAAGTGATTAATCTCTTTTTCCGGAGCTTGTTCATCATATCATATTCTCGGTCCTAAGTTGTTCATCTTGTTTTCCAGAGCTTCAAGTTATTTCAATTATATCATTTCAAAGCTCCATCTAATTCATCGCAGGCCTTGAATCTTATTCTTTTCATCTTTCACTTCTCTTGCTTTCATTACCGGAGTTCTCATGGTGGTTCATCATGTTTTAATTCATCCTCGAAGTCTTCATCAAGATTCTTGTTGGAGCTCAAGCTTTCTTCATCATGCATTCCAATTGCAATCCTTTCTACCTTATCTTTCAGATGGTGTTATGTCATTCTTGACAATTCCTTCATGAATTATCATTCACGAGTTATCAAGAACGAGATATTTAAAACCATCATTTTCCTTGTTCAGGAGATCTTTTCAACCCTTCAATTTATTTGTTGGAGTAATCTTGGGTTGTATTTTCACCTAAAAGCTTTCCCTGAGAGTTGTTGCTATTATGGTGCTTATAAATGACCCAAGTTCTTCATTTATCATTCCGGTGAAATAAGTTTATCGTCTCCTTGTTGATCTCAATCCAATTAAATGTTTTCGTCAGTGGTCGGTTGTCACCGTATAATTTTGAGATGTTTTCCATAAGCCCACAATGAGCTTATTCTTTTCGTTGTTGATTTTCCAACAACTCCGTGCAACCCTTCTTCATAAGGATGATTTTCATATTCATTTGTCAGAGAAGTTGTCTTTTTCTTCTCCGTTCAATTCTTTCATTGATTTATATGCTATTCTTTCATTCCGGAGGCATTGTCATGTTGCTCTCTCCAAACCCTCATCTCGTTTTATCGAGATGATGTTCTTTCCTTGCTTGTCCATTTAACCGGAGTATTATGTCCTCTTTTCAAGTTCTCTCATCTTTTCATGTTTTGCCTCTCTTTTCAACCGGAGTGCTATCTGAAATCCTTCTTACCCCTTGTGCCATTATTTCAATTGTTTCAAGGCTGTGTGTTCTTGTTTTCATCAAGTATCACTCCATCTCCTCAAGCTCATGTTAATTCCTTCCATTTTCAGTCGGAGTGCTGTCCGAATTCTGTCATTCTTATTCCTTGGCTATACCATTGCAGTTTCATATTCTTTTGGTTCGTAAGCTTTTGTTTCATGTCTTTCAACCTGCAAGGTTCTCATAATGCTCCTTGTTCCTCTTTTCTAACGGAGTGTTTCATCTTCGTTCATCTCCATTCTATTCTTTCTTTCAAGATTGTTCAACCTCTCAGGTTCGTCGTTTCACTTGTTTGTCGAAGAAGCAACTTTGTTTTACCTCTTCCTCTTCCATTTTTTTACCCGGTGCCATCTCTAGGATCTCGGGTCGAGATCCTCTGTTAGTGTGGGAGAGTTGTGCGCCCGAAGACCGACGTCCCAGAAGATTCCAGATGTTCCGGGTTCTCCCGCGTGTTTCATTTGTGCTTGTGTTATTTATTTTTTTGCATTGCATCATGTCATCATGCCATCATGACTATAATTCTGCAACTCAACCAAATAAATTGTTCGGATCTTCGGTCCATTTAAATTGAGGGATACTCACTATGGTGACTTCTCTTTATAACATATAAAAGCCTCGCAATATTATTAGGGAGCTATATTAAATTTTCCATTTGTTGGAAGTAACCATAACACACTTGCATATTTTCCCCATGCCTTCCCTTTCTCAATTCTGGCCTCAACCTTTGCCCATGAATCTTATTGCCTGAGTTAAGCCACATCCTCAAATTCCACCCCTTTTGGATTCCATCAAAAGGGTTTTCGTGAATTCAAATAGTTTGACTTTTGTTCAAACTTGTCTGGATCTTCTTTTCCCAAAAGTCTTTCGTTGATTTTATTTAATTTCCTTACATTTTTATGAGTCCGGGAAGATAATCCCCATGCCCAATTCTTTCCTTAACCTTCTCTTTCTTTTTCTTCACTCTTATTCTTTTCTTCTAAAAGAATACGAGGGGGAGAGAGAGAGCTGAGCCGGGCTGCATTTCCACCTCCAGCAAGGGCCCCTTGCACTGTTTCGGCCTCCCTAGGCCAGGCCCATCTCGAGCAGCCCGTTTCCCTCCTTAACCCTAGCCCACTGCTGCTCGTCCATCTCCCCATCGCACCCTCGATCCCATCTCTCCCTCGACCCGCAGCTCTCCCCCTCGTCCTCCCGAGCGCCGCCAGTCGCTCCCCTCCATTCGTCTTCCCCGATCCCCATCGTCTCCACCACGCGCCCCCCTCTCGCTCGCTGGACCTCGCGGGGCGGCCTTGCCGGGTCCCCCCCGCAGCCTTGCTGCATCACGGTCCTCCCGCACCGGAGCGGCCATCTCCGACAAGCGCCGCGCCGCACCGTCCTTCTCCCCTGCGCCGTCTCCGTCGCCACCTCGCGCCGTTCCTCCAGCGGACCGGCCCCGCCTCCTCGCGTTGTTCGCCGCCCGAGCCCATGGCCTCTACTCCAGCCCCCCCTCGTCGTGCCCGCCATGCCGCTGCCTGGACCTCGGCCTCCTGTACTCCAGCACCTGAGGGCCGAGCTTCTCCACCTCGACCCCGTCTGTCGAGCTCCTTGCCGCGCTGGAGTCCTGCCGCTGCTTTGCCTTCTGCCCGCTGTCACATGCCAGGACAAGTCCAAGGACCTCGGAGGCGTCAAGTTCCCCACCGTGTACGTCTACGGCTCGTGTACTCTTATGTCAACGACGACTCGACAAGTACCCCGCCGGCAAGACCGACGCCCGAACGACTACACAAGACGATGCGCCAAGTTCAACTACGCCCGACGACATGTACACCTTCGAAACGAGAACGCCTACACGGTGACACGTCAAGTACCACTACCGTCGCCGATGAACCGTGAACAAAAACGCCAACGTATACAACTATCGTCGCCCCGGAAACGAGGGATTCGCCAAGTACCTCTCCGAAACGGAACGAGTACCTCTACGTCAACGACGACCCCGACGCTCCGTGTACGACTACGAACGAAACGACTACTTCCACTACTTCCTCTACGACCTCGAACCGCCCCGAAATGAACGTTCCGAAGGTCTAACCCCGAGATGATGACCCATGGATGAATGCTTGTTGTGTTGTATGAGATGTATCTAATGTTTGCATCGTGTCCGTTGTGACCCTCGTTTTCCCTGTCGTTGTCAAGTGGGAACCCGGTGACGGGATCACCCCACCTTTCATCTTGTCCGACTCGCTCACGCCACCTTTTCTTTTGCCCCGGTCTCTCAACGAGTTACCGGAACCGAGATGTTGCCGTTGCATCATTTTCGGATCGTTGTCGTGGCACCCTTTCCTTCCACCACGGTGACAATACTTCATATCTCTTCATGTTAACTTTCACTAAAATTTGCATAAAACTTGATCATGTCATCCGCATCATGTTAACAACTTTAAAATGTGTGAATTGTTGTTTGCTTAAAATTGCTAAACATGCATATGGGGATTTTTCGAAATTGTTGTTGTAGTTTCCGCCCTCATTTAAAATGCCTAAATATTGTAGTTTATTATGCTTCACCTCTTGCCATGTTAACAAACATTTAATCTTGTCTTGCGTCATACCTTGCCTCATTTAAACTTGTTTCTTGTGTTGTTTCTCTGTGTTTCCTACCTTGCCATGTAATGCTTCCTGTATAGACTTATCATGCATCATACCTTGCCATGTATTGCATCATATAGACTTGTGTTATTTTTCTGTGTTTCCTACCTTGCCATGTTTTGCTTCCTGTATAGACTTGTTGTGCATCCTGCGTAGACTTGTTTTGCATCATACTTGTTTGAGCATATTGTCAGGTCTCGTGTGGTGTGTTTACCGTGTTGCTTGTTTCTTTTCGGTTTGCTTCCCTCGTTAGCTTCGGGTTCGTTCCGGAGTTGTGAGGTTCTGTTCGACTACTTCATGGATCCGTTCTTCTTCCTTGCGGGATCTCAGGCAAGATGACCATACCCTTGGATACCTTTACTACCATTGCCATGCTTAGTTGTCTCGATGCTATCGTTACATGTCGCGCTACTCATCTTTTATGTCAGCCTCTACTTGTTGCCATGAAACCTCTAACCTTTTGACACCTTCCTAGCAAAACCACTGTTTGGCTATGTTACCCGCTTGCTCAACCCCTCTTATAGCGTTGTTAGTTGCAGGTGAAGATGAAGATAGTTCCAGGAGGGAACTTGTTGTTGGTATATCACAATATGTTATATATATATATATAATAACACACCTATATACTGGCCATGGGTGGAAGGCTTGGCCTTTTGCTCGGTGTTTTGTTCCACTCATGCCACCTTAGGCGCCGATAAACCGGCATTATGTTCCTTGATTTTGCGTTCCTTACACAATGGGTATATGGGGACCCCTTGACACTTCGACTTTGAATAAAACTCCTCCAGCAAGGCCCAACATTGGTTTTAATTTGCCTCATAATAACAACTTAATTAATTAATTAATTTGCATAAGGGGGACGCTCCTTGGAGATTCTTTTCTACATAGCAGGGGGGCCAGTGCTGATGGTGTTGGTCCCAAACGGGGAGTATGCGGGGCCACCTTGGGGGAACCCGAGGGCTGGTTTTACTCGTATAATCGCCCATCCGGACGTGGCCTGAGACAAGATACGCACGGCTACTATCAGGGTGTCGGCACGCCGAGAGGTCTTGCTGGACTTGTTTTACCATTGTCGAAATGTCTTGTGCACCGGGATGCCGAGCCTGATCGGATTTCCCTAAGATAAGGGGTGATGATATTATATTTATCACTTCAGCTAATCGTGAGAGCTTGTGATGGGCTAAGTTGGGACACCCCTGCAGGGTTATGATCTTTCGAAAGTTGTGCCCGCGGTTATGTGGCAGATTGGAATTTGTTAATGTCCGGTTGTAGAAAACTTGACAGAGGATCCGAAGTAAAACACACAACTGTGTGAGTAACCGTGACTGTCTCTTTTCACTTTGAGAAGAGAACACGATGGGGTTATGTTTGACTCGTAGGTAGTTCAGGATCTTTAGCGATCACTACTAGTTGCGACCGTTTGCGTAGATGCTCATCTTATTCTTGTACTCGTAAGTTAGCCACCATATTATGCTTAGCCGCTGCTGCAACCTCACCACTTTACCCCTTCCTACCCATAAAGTTTTGCTAGTCTTGATACCCATGGTTATGGGATTGCTGAGTCCTCATGGCTCACAGATACCACAACACCAGATGCAAGTTCAGCCGAGATGATGCAGAAGATGGATCAAAACTTCTGGGAGTTCCATGAAGAGCGTGGCCGTATGTTTGTGACGTTTTCGACAATCAGTAGTGGTTTCTACTAGGGGCGATTCGGACCTGTGGCTTTATGTATTTGGTATCTTTCTTTTGGATCTTCGCCCGTAGTCGGGTTGTGATGTTTTGAATGATGTTTTGCTTATGTAATGTATTGTGTGAAGTGGCGAGTGTAAGCCAACTATCTCCTTTTGCAATTCATCCCTATTTTTACATGAGTCGTGCAAAGATACCAAACTTGAGATCATTCCAGAATGGGCTTATACCTTTAAGTCGTGCCTCGACACGTAGGAGGTATAGTCCCATCCTGGGCATTACATTTATAATGCAATTTGAGCTCAAATTAACTTCTTACTTTGCATATGTAGGTGCGGTTTACTTAGTGCCTTCCCGACCCCGTCCTAACCACCGTTGATCGCTCGCACCATCCCGGCACCGGCACCACCTTGGCGAGCCTCTTGTTTCTTGCCCTTTATAAAAAAATCATGTTTGTGTGACAGAGATAGTTACATGTATAATTTTCTAACCCGTACGTTCTTTGTTATACATAGTGTCATGGTTTTGATATCTGTCCCCGTCGGCCCTCGTTCGGTTTATGATTCGTATGTGGTATATTCTCTAATATAACTATTTGTTGCATTTCGTGTTTATGACAAATTATACCCATCGATGATCATAGGGGGAAGTTGACATAGATATTTCTATCTAGGAGGTATGTGAACCGTAAATTCCAACCGACCCTCTTGTCGAGAGGTTAAATATAGTTGGAAAAGAAAACAATTACTTGAAGAAAAAACTAAAAATAATTGAGGAGAAGAAGATGGAATTGGAGTTGCATGTTGCCGATATCGTCGATGATCACAAGATCAAAATGGATGCAATGCGCTTGAATATGGATGGAATGCGCTTGAAGATTCGTAAGATTAGAAAATATGCCATTGATAATGCGGCTTGGTATCATTATGTCGTTGGATCAATTTTTGCCTTAGTTACGATCTTGATCGCATTTGTTGTTGCATTTAAATGCTTTAGCTAGAGAGTTTGTATGTTGTTTTATGAGAATAAGTGTGTATGAACTTTATGTATGAACTTGTATTAATTTGGTCTTTTCGGTGTTGTGTAATGAAGATGAGCCATTCACATGGTTTTATCTGTTGTCCATGTGCTGACTGTAAGGATGATCGAAATTACTCTAACTCAAGAACCATTCACGTCCACATGTTTGAGTCCGGTTTCATATCCGGCTATAAATGTTGAACCAAGCACGAAGAAAGAGGGGTCCTAATGGAAGAGAATGAAGAAGAAGTGGATGACGACAACTATCCTGGCCATGGGTTCCCTGAATACGATGGTACAACAACAATGGGGGAAGAAGCTGAGCGAGCAATGCAGGAAGAAGCTGAAGAAGGGGCATCAGATGATCTCGCTGATGATCTTGGTTGGACCATTGCCAATGCAAAGAGAAACTGCGCAACTGAAAAGGAGAGGCTGAAGTTGTAGCGCATGTTAGAGGATCACAAGAAATTGTTATACCCAAATTGCGAAAATGACAAGAAAAAGCTGGGCACCACACTAGAATTCATGCAATGGAAGGCAGAGAATGGTGTATCTGACAAGGGATTTGAAAAGTTGATGATAATGTTAAAGAAGATGCTTCCAAAGGACAACGAATTGTTTGACAGTATGTACGAAGCAAAGAAGGTTGTCTGCCCTCTAGGATTAGAGGTGCAGAAGATACATGCATGCCCTAATGACTGCATCCTCTACCGCGGTGAGTACGAGGATTTGAAATGGATGCCTAATATGCGGTGCAATGCGCTATAAGATCAGACGTGATGACCCTAGTGATGTTGAGGGCGAGCACCCCAGGAAGAAGATTCCTACCAAGGTGATGTGGTATGCTCCTATAATACCATGGTTGAAACATTTGTTCCAAAACACAGAGCATGCTAAGTTAATGCGATGGCATAGAGAAGACCGTAAGAAAGACGGGAAGATGAGAGTACCCACTAACGGGTCATGATACTTCTCCAACGTATCTATAATTTTTTATTGTTCCATGCTATTATTTATGATGTTTTGGATGTTTAATGGGCTTTGCTATACAATTTTATATTATTTTTGGCACTAACCTATTAACCCAAAGGCCCAGTTTTAGGGTTTTACAAAAAAGGAATATCAAACGGAGCCCAAACGGAATGAAACCTTCGGGAGAGATATTTTTGGAGAAAAATACACACGGGAGACTTGAGAACCACGGAGTAGGGCACACGTGGCGTCCACGAGGGTGGGGGGCGCGCCCCCCTATAGGGCACGCCCCCGGTGCCCTCCTATATATATATATATATATATATATATATATATATATATATATATATATATATATATATATATATATATATATATATATATCCCCCGAAACCATCAGAACAACAGAAAAAACCCTAGTTCCACCGCCGCAACCTTCTGTTCCAGTGAGATCCCATCTTGGGGCCTGTTCAGGAGCTCCGCCGGAGGGGGGATCTTCCACGGAGTGCTTCTACATCATCATCATCGCTTCACCATGAGTTGTGAGTATTTTACCACAGACCTTCAGGTCCATAGCTAGTATCTAGATGGCTTCTTCTCTCTCTTTGGATCTCAATACCAGGTTCTCCACGGTCTTCGAGGAGATCTATTCGATGTAATGTCTTTTTGCGGTGTGTTTGTCGAGATCCGATGAATTGTGGGTTTATGATCAAGATTATCTATGAGAAATATTTGGTTCTTTTCTGAACTCTTTATGTATGATTATAATATCCTTGCAAGTCTCTTTGAATTATTGGTTTGGTTTGGCCTACTAGATCTATAGTTCTTGCAATGGGAGAAGTGCTTGGCTTTGAGTTCAATCTTGCGGTGTCCTTTCCCAGTGACAGTAGGGGCAGCAAGGCATGTATTGTATTGTTGCCATCGAGGATAAAAAGATGGGGTTTATATCACTATGTTTGAGTTTATCCCTCTACATCATGTCATCTTGCTTAAGGCGTTACTATGTTCTTATGAACTTAATACTCTAGATGCATGCTGGATAGCGGTCGATGTGTGGAGTAATAGTAGTAGATGCAGAATCGTTTCGGTCTACTTGTCTCGGACGTGATGCCTATATATAATGATCATGCCTAGATAGTCCCATAATTATTCGCTTTTCTATCAGTTGCTTGACAGGAATTTGTTTACCCGTCGTAGAATACCAATATCATGAGAGAAGCCACTAGAGAAAACTATGGCCCCCGAGTCTATTCTCAACATATCAATCTACAATCTACTTTACTTTTCCGCTTTTACTTTCTGTTCTTATATCCAAAAATACCAAAAATATCAAACTATCATCTCTATCAGATCTCACTTTCGTAAGTGACAGTAAAGGGATTGACAACCCCTTATCGCGTTGGCTGCGAAGTTCTTATTTGTTTATGCAGGTGCGAGGGATTCACGCGTGGTCTCCTACTGGATTGATACCTTGGTTCTCAAAAAGTGAGGGAAATACTTACGCTACTGTGCTGCATCACCCTTTCCTCTTTGAGGGAATACAACGCAAGCTCGAGAAGTAGCAAGAAGAATTTCTGGTGCCGTTGCCGGGGAGGCTTACGCAAAAGTCATATACCAAGTACCTATCACAAACCCTTATCCTTTGCATTAATTTTTTCGCCTCTCGTTTTCCTCTCGCCCACTTCACCCTTGCCATTTTATTTGCCCTTCTTTTTTCCGTGTGTTTATCGTTCGCTTGCTTCTTGTTTGCTTGTGTGTTGGATTGCTTGCTTGTCATCATGTCTAGCACACCTATCATTATCAATACTCCCGAGAGTGAGGTTCTCAATTTTAAACAGAGAGAGGAAAAAAACTTAAAAGATGCCTGGTATAGAATTTGCAATGCTCAAAATAGATCTACTAGGAAGCTTTCCACTTCTTGCTTCTTTGCAAATTTTATGTTGGCATAACTCCGTGGAATAGATTTATTTTAGATACCATTACCGGAGGGAATTTCTTGGGTAGCCATACTTTTGATTCTTATAATGCAATGACTGAATTATTTGGCTCACCACCTCTTATGGTTAATGGGACCGTTTTAACTTTGGAGCATGTTATGCAAAGGCTAGAAATCATTAAAAACAAAGTTGCTATGGTAGAGTTGGTAGAGAACTTGGATAGAAAGATCCACAATTAAATTACCCAATATGGATCCAAGGTAGGGGTTGTTCTAAAAAACTTTAAAGAAAAGGAACCCATAGTTAAAGAAAAATTAGATCAAGATTCTACTAGAATCGATAAACTTGAGGATATTATTACTAATGTGGGTTCTGCTCTTTCTTCTATGAAAACTACTTAACATCCTTCTACCACTAAATTTTCTAAGTTCACGTATGTTCCTAAGGACAAGGGTGAACCATCTAGTAAAGGAATCGTGGATCTCAAATCTATAAGTGTTCATCCTAATTTTCTCACTTTTGCAAGAGAACCTTTTGACACGATTGAATTTCTTGATTTCTTGCCCAAAAGCTTGATTATCAATATGGATTAAAGGGATTCTAAGAATCACAAGTTCTTGATTAAAGAATTGCCTTCCAAAGATGGCAATACCTAGATCTATCCATGTATCATGCCTAGCTAGGGGCGTAAAACGATAGCGCTTGTTGGGAGGCAACCCAATTTTATATTTTTTCTTTTTGCTTCTGTTTAGGAATAAACATTGCATCTAGCTTCTGTTTAGATGTGGTTTTTTGTTTTAATTAGTGTTTGTGCCAAGTAGAACCTTTGGGAAGACTTGTGTGAAGTTTACATGATCGCGCTGTGAAAAACAGAATCATTAGCGCTCGCTAGAATGGTCACCAGATTTTACTGGAGCGTGCTATTTAGTTGATTCTTTTTGCAGATGATTAATAGAGAAATTCGTCACGTTTAATTATTTAATTAATTTTTTTTGGAGTTACAGAATTATACGAAAGTTACAGATTACTATAGACTGTTATGTTTTTGACAGATTCTGTCTTTCGTGTGTTGTTTGCTTATTTTGATGAATCTATGAGTAGTATTGGAGGATATGAATCATAGAGAAGTTGGAATACAATAGTTTCAACACCAATACAAACAAAGAATGAGTTCATTACAGTACCTTTGAGTGGTGGTTTGTTTTCTTATACTAACGGAGCTCACGAGATTTTTGTCTAAGTTTTGTGTTGTGAAGTTTTCAAGTTTTGAGTATTGCTTTGATGGACTATGGAACAAAGAGTGGAAAGAGCCTAAGCTTGGGGATGCCCAAGGCACCCCAAGGTAAAATTCAAGGACAACCAAAAGCCTAAGCTTGGGGATGCCCCGGGAAGGCATCCCCTCTTTCGTCTTCATCTATCGGTAACTATACTCGGAGTTATATTTTTATTCACCACATGATATGAGCGTCGTGTGTTATTTTAGTCTTTGCTTGTTAGTTTTCCACAATCATACTTGCTGGACAGACCTATTTGAGAGAGTTAAATATGGCCTAGAGAAATTTAGAACACTCTATATGCTTCACTTATATATTTTGAGTTGAATAGTTTTTGCTCTAGTGCTTCACTTATATCTTTTAGAGCACGGTGGTGATTGTATTTTGTAGAAATTGTTGATCTCTCATGCTTCACTTATATCCTTTTGAGAGTCTATTAAAACATCATGGTAAAGTAATTTGGCTATAAAACTAGCCTTAACATCATAGGCATCCAAGATGAATGTAGTAAAAACTTTCATACTAAGTGCATTGAATATGATGAGAAGCTGGATGCTTGATAATTGTTTTGAGATATGACGATAGTGATATTAGAGTCATGTTAGTAGATTTATTATGAAATTGAGAAATACTTGTGTTAAAGTTAGTGATTCCCGTAGCATGCACGTATGGTGAACCGCTATGTGACGAAGTTAGAGCATGAGGTATTTGTAGAGTGTCATCCTTTGTGTGGAGGTCGGGGGCGCGCTATGGTTAACTCCTACCAACCTCCCCCGTAGGAGCATGCGTTGATTGCTTTGTTTTGATGACTCGTAAATTTTTGAAATAAGTATATGAGTTCTTATGACTAATGTTGAGTCCATGGATTATATGCACTCTCATACACCCACTATATATCCTTCCTCAAAACAGCCACCATACATCTTCCTCAAAACAGCCACCATACCTACCTATCATGGCATTTCCATAGCCATTCCGAGATATATTGCCATGCAACTTTCCACCGTACCTTTCATATGACACGCTTCATATTGTCATATTGCCATGCATGATCATGTAGTTGACATCGTATTTGTGGCAAAGCCACCATGCATAATTTTTCATACATGTCACTCTTGATTCATTGCATATCCCGGTACACCGCCGGAGGCATTCATATAGAGTCATACTTTGTTCTAGTATCGAGTTGTAATATCGAGTTGTAAATCAGTATAAGTGTGATGATCATCATTATTAGAGCATTGTCCCATGTGAGGAATGGCTAAATAAAGAAAGCCCCTCCGAAAAAAGGTAAGGCCAAAGAAAAAAAAAAGAAAAGAAAAGAAAAGAAAAAACAGACAATTGCTTTTATCTTTTTCCACACTTGTGCTTCAAAATAGCACCATGTTCTTCATGATAGAAAGTCTCATGTTTAGTCACTTTCATATACTAGTGGGAATTTTCATTATAGAACCTGGCTTGTATATTCCAACGATGGGCTTCCTCGAATGCCCTAGGTCTTCGTGAGCAAGCAAGTTGGATGCACACCCACTTAGTTTCTTTTGTTGAGCTTTCATACATTTTTAGCTCTAGTGTATCCGTTGCATGGCAATCCCTACTCACTCACATTGATACCTATTGATGGGCATCTCCATAGCCCGTCGATACACCTAGTCGATGTGAGACTATCTCCCTCCTTTTTGTCTTCTCCACAACCACCACTCTATTCCACCCATAGTGCTATGTCCATGGCTCACGCTCATGTATTGCGTGAAAGTTGAAAGGTTTGAAAGAATAGAGTATGAAAACAAGTGCTTGGCTGAAACCGGGGTTGTGCATGATATGAATATTTTGTGTGATGAAGAGGGAGCATAGCCAGACTATATGATTTTGTAGGGATAACTTTCTTTAGCCATAGTATTTTGAGAAGACATGATTGCTTTGTTAGTATGCTTAAAGTATTATTATTACTTATGTCAATATAGACTTTTGTCTTGAATCTTTTAGATCTGAACATTCATGCCACAATTAAGAGAACTACATTGAAAATTATGTTGGTTAGCATTCCACATCAAAAATTCTAATTTTATCATTTACCAACTCGAGGACGAGCAGGAATTAAGCTTGGGGATGCTTGATACGTCTCCAACGTATCTATAATTTTTGATTGTTCCATGCTATTATTTATGATGTTTTGGATGTTTAATGGGCTTTGTTATACACTTTTATATTATTTCTGGGACTAACCTATTAACCATGAGTTGTGAGTAGTTTACCACAGATCTTCAGGTCCATAACTAGTATCTAGATGGCTTCTTCTCTCTCTTTGGATCTCAATACAAAGTTCTCCTCGGTCTTCGAGGAGATCTATTCGATGTAATCTCTTTTTGCGATGTGTTTGTCGAGATCCGATGAATTGTGGGCTTATGATCAAGATTATCTATGAGAAATATTTGGTTCTTTTCTGAACTCTTTATGTATGATATAATATCCTTGCAAGTTTCTTTGAATTATTGGTTTGGTTTGGCCTACTAGATCTATAGTTCTTGCAATGGGAGAAGTGCTTGGCTTTGGGTTCAATCTTGCGGTGTCCTTTCCCCAGTGACAGTAGGGGCAACAAGGCACGTATTGTATTGTTGCCATCGAGGATAAAAATATGGGGTTTATATCACTATGTTTGAGTTTACCCCTCTACATCTGGTCATCTTTCTTAAGGCGTTACTCTATTCTTATGAACTTAATACTCTAGATGCATGCTGGATAGTGGTCGATGTGTGGAGTAATAGTAGTAGATGCAGAATCGTTTCGGTCTACTTGTCTCGACGTGATGCCTATATATAATGATCATGCCTAGATAGTCTCATAATTATTCGCTTTTCTATCAATTGCTCGACAGTAATTTGTTTACCCGCCGTAGAATACCGCTATCATGAGAGAAGCCACAAGAGAAAACTATGGCCCCCAGGTCTATTCTCAACATATTAATCTACAATCTACTTTACTTTTCCACTTTTACTTTCTGTTCTTATATCCAAAAATACCAAAAATATGAAACTATCATCTCTACCAGATCTCACATTCGTAAGTGACCGTAAAGGGATTAACAACCCCTTATCGCGTTGGCTGCGAAGTTCTTATTTGTTTGTGCAGGTGCGAGGGATCCGCGCGTGGTCTCCTACTGGATTGATACCTTGGTTCTCAAAAACTGAGGGAAATACTTACGCTACTGTGTTGCATCACCCTTTCCTCTTCAAGGGAATACAACGCAAGGTCGAGAAGTAGCAGGTTCCAGTGGAGAAAAATCGAGAGAAAGTGGGAGGATTTTGCAGGTAACCTTAAGGAACGTATGGTTTGGTCTAAGCGCAGATGGTATTAATCCTTTTGGGGAGCAGAGCAGCAGTCGTAGCACCTGGCCTGTGACTCTATATATGTATAACCTTCCTCCTTGGTTATGCATGAAGCGGAAGTTCATTATGATGCCAGTGCTCATCCAAGGCCCTAAGCAACCCGGCAACGACATTGATGTGTACATAAGGCCATTATTTGAAGAACTCTTACAACCGTGGAATGAAAAAGGTGTACATGCATGGGATGAGCTCGATCAGGAGGAATTTGACCTACATGTGTTGCTATTTGTGACCATCAATGATTGGCTTGATCTCAGTAACCTTTCAGGACACACAAATAGGGATAGCACACATGCACGCACTATTTAGATGATGCTAAAATGATCGAAGAAGAGGTGTCTAGAGGGGGGGGGGGG
>LR738715.1:687949808-688015510 GCA_902687465.1 Secale cereale | reverse complement strand
GGGGGGTAGACCCTCAACAAGAAAGGTAGAAGTTTTTAAATTCTTTAAGTTGAGGTGGAGTTTTAGCACAAGATTAAGCATTCATGATACATTTCAAGCAAGCATGGAAGGAGTATAAGCAGTAGAAAGAGTAAAGCATGCAATTGCAAGAAAGTAAATGGATGAGATTGGAGAGTGCAAACGCAATGGAGACACGAAGATTTTGGTGTGGTTCCGATAGGTGGTGCTATCGTACATCCACTTTGATGGAGACTTCAACCCACAAAGGGTAATGGCTGCACGAGTCCATGGAGGGCTCCACCCACGAAGAGTCCACTAAGAAGGAACCTTGTCTATCCCACCATGGTCATTGCCCAGGAAGGACTTGCCTCACTCGGGTAGATCTTCACGAAGTAGGCGATCTCCTTGCCATTACAAACTCCTTGGTTCAACTCCACAATCTTGTCGGAGGCTCCCAAGTGACACCTAATCAATCTAGGAGACACTACTCTCCAAAAGGTAATAAATTGTGTGTTGATGATGAACTCCTTGCTCTTGTGCTTCAAGTGATAGTCTCACCAACACTCAACTCTATCTCGTAGACTTGGATATGGTGGAAAGATGATTTGAGTGGAAAGGAACTTGGCGAAGGCCAGAGATCAAGATTCTTGTGGTAGGCGTAGGATTGGTATATCTTGGTCTCAACACATGAGTAGGTGGTTCTCTATCAGAATATGAGTAGTGCAAGTGTAGGCACGTTCTGATGGCTCTCTCTCAAATGGAGAAGGGGGTGGAGGGGTATATATAGCCTCCACACAAAATTTAACCATTACACACATTTGACACAACCCGGTCAGACTGAATAGAAGAACTCGGTGAGACTGAAGTAGTTCAAAATGTGAATGTTAGGAATCTCAGTGGGACTGACATGATCAACTCGGTGTGACTCATGTGCTAGGGCTAGGGCAAAACCTCATCTCAGTGGCGCCGATTGCATGAACTTAGTGAGACCATTTTAACAAAGAGCAATACAGAGAGTTGGTCAAGCAAACTCGGTGGGACCAATTTCCACATTTTGGTGAGACCAAAATAATTACAACAGATATCAGAGAGTTTGCAAGGCCATCTCGGTGAGACCGAGATCCGTATCGATGTGCACGAATTGTCTAGGGTTTCTGGCAGTGTCTATGTCAAATGAACTCGGTGGCGCCAGATGGATCAAATCAGTGGGGCCGAGTTTCACTTAGGGTATTGGACATATGTAGAAATGAGAAAGTGGCTGAGGGTTTTGGAGCAATATCACTAAGCACTTGAGCAACCAGATCATTAAGCAACCCTTTTAATAGTATTGGCTTTCCGATAGACTCAATGTGATGTTGGATCACTAAAATGAAAATGAAGAGTCTTAAGCTTTTGCCAATCTTTGTCCTTACCATTTGAAAGGGTTCCATATCCTCTTGTCCTTGCCACTCCAATGTTGAACTCATCTGAAATACACTAGGTAAAGGTATTAGTCCAACAAGGGATATGTTGACATTAATTACCAAAATCACCCAGGGAGCACTTGTGCTTTCAATCCCCCCTTTGGTAATTGATGACAACATACATCAAAGCTCTAGGTAAAATATATTAAGAGTAATAAGTAAAGCTTTGGAAATACATGTGACTTGCATAGGCTCCCCCTAAAGGTATGCATTCATGCAAAGATTGAATATAAGAACATGTGAATTCGTAGGCATGACAAAGCAACTAATGAGTTACATGTATCTTGGCTATATGCGTCAGAGCAAATGAATTAGATGAAGAAATGCGTACCTTCACGTTCATGAATCTTTCGTGCAAATAGTATGTACATCAGCAAGGGATCATCATGTACATGATGGTGATGCATACACTTACCTTGTGGTCTTAAATTGGCTTCGGAAGAAGTGCACTTGAGAAAACAAGGTTAGATAACACAAGAACACTCTAATGTGAAGACATTTCAGGGAACCACAAGAGTACCAAGACTGGGATGACATGTAATGGCTGAGTACTTAGTACTTCATTTGGATATAGACATGTCTCCAAAGATTATTAAGATATGCAATGAATTCCAACAATTTTCTTCCCTGGAAATGAGCTCTTCCCCCCTGAATCTAATAATGGATAATGGGAGAATATAGGGAAAAAGAAAATCAGAGTAAGATAAACATGTCAGAGCAAGAATTAGAGCATAAAGCTAAAGCAATATTCAAGCAACCATAAACTGACATGTCTTTCCCCTCTTAAAGACATGTGACTTCTCTCCTCTTTATATGACTGGCATGTGAAAGAGCTAAGATGTGCTTCCTCTCCCATATGATAAGCTTTGATGTGCTCTCTCTCTCCCTCTTTGACATCAATTTCCAAGAAGGGTACTTCTGGATCAGGGTGTGCATTCGGTTTTTTCAGTTTGTTTCGGTTCGGTTTATACGGTTTTTGGTTTATATGATTTTTATACTTCAGTTTTATACATAGATACGGTTCGGTTTCGGTAATAACCATTAAATTTCGGTTCGGATTCGGTAATAACCAAAGTTGACGCGAACTTGTAAACAACAAATAATTTTTTGGTCACATGTTTGGTGCAGTAGTAGTAGGTTAGATTTTTCTTGTGAGAATTGTGTACCT
This sequence comes from Secale cereale, assembly GCA_902687465.1. Lineage (NCBI taxonomy): Eukaryota > Viridiplantae > Streptophyta > Magnoliopsida > Poales > Poaceae > Secale > Secale cereale. The sequence continues at coordinate 688,012,879 of LR738715.1, read as the reverse complement.
ACATTGGGTTATTACTACAAGACAAACATGATTTAGTCATAGGAATTAGATGGAAGAAGATATGAGTGGTTAGGCAGGTTTCTGAGGTCCACATGATTTCTTCTTAACATTTTTTAGATTAAATGGCAGCAGATATGATTGATTAGATGAGGGATGAAGCAAAAAAAGGAGAGAGAGAAAAATCATGCGTATCTCCAAGACTCCAACGACCACGACCCACGAGGCTACGAGCGTACTAGTACGACCTAGGTCAATCCTCCCGAGTGATCGGCGTAGGCCCTGAAAAAAGTAAGTGATCGGCTTCCTGGACGTGGATCGCTTGGCAAAGCGGCCTATGGGCTGGATACTTTGAGCCCACACAAGCATCGCATGCGCTAGGTGCCTTGCTGTTGTTTCGAGCTGCAGCGATTTAGTCCCACCTCGCCGATCGAGCTACATCGCGGTGGGTGTATGGCTATAAAAGTAGGGGTGGCGCACGGCTCAGCTCGTATTGTTGCACATAAACGCGAACTTCGGTTCTTTCGGTTTAACAAAATGGTTTTCGGTTTTAAACCGAAAAAACCAAATGTTAAATGGTTTTTTGAATTGAAAACCGAAACTGAAACCGCAACCTAAAAAATTGAATTTTCGGTTTGGTTTTGTTTTTTCGGTTCGGTTTTGCACACCGTGACTTCTGGAGCTTGAGTCAATTAGACTTGATCCTTGAGACACATCACAAAGCATCATGTAGATAATGATGCGAGTAGAGGATAATAATCATTGAGTGGAGCTAGAGAAGAAATAAAATATGCAATGGCAAAATGTTTTCTTCTGTATTGAAATCGGTCACACCGATAGGTTTGGATCGGTGAGTCCAAGTTTAGTGCAGAGAAATGTTTTGTCAACTCAGCTCACTTGGAAAATTAAATCTCACAAGGATTTGCAATGAATTAACTGAAAGATTTGCAAATAATTAGATACTAAAAATTCAGAAAAGGGAATAAAAATAAAGGGAATCTAGATGAAGTTTTTTTATAAAGGGAACAAGATAGCAAAACACAAAGGAGGTGTTTGGTTCACTGATTTGTAATGTAACCCATTTATAGTGGTAAGGGATACTGTCAAATCTTGTTTGGATTGTCCAGGACGTAATTATATAACATGCTAACAGATCATCCGCGCCGTATTAATTCCATTACGCCCAATATCCAGTGTAACTGGAAACCGCCGCACATGATTCATTCGCATAAAGCGTCGCTGCACACCTCTTCACACCATGCTACCATCCCATGTGCAGCCGTTGATGTCGCACCGCCGCTCGCTATCACCGGGACAGATCAAGCCGTTGTCGTCGGCACCGGCGGCGGAAGCGCTAGTTCACTACTAGCGGTTGGTGAACTGCTGCGCGAGGAGGTCAGCCGAAAGGTGGTGGTGGACTGCGTCGGGCAGGGCATGGCGTTCGTAGAGGCTTCAACCTCGACCACCAGAATTTCTACTGCATCAGCGACGTCGACCGGCGTGGCGCAATTCTGGACGGCGGCGACATCACCTCCGGTGTCGAGCCATAGCCCGTCCGTCTGGGCCAAGAAGATTTGTTTCTTTGAGGGAATTGATTGACGACACGGTCTGAAACCAAACAAGCCAGTGTTTTCTTCCATTACATTAACGATGATAGTGTCATTTCATTATGTTTACATTTACTTTACATTAGACAAACCAAACACCTCCAAAGTGACAAACACTAGAGAACTTCATCTAGAATGGGTTGGCGATAAAGTCACCTATGTTAGAGTATATTGACTTAGGAGTCAAGTGAGGTCACTTGATCATAGGTCATACTCATCATTTAAGCTCAAAATGGGGTTACCATTTTTTGTTTAAGCGTTTTTTATATGTTCACATCTCATTGAGTTTCTTTGACTCATGACTTGGAGTAAAGCTTCTCTAAGATGGAATAACTTACCTTAGATGATGTTGATCTTGATCATGTAGTCGAACTTGTGTTGGATGCTCAAGGTTGATGTAGTTTGAGTTGGGAGCACCACTTGTAGTTTGAGTTCATCTTCTTACATGGGTCAGTTTTGCAAGGAAAAGCACTTGTGTATCCAAAATGACAATCATGAAACTTGATACCAAATGAGATTTGATATATAGAAGTTGTCAAAGGATATATTGAGCGAGTTCATGCTTCCTTGTGATCAACACTCATGAAGTAGAAACTTGGTGATGTAGAGATTGCTCAAGATGTGAGTTGCTTGCAATCTCATGGATTTGGGCTCATCCAAGTACCTACAAGGGGTTAGATAGCAGGCAAAGGCACAAATATAGATCCAAGACATATGGTTATTATCATCATAAGAGAAATATCAAGGATTAGTCATAAAAAGGCTCATGCCTTGCATGTATCCAAATGGAGTCTCTACTCCAAGTTTGAGGCATCAATGATATTCAATTCACCTCTCAGACGACAAAATACTTTCTCATCAAGCGGTTTGGTAAATATACCCGACAATTGCTTATCGGTACGAACATGCTTAAGATTGATATCTCGTTTAGCAACATGATCTCGAATGAATTGATGACGAACTTCAATATGCTTAGTTCGAGAATGTTGCACGGGATTGTGAGCAATCTTAATAGCACTTTCATTATCACAAAGCAATGGAGCATGTTACACATATATCCCATAATCCTTAAGGGTTTGGGCCATCCAAAGTAATTGAGCACAACATGATCCGGCGGCAATGTATTCCGCTTCGGCGGTGGATAAGGATACCGAGTTTTGTTTCTTGGAGGACCAAGACACAAGAGATTTACCAAGAAATTGATAAGTACCCGAAGTGGATTTTCTATCAACCTTGTCACCGGCGTAGTCCGAATCAGAGTAGCCAATCAGATCAAAAGAAGACCTCTTAGGATACCAAATGCCAAAGTTTGGTGTATGAATTAAGTATCTCACTATCCTTTTCACAGCCTTAAGTTGACATTCTTTAGGGGCCGCTTGATATCGTGCACACATGCACACACTTAGCATAATATCAAGACGGGAGGCACATAGATATAACATTGAACCAATCATAGAGCGGTAAACCTTTTGGTCAGCCGGTTTTCCATCCTTAGTCAAGTCAAGATGTCCACTAGTAGGCATGGGTGTTTTCATACCTTTGCATTCTTGCATGTTGAATTTCTTGAAAAGATCCTTGGAATACTTTGTTTGAGAAACAAAGGCACCTTCTTTAGCTTGCTTGATTTGCAAACCAAGAAATAATTTGAGTTCACTCATCATAGACATCTCAAACTTCTCCGGCATTAGCCTTCCAAACTTTACACTAAAATGGGGGTTAGTAGAACCAAATATAATATCATCGACATAAATTTGGCACACAAATAATTCACCATGAACCCTTTTAGTAAAAAGTGTGGAACCAATTTTCCCAATTTCGAAGCCTTTTTCCATAAGGAATTTGGTCAAGCATTTATACCATGCTCTAGGAGCTTGTTTAAGACCATACAGAGCTTTGTGAAGCTTGTAGACGTGCTTAGGTTTCTTGGGATTAATAAATCCGGGAGGTTGTTTAACATAAACTTCCTCCTCAATTTCACCATTAATAAATTCACTTTTAATGTCCATTTGATACAAAGTGATGTCATGGTTATTGACATAAGCAAGTAAGATGCGTATGGACTCAAGTCTAGCAACGGGGGCATATGTCTCACTGTAATCCATTCCTTTGACTTGAATGTAGCCTTAGGCGGTGAGATGGGCCTTGTTGCATACAACTTGTCCATCTTCATCTTGCTTATTCTGAAACACCCATTTGGTGCAGTGACATTGTGATTATCGTTGGGCTTCTCAACCAATGTCCATACTTGGTTTCTCTCGAAGTTATGTAGTTCCTCATGCATAGCATTCACCCAATCCAGATCATCAAGAGCATCTTCAACCTTCATAGGTTCAATGTTAGATATGAATGAATAATGCTCACAAAAGTTAGCTAAATGAGATTTAGAGTGAGTGATTCTCCCGGTTTGAATGTCATTGAAGATTTGTTCAATGGGGTGATCACTTGCAACTCTTGCTCTAACTCGTGAGAGATTTTGTTTGGTTCGGGGTGGGACATCCTCCTCATTGTTTTCTTCTTCTTGTCCTTCTTTATTGCCATTGAAGTTGTTGTCTTGTGGAGGTGGAGAAGGAGGTCGGTGAGGTTAATCTTGTTGTACTTCCTCATTTCCTTCGTCTTGACGCGTTCCACTTGTGGATGCCTACAAGTCAACTTGTGGTTCACCTTGGTGTGAAGTTGAGGCTTCCACTTGAATGGACGAAGTACTCTCCTTCACCTCCTTGGGTGAATCTTGCCAATAGACAAGTGATAGCCCACAAGTATAGGGGATCGCAACTGTTTTCGAGGGTAGGGTATTCAACCCAAATTTATAGATTCGACACAAGGGGAGCTAAAGAATATTTGCAAGTATTAGCAGCTTATTGTCAATTCAACCACAAATGGAGATTAATTATCTGCAGCAAGTGATCAGTAGCAAAGTAATATGATAGTTTTGATAGTAGTGGCAGCATCAATAGTAACGGTAACAGTGATAGCAATAATAATAGTAGTAGTAACTTAACAAGATCAATATAGGATAAATTTGTAGGCATTAGATCGGTAATTTGTTGAATGATATTCATCATGTGACAGTCATTACCTAGGGCGATATGGCACTAGATCCAGTTCATAAATATAATGTAGGCATGTATTCTGTAAATAGTCATACGTGCTAATGGAAAGAACTTGCATGACATCTTTTGTCCAACCCTCCCATGGCAGCGGGGTCCATATTGGAAACTAAGTCATATTAAGCCCACCTTTTAATAGAGAACCGGAACAAAGCATTAACACACGGTGAATACACGAACTCCTCAAACTACGGTCATCACCGGGAGTGGTTCCGGTTATTGTCACTCCTGGGTTGCCGGGTCATAACACGTAGTAGGTGACTATAAGTTGCAAGATCGGATCTAAAACATGAATATAATGATAATATCATAAACGGTTCAGATCTGAAATCATGGAACCCGGGCCCAAAGTGACAAGCATTAAGCATGGCAAAGTCATATCAACATCAATCTCAGAACATAGTGGATACTAGGGATCGGCCCTAACAAAACTAACTAGATTACATGTTGAATCTCATCCAACTCCTCACCGACCAGCGAGCCAACAAAGTAATTACTCACTGGGTTGTGGCCACCCAGGTGCCCCCCCTCCGGTGGTTCTTGGCTCCAGTATTTTTCTTTTAGTATATAAAAATTCCTTGCAAAGTTTCGTTCCATTCTGAAAACTTTTATTTCTGCAAAAAAACAACATCATGGTAGTTCTGCTGAAGACAGCGTCAGTCCGGGATTAGTTTCATTCAAATCATACAAATTAGAGTCCAAAACAAGAGGAAAAACATTTGGAAAAGTAGATACGTTGGAGACGTATCAACAAGTCTTGGATTGCTTCCGAAGAATCTTTGTCTCCAACATCAATTGGCAATTGCTCTACTTGCGAGCCGTTAGATTCATCAAACTTCACATCTACCGTCTCTTCAACCTTTCGGGCGAAATTGTTGTAGACACAATAAGTGTGGGAGTTTGAGCCATAACCAAGTAGAAAACCTTTATGAGATTTAGGGGCAAACTTCGAATGACGATGCTTGTCAAGAATGTAACACTTTGAGCCAAATACTCAAAAGTATCCAACTTGGGGTTTGTTACTGGTCAGAAGCTCGTATGCTGTCTTTCCGAGAAGCTTGTGAAGATATAGTCAGTTTGTAGCATGGCAAGCTGTCTCAACCGCTTCTGCCCAAAAGTGTCTTGCATCTTGTGATCATCATTCTCGCCATCTCAATCAGCGCCCGGTTCTTCCTCTGAACAACTCCGTTTTGTTGAGGTGTGTACGTAGCTGAGAACTCATGTGAAATCCCTTCCAAAGTCCGAGCAACGACTAAACATTGTAATTCATGGCAGAAAAGATCTAGTAATGATAACACCCAACATTCTCTAGACACAATGCATAGGCATGACAACAGTGCTCTCAGACCTGGTGCTTATAAGAGAAGGTGATGACACAGCATAAAAGTAAATATATAGTCCCTTCGCAGAGGGAAGAAATGATTTGTAGAGGTGCCACAACTCAAGGTTTTAAAACAGAGGTAAATGATATTTTGACAGATGTGCCCTTCTCATTTACTTCACGACTATCAGTTATCAATATCTCCCATGCTAAACACGCTGGCGGTTCCCAAGCAGAAAAGTAAATGTTTGGACTCCATTGGGAGTTTTTGTTTATTTATTAAATAAGCTTTTTTCTTTTTGCAATTTGAGACTGGGAATCCCTATTACCGCCCTTTTCTCATGCGATGGCGAGTGAATAAACACTCGACCTGTGAATAACCCTCTTAGTATGGAAGATATTGACCACCTCCTGTCATTGCATGAACGATCCAGGCACACAAAAAGGATGTTTATTTGAAGTTTTTAGCGGTGGCATGTGCAAATTTACTTAGGACGGCAGGGTAATACCGCATATAGAAAGGTATGGTGGACTCATCTAGAATAATTTGGGTGTTTGAATTTGATGCACAAGCAGTATTCCCGCTTAGTACATGTGAAGGGTAACAAATAGGTTGAGAAGCAGCCAGCTAGAGAGCAACAATGGTTATGAACATGCATCATCCATAATAAACATTGGATACCCGCACGAGTAGGATATGGAAACCATGAACATAAATATCATAGAGGCTATGTTGGTTTTGATTCAACTACATGCATAAACATATGCCAAGTCAAGCCACTCAAACATTCAGAGGAGGATACCATATCATCATACTACATCACGATCATTTTGACGCAATGTTGATATCCAAGATAAATCATTATAAAATCTTAGCTACATATGCATGGCATGTGAAACTATAATCTCTAATTGTCATTGCAAACATGTTTAATCATAATGGGCTGAATAATGGATACTAATTTAAACCTATTTACAAAAATAGAACAAGTCTAGTTCATACCAGTTTCTCTCTGCCACGGCTAGTTCATCGAATATCGTCATTATTGCCTTTCAGTTGCACGACCTAATGATGCGAAATAATAATAATGGTGCAAGAGTGCTGTGGACTAAGCTGAAATCTGCAAAAAAAATATTCAACGGGTGAAGACAAGGTAAAATGGGCTCTTTATTAGCTCAACAATTTTGCATACAAGAGCCACTCAACATTTTCATCGTGGTCTTCTCCTTAGTACGACTCGAAAAAAATAAATAAATTAATTAAAATAAGCAAACTAAAATATTTTTGGAGTTTTCGGTTTTCCAAAACAAGCAAACGAAAGAGGAAAGCAAAGATGAGAAAAACTATTTACACGGGAAAACTCCCAACAAGTAAAAGAAGAACAAGGAAATCTTTTTGGGTTTTCTTCTTAATATTACAACTAGGCAAGCATAGGAAGTAAACTAACTACAGCTAGACACATTTTTTTTGTTTTTCCAAGGTTTTTCAAACACATAGGAGGAAAGTGAGAAAATAAATTAAGCATGGATAATAGAATGAAAAAGTGTGAACACCGACAATTGAGATGATATGTGTGGACATGAATGTAAAGTCGGTGAGAAACATGTACTCCCCCAAGCTTAGGCTTTTGGCCTAACTTGGTATGCAGTCAGTAGCCTGGATAGTAGTCAGGGTACTAAGGGGCAGGCATCCACTCATCACACTATTGAGGCTCCTCCTCTCCTGCAGCTTCGGCGTTCCGATAAGCAATGATATCCGCAGGCATAATCCTGAATCCACCCCTGGCGATAGGATGAAACAAAGCAGGTGCATGCAGCGAAATGATATGACAAGTAGTCCCGCTAAAAACTAGGTTATAAGGAATATGAATGTTAGGATAATCAAGAGTGGTTAACTGGTGGTCATCCATAGCGACACAATCTAGGTAAACCTTGGGTAAAGGAAAATCATGGAGGCGTATCTGAACATTAAAGCGAGTCGCCATACGAGTGGCGTAAATACCTCCATGTACTTTACCTTTAGACCTATTATTTTGGAGGCGCCGTGCCACAATAGCTCCCAGGCTATAAGTGTTGTCGCCCTCTAATGCACGACACAAAACAGCAAGGTCTGGTGAACTTGGTGCACCCACCTTATCTCTAGCTAGGAAGTATTTTGTAATGAAAAGAGAAAAATAACGAACAATAGGAAAATGCAGGCCAGCCGCAGTGACACCCTACACCCCTCTCTCATCACCCACTGTTAGAGTATGGTAAAAGCTTACAAACTCTGCAGGTCTAGGCTCTACCAAACTACCATCAGTAGGAAGCAAGCATATTTCACAAAATTCAGTAAGCGGTATCTGATGGGATTCAACATATAATTTAAACTGCACCTCAGGGGATTATTCCTAGGGAGAAAATTAAAACTTTGCACAAAGGTATTTGTGAGGAGATGATATTGTTCACATTCAGTCGTAATGAAGTCGGTATAACACCCCATATGTGATACCTTCCTTATATGCAATAAAACATTTACCATTTGATCCTTGTCCTTTCCTTGGGGGTTCTTTTTCAATTATGCCTTCTCATTGTCATATTTTCTTTTCTTACGCATTCATACATTACTTCATCGTCATCATTGCATCAAGATCATCATGGTATTTCTTTTGTCATTGTGTTTATTCATCCCTAGTATGCCAAGTGAGTCCATCTTGTTCTTGTTGTGGTGGTGGATGCAAGCATGCCCATCCTTAAACCCTTTCATCTACCTCCACTTCCTCTCCTTTCTTTTCCATTCTTTAATTTTTGTAAGTGGCTTAACCTCTTCTTTTTAAATGTTCATCTCCTCACAACTTCTTTGGAACCTGGTCCAAAGCCTCTGTGCAAAACCTTGCCTTATTTTGAAATGATTTGGTCTGGTTCAAAAATGATAGAAGTTTGAACCATATTCAAACTTGTTTTATTTTTCTACCTCTAAAAATGCCCAAGTCATTTTTATAAAATAGGGCATAATTCCAGGAGCTAGGGAATATTTTATTTTCTTCCTAATTCCTTTTCTTTTGGTCTAGGCTTTTCTTTTGGTTTTTCTATCTGAAGAAAATGGAAAAGAGAAGAAGCCACATCAGGACCCTGCCCAACAGCAGCTAGCACCAGCCGGGCCGTGAACCCCTCGGCCCAGCAGCTTCCACGCGCGCCAGCCTACCAGCGTATCTTCCCTCTCGTCGGGCCCGCTTGCCAGCGTCCAAGGCCTCACGGCCACCTGCTCAATCTTCCTCCGTCTCCCGCGGTCCAGAGACAGAACGCTCCTCGCCGTCGCACCGTGAGTTCACGGACGTCAAGACCAGGTTGTCCGCCCCTTTTTAAACCCGAGCCGTGCCTAGGGTTCCTCCTCCTTCCTCCTTTCTTCTTCTCCGCCGCCACACGAGAGGGGATCTCCCCTGCTCTCTATCTCCTACTGATCTCCCCGAGCGCAAGCGGAAGCACGCCGACGCGTGCCGTCCCTCCGGTCACCTCCAGCCACCGACTTCTGCTTCCCCGACATGATCGTCGTTGTCCGCGCCTCTGCGTCGCCGAAGGATCACGCCAGGAGCCTCGGAACGCCCCACCTCTGCTTCCTCTTCCTCGGTCGACATCTACCAACGAGTTTCAGAGCTCGTCCCCGACGTCTCCCGCTCAACTTCGACGTTCTATCCGTGTCTTAGGGTAAGAAGGTATACCCACCTCCCCTCCTTCCTCTTCCAGCCCCGTTTCGGTCACTAGAGGCGTAGATAGATCCATGCTGCCGTCGCGCTCTCGGAGCTCCTGCGTTTCTTTCTGAAATCTTCAGAGAAGCGTCGCGCCTGCCTGAATTTTGGCTTTGTCGCCCACTTCTGTCGTCGCTTCGCCCGCGCGCACGCGTTGCCGTAGTGTTGCAGTCCCGCACAACCGCGTCGCCGTCTAGCCAGCGCTAGCCACCACCTCGTCGTGCTTCGCTGCCGTGGCCGCAAGCACGCCGAGTCCCTGTCCGCGCGCGTCCTCGAGCAGAACTTCTCACGCGCTGTAGCTCTCCCCTCAGCTCCTGCAAAGCCCCACGTCACCGCAGCCCGCGCGCGCCCGCTGCTCGCCTCGCTCCTCTCCGGCGTCGTCGTAGCTGTCGTCGGTAGCGTCTCTGCTCCTGCAGCAGGGACAGCGCCTCAGGTTAGCTCAAGAGGAGCCAAGCCCCTCTCCTATCAGTCGCACACACCTAGCCCAGTGACCTGAGCCTTTCCCTCGCTTCGCGCAGACCTGGGTTCGAAACCCCGCACGGCCAGTGGTATTTAGTCCCCTTTTTGCTTTCTTTGTCCCACTAACATGCTGGTCCCACATGGTAGCCTCAGCGCACTCACACACACTCCAGCACCCACGCCGGCGCCACATCAGCCCCCTAGACCCACTAGTCAGTGACTAGGGCTAGTCTAGGATGAGTCAGTGTAGCCCCTTTTCTTTTCTGTTTTTTGTTTAAATTCAGTTTTCTGCATTTTCTTTTGCATATTCATATCTTTTGATTTATGCATCTGTTCAAAATACTTTATATATGAAAACTGCCTAGTTTTCAGTGTAGAATGTTTATATGCAGTTTGTTGCCATGTTAAAAACATTTAAATTGTTGTTTGAATTATTTTGTGTTTAAAATATGCTCAAACTTGTTAAATTCATAACTAATTGACCATAGCTCCAAATTTGACAAACTTTATATGTATTTGGGGTGGAAAATGTGTAGATTAAGTGGGCGCTGTTACTTTGCATGATTAACAACTCTAAAATATGTTTGCATCAGATCTGTCCTATATGTATTTTTATGAACATGGGAGTTTCCGGAAATTGTTGATGTTCTTTTCGGCCCATTTAAAATGCTAGAATGATGTTGTTGATCCTAGTTGCACCCCTTGCCATGTTAAGCAAATTATAAAACTTGTTGGGTGCTTGTTTAATTCAACTATATAACCACTTGTGACTATGTTTGTTCCTGTTTTCCTTTTGCATGTGTCCCTACATGTGTTGTGATCTTGTTTATTGCCATGCCACATGTGCACTCGTCTCGCCCTAGGAGTTGCATCACATCCTACCCATATTCATACGCATCATATCTTGCATCATGTGTCTAGGCATTGCATGATGATTTATTGTTGTTCCGATGTTTGCATTGTTGTGTTGGTTAGAGCCCGATGACGATTCAGAGTTCAAGGTTCCTATCGAGACTGAGTTTGAGGAGCAAGGTTACAATCCCTCCATGGACTTAACAGGCAAGATGACCATTCCCCGATATCACCTCTATCTTTGCCTATGCTAGTTATCTCGTTCTATAGATATGCCTCGATGCCTATTCCTGTTTGTCAGCCTCCTCTTGTTGCCATGAAACACTCTAATCGCCTACCTAGGAAACCGTTGATTGGCTAAGTACACTTTTGCTCAGCCCCTCTTATAGCGTTGTTAGTTGCAGGTGATGTTTGAAGATTGCTCCACGTCGGACCTGTTTATTGGGACAACACAATATATATCTTATTTAAACTTAATGCACATATATATTGGTAATGGGTGGAAGGCTTAGCCTTCTGCTTGGTGTTTTGTTCCACTCATGCCACCTTAGGACCCGATAAACCAGTGTTATGCTCCTTAATTTTGCGTTCCTAACACGGTTGGGGTTTATGCCCCCCCCCTTGATAATTCACACTGCTTAAAGCTTTTCCAGCAAGGCCCAACCTTGGTTTTACATTCGCCTAATAACTAAAACTTGCATAGGGCGTTGGAAACCCGAGTTATTAACTAACAACCCGGGCCAGTGCTCCTCATGAGAGTTATTCCAAACTGGGGGTTATGCGGGGCCACCTTGGGGAAACCCTAGGTTTGGTTTTACCCGTAGGATCGCCCATCCGGTCGTAGCCTGAGACGAGATACGCGCGGCTACTATCAGGGTGTTGGCACGACGGGAGGTCTTGCTGGATTAGTTTTACCTTTGTCAAAATATATTGAGCACGGGATTTGTCGGGGGAAACTGTCCGCCACGAACACCTATGGGACCGGAGCCCCTTGTCTGTGCGGTACGAGGGCGGAGGGAGCACAAAGAGCAGATCGAGGCAGACGCGCGGGCAGTTTTTACCCAGGTTCGGGCCGCACGGATGCGTAAAACCCTACTCCTGCTTGGTTGTGTATTGAGTTGAGCGCTCGGGAGCTTGAAGAAGCAGCTACACCGTGCGTGAGAATAATCTAGGTTTCGAAACGAACCGAACCGAACCGAACCGAACCGAACCGAACCGAACCCCCTCCACGTTGTGCATGGGCCTCCTTTTATAGTGCAAGGGGTCACCGACAGGTGTCAACGTAGGAGAAAGGGGTAAAAGAGTAAAAGAGGTGGTAGTTGTAACAGTGCGGGAATAGTGGAGCTACAGTACAGAACAGTGGTCTATACCTACTTTAACAGTGGGGGACAAGGGCATTTAATGCCCGTCGCCGTCGACCCCAAAAGCTCCCGCCGTTGCGTCTCCGTCTGCCACGGCGATGGATCCTCTGCCGTGGAGTGCCACCGTGTCCCCCAGGCTGCACAGCCATCCGCCACGCGTCCCTGGAGTGGCCCCAGGGCGACGCGTGGGCCGATGAGCTGGAGCGCGGGCACACAGCGCACCTCCCCCGGCAAGCACCTTGCCGGGGATCTCGACCTTGCCGGGCCCGGAAGCTTGCCGCTCCCCGAGCCCTTGCCGGGTCTTCTAAGATAAAATCTTCTATTCGTCCTGACAAGCTCCTCTTGCCAGGGCCTCGTGCTAGTTAAGCAATCTCGAGCCTGGGACGGCCTTCCCGGCAAGCTCCTCTTGCCGGGGTCTTGGTCTTCTGTCTTGTATACTTTGTTTTTGAATGGCTAGATAAGGGGCAGGAAGGTCTCCGGTAAGCGCGTGGTGAACCCTGCCGCGGGGAGCGGCCGCTGCCCGTGCACAAGTTGGGGTACTAGGGTACCCCTACCTTAGTACACCGACAGGATTCCGAGAATACTCGGGTCTTCCCAATTTGGAGTTGCGACTCCGCAGATCGTGAGCTTGTGATGGGCTAAGTTGGGACACCCCTGCAGGGTTATGAACTTTCGAAAGCCATGCCCGCGGTTATGTGGCAGATGGGAATTTTTTAATATCCGGTTGTAGATAACTTGACACCATATCCTTAAGAATACACTACCTGTGTGAGTAACCATGATGGTCTCTTTCCGAAGGGCTTAGGGAAGTGAACACGGTGGGGTTATGTATGATCGTGAGTAGCTAGGATCACTTCTTGATCACTTGGCGACCGTTGGCACTTGTTTCTCATCTCGCTCTAAACTCGTAAGCTAGTTGCTTAGTGCTTGCTGCAAACACCTTAATAACCTTTCCACACCTAAGGCTTTGGTAGTTTTGATACCCGGGAAGGGGATTGCTGATTCAACACAGACCAGATGCAGATACCACTAAGAACAATGTAGGAGACATATTAGAACATCACTGGGAGTTCGATGAAGAGCGTGGTCGTTACTATGTTTCGTATCCCGATGATCAGTAGTGGTTGTTACTAGGAGGATCCGACCTTGTGTTTATGGTATCTTTATCGTTTGGTTTTCCTCCGTAGTCGGACCCTGTGTTATTTGGATGAATGTATGTTATTGTATTCATTATGTGACATGGCGAGTGTAAGCCAACTATCTTTTACCATTTCATCCCTGAATTTTTACATGAGATGTGCAAACATACCATACTTGAGATCATTCCAGAATGCGCTTATGTCTCTAAGTCGTGCCTCGACACGTAGGAGACATAGTCGCATCCTTGGCATTACAAGTTGGTATTCAGAGCCTTCTCTGACCTAGGAGCCCCCCTGATTGATCGAACCGCCGAAGGTTGAGTCTAGGCACACACACAAAAATGTTTTGAGTCATATATATATATATATATATATATATATATATATATATATATATATATATATATATATATATATATATATATATCAGAGAGTAGGATTTATTTTTACTCCTCATCCCCTTCATCGCTCTAGTAAGGACTCCTGACGTTGTTCTATCTTCACTATTCTCAAAATTTCACCAATTTTTTTTAGGATCACACGGTATTGTTTGGATTGTTCTGATATCTTTGTGACGAGAACATTGTTCTCGATGCCTCCTTTCATTTAGGGGTTGTGGTAGTGTCCCGGGGAGTTGAGCTCTGTGGTGTTGTCGTCACAAATGTATCATAGCGGCTCTAGAATACCAGAGGCGGCCGACATCGAAAACTCTTCTATGAATGTCTGCTGGTGAGATAACCCCGACGTCACCCAGTACTGGGGAGATAGTTCGGGAGTATTGCCACTGCTAGTATAGCGGATGCGCTTCGAAGGTCTGAGGTAAACAATTTCCGAAGATGATTGGTTATGTGTTAACGGATGGATACAGCTGGATGTAGGTTTAGAGTTGAGTGCGTAGTGCTTCCCTTGTATCCCCAACACCAGATTGCATAACCGGAAAGCTTCGGGAATTAATAGGTGGGTTTTCAAGTAGCTCGTAGGTAATCTTCCAACGAGTGCATGGTATGAGGTTTGGGGTTCAACATCTAGTGAAGAGGTTTCATGGGTGCTGTTCCAATTGGGAGTTGCATCTTAAAGGATCCTTGGCTACGATCATCCGAGGATTGCAAGACCCTTTGTAACATGTGCCACGGGGGCATTCAACACGAACATGTGGGACGAAACTTCTATTATGTCTTTGTTCCATCTGTACCTTGTTGTTTTGTTCTATCATTTTGTTCTCCCAAGTGGCTTCTCGACAAGTTGTTGTATCATTAAGCTATGGAATTCATTCGTTCATTTTGTTCGAATGTTCATTGTGAAGACTATATGTTGCAAATATCTAGCCATTGATTCAGCTTATCTATTATTTGCTTCAATGGCTAATAGTTGTCATCATCTTCAGGATGGCACCTAAGAAAGTTCCCAACCAGAACCCAGAGGGTGAAGAAGAGCGTCCTTCTTCCCCTCCTCCTCCGTCTGAGGCATGGAGAGCGATTATGCAGGCAACCAACCAGAACACTCAAATGCTCATGCAAATTATGCAGAGTTTCCAAGCCAATCAAGCAAATCATGGCAATCAATGGAACCAAGGCCAAGGCAATCTGTTCAATCAACCTCACTTTGCGACTCTGAACCAATTCCTGGCAAATCAGCCCAAGTCTTTCAGTTACTGTGTGGACCTGCTAGATGCTGAAGATTGGATCACACACATCAAGAAGCACTTTGAATGCAGTAACGTCAGACCTGAGGATTATGTCAAGTTTGCCACCTTCCAACTCAAAGACCAAGCTGTAGATTGGTGGCAACAGTACAAAGACTCCAGAGGTGGTCGTGAGATCTCGTGAACTGATTTCTGCCGCGATTTCTGTTCTCATCACATTCCAACCAGTGTCATTGAAGGCATGCGTGAGCAATTCCGCAACCTGAAGCAAGGCACCATGTCTGTCTATCAATACAATGTCAAGTTCCAGAATCTTGCCCGTTATGCGAAGCAAGACATCCTCGATGCTAAGAGCAAAATCTACCAGTTCCGAGGTGGTCTGAAAGATGAACTCCAACTTGCTCTCACCTTGTTCGAGCCGGATGAATTTGATCAATTCTACAACATGGCTCTCAAGCAAGAGGCAGCTCAGCTCAAGTGTGAAGCTTCCAAAAAGAGGATAAGAGATGTTGTTAACTCCTCCTCTTCCTCTCAAGTCATTGCCAAGCAGCAGAAGTTCTGGCTACCGCCTCCTCCAGTGCTCCGTCCTCCAAGCAACAACAAGCACTCAAGTGGTCGTGGATTCTCCCACCCACCCAACCCAAGCAACCAGTCCAAGTCTCAGTTCCAAGCTCCAAGACCAAGCGGTCCTTATCATCGACCAATCTCAGAGGTTACATGCAACAAGTGTTCTCAGAAGGGTCACTATGCCAACAAGTGTCCCAACCCAAGGCGCCTTCCGCCTCCTCCACCTGTCAGCAATGATATTGTCAAGCACAATCCCAAGTCAGCAAAAGTGAACCTAATGAATGTAGCTCAAGCAGAGAATTCTTCAGATGTGATAATTGGTAATCTTCCAGTTAACTCAAGACCTCCTGAAGTCTTGTTTGATTCGGGTGCATCATGCTCTTTCATATCTCACCCATTTGCATCGAAGCACATTTTTTAAACCGAAGTCTTATCAAGGGAGTTATCAATTGTATCTTCGGGAAAATTAATGCATTCTAGCATGTTTACTCCGGATATATCTATTCATATGGGAGATTACAGTTTTCTGGTTTCCCCGGTTGTTCTCGGTAACTCGGACATTGATCTTATTCTTGGGATGGATTGGCTCTCGAAGCATGATGCACTTATTGATTGTGCAAACAAAGAGGTCAATCTAACTCATCCTTCCAAAGACGTGATTATCTTCGCATCTCGAGATAACACAATCAGGCTATTCTCTCTCAATGACAAGGGCGCGATTAATGCCATATCTTAGATTCCGATGGTTTGTGAATATGAGGATGTATTCCCTGAAGAGCTTCTAGGCATGCCTCCCAACCGTCCAGTTGAATTTGTCATTGAACTTGAACCCGGTACCGAGACAGCATGTCGGTGTCCGTACAAGCTTTCTCCTAAAGAGTTGAAGGATCTGAAGAAACAACTCGATGAGCAAGAACGTATGGGTCTAATCAGACCAAGTACTTCTCCTTGGGGCTGTGGTGTTCTATTTGTTAAGTACTTCTACGGTCATGTCTTTCGGGCTTGCAAATGCTCCACCCACCTTCTCTCGAATGATGCACTTCATATTCAACCCCTACACCAATGAATTCGTGCTCGTCTACCTCGATGATATCTTGGTATTCTCCAAGAATGAAGAAGACCATGCCAAGCACCTCCGTTTGGTCCTTGGCAGGCACCGTGAGCACCGGTTCTATGCGAAGTTCTCCAAATGTGAATTCTGGCTTGATAAAGTCCTCTATCTTGGCCATATTATCTCTGCCGAGGGCATTTATGTTAACCCCGAGAAGGTTGAAGCTATTGTCAACTGGGATCCTCCGCGGAATGTCAAACAACTCCGAAGTTTCCTCGGTCTCGCTAGCTATTGCAGAAGGTTCGTTGAGAACTTCTCCAAGATTGCCAAGCATCTTTCCATCTTGCTCCAGAAGAATGTCAAGTACTCGTGGACTCCTGATTGTGATGTGGCATTCAAGACACTCAAAGAGAAGCTCATTTCTGCACTGGTTCTTACTCCTCCGGATGAGTCCAAGCCTTATGAAGTCTTTTCTGATGCTTCATTGCAAGGTCTTGGTGGTGTTCTCATACAAGACAAAGATCATTGCATACACTTCACGTCAGCTTAAACCAAATGAGAAGAATTACCCCACACATGATCTTGAGCTAGAAGTAGTTGTTCATGCCCTGATCACGTGGACACACCTTCTGTTGGGCAGAAAAGTGGACATCTTCACCGACCACAAGAGCTTAAAGTACATCTTCACTCAGCCAAACCTTAACCTTCGCCAGACTTGTTGGGTTGAATGATTCAAGAGTACGATCCAAGCATTGAGTATACTCCTGGCAAGGCTAATGTCATTGCAGATGCCTTGAGCAGAAAGGCTTATTGCAATAGTCTCCTTATCAAACCATTCCAGCCTGAACTTTGTGAGTCATTCAGGAAGCTCAACCTTCAAGTTGTTCCGTAAGGATTTCTTGCCAACCTTCAAGTTGCTCCTACCTTGGAAGATCAAATCCGTGAGGCCCAACTCAGTGATGCTATGGTGCAGAAAATGAAACATGGTATTGCAAAGGGTACTCCTAAGTACAAGTGCTATCGCATTGATGACAGAAACACTTTGTTCTTTGAGGACAGAATCGTGGTTCCCAAAGGTGATCTCAGAAAGCTCATAATGAGCGAAGCACATGACTCACTCCTCTCGATACATCCAGGAAGCTCCAAGATGTACCATGACCTCAAGCAATCATATTGGTGGACTCGCATGAAAAGGGAGATTGCCCAATTCATGAACGAGTATGATGTCCGCAGAAGAGTGAAGGCAGAGCATCAACGTCCAGCCGGACTCCTTCAACCTCTACCTATTCCCGAGTGGAAATTCGATCACATTGAGATGGATTTCGTCACCGGTTTTCCCAAGTCCAAGAGAGGAAATGATGCTATCTTTGTGGTGATTGACAAGCTAACTAAAGTGGCTCTTTTTCTTCCAGTCAAAGAATCCATCGACGCAACTCAGCCGGCAGAGCGGTATACCTCCAGAATTGTCTCTTTGCATGGCATCCCTCAAGTGATCTCCTCACATCGTGGAAGCTTGTTAACTTCCAAGTTCCGGGATTCCTTTTAGTCAGCCATGGGCACCAAGACTCGCTTCAGCACTGCGTTTCACCCTCAGACTAGTGGTCAAGTCAAAAGAGTGAACCAAATCCTTGAAGATATGCTCAGAGCTTGTGTCATCTCCTTTGGTATGAAATGGGAAGATTGCCTTCCATTTGCAGAATTCTCATACAACAACAACTTCCAAGCAAGTGCTGGCAAGGCATCATTTGAAATTCTCTATGGCAGAAAGTGTCGTGTCCTTCTCAACTGGTCCGAGACTAGTGAACGTCAACTCCTTGGAAATGATTTGATCTCAGAAGCCGAAGAAATGTGCAAAGTCATACGTGAGAATCTCAAGGCCGCGCAATCGCGCCAAAAGAGCTACTATGACGGTGAGCATCGTAACTTGGCTTTCGACATTGGCGATCATGTCTATCTCTGTGTTTCTCCCATGAAGGGCACTCAGAGGTTCGGTATCAAGTGCAAGCTTGCTCCTAGGTACATGGGCCCTTTGAAGATTCTTGGCAAGAGAGGCGATCTAGCCTACCAACTCGAGCTTCCCTCCAACTTTGCAAATGTGCACGATGTGTTTCACGTGTCACAACTCCGCAAGTGCTTCAAGATGCCTGAACGCACTATCCCTTTCGAAGAGATTGATCTTCAGCAAGACTTGTCTTATCGTGAGCACCCCATTGCTATCCTTGAAGAAACTGAGCGCAAGACCCGCAACAAGTCTATCAAATTCTTGAATGTGAAGTGGTCACACCATACCGATCGAGAAGCTACATGGGAACGAGAAGATCATCTCCATTCCGAGTATCCCACCTTCTTTCAGTCCTAGATCTCGGGGCAAGATTTTTTTTGTAGTGGAGGAGAGTTTGTAACAACCCATATGTGATACCTTCCTTATATGGCAATAAAACATTTACCATCTGATCTTTTTCCTTTCCTTGGGGGTTCTTTTTCAATTATGCCTTCTCATTGTCATTGAATTGTCATATTTTCTTTTCTTATGCATTCATACATTATTTCATCATCATCATCATTGTGTTTATTCATCCCTAGTATGCCAAGTGAGTCCATCTTTTTCTTGTTGTGGTGGTGGATGCAAGCATGCCCATCCTTAAATCCTTTCATCTAGCTCCACTTCCTCTCTTTTCTTTTCCATTCTTTAATTTTTGTAAGTGGCTTAACCTCTTCTTTTTAAAAGTTCATCTCCTCACAACTTCTTTGGAACTTTTTCCAAAGCCTCTGTGCAAAAACTTGCCTTATTCTGAAATGATTTGGTCAGGTTCAAAAATGACAAAAGTTTGAACCATATTCAAACTTGTTTTATTTGTCTACCTCTAAAAATGCCCAAGTCATTTTTATAAAATAGGGCATAATTCTAGGAGCTAGGGAATATTTATTTTCTTCCTAATTCCTTTTATTTTGGTCTGAGCTTTTCTTTTGGTTTTTCTGTGTGAAGAAAATGGAAAAGAGAAGAAGCCACAGCAGCACCCTGCCCAGCAGCCCAGCAGCAGCCACCACCAGCCGGGCCGTGAACCCCTCGGCCTAGCAGCCTCCACGCGCGCCAGCCCACCAGCGTACCTCCCCTCTCGTTCCCTCTCGCTGGGCCCGCTTGCTAGCGTCCCAGGCCTCACGGCCACCTGCTCCGTCTTCCTCCGTCTCCCGTGGTCCAGAGATAGAACGCTCATCGCCGTCGTGCCGTGAGTTCACGGACGTCGAGGCCAGGTCGTCCGCCCCTTTTTAAACCCGAGCCGTGCCTAGGGTTCCTCCTCCTCCCTCCTTTCTTCTTCTCCGCCGCCACACAAGAGGGGACGTCCCCTACTCTCGATCTCCTACCGATCTCCCCGAGCGCAAGCGGAAGCACGCCGGCACGTGCCGTCCCTCCGGTCACCTCCAGCCGCCGTCTTCTGCTCCCCGACGTGATCATCGTCGTCCGCGCCTCGGCGTCGCCGAAGGATCGTGCCAGGAGCCTCGCAACGCCCCGCCTCTGCTTCCTCTTCCTTGGTCGACATCTAGCAACGGGTTTCAGAGCTCGACCCCGACGTCTCCGGCTCAACTCCAGCGTTCTATCTGTGTCTTAGGGTAAGAAGGTATACCCACGTCCCTTACTTCCTCTTCCAGCCCCGTTTCGGTCACTAGAGGCGTAGATAGATCCATGCCGTCGTCGCCCTCTCGGAGCTCCTGCGTTTCTTTCTGAAATCTTCAGAGAAGCGTCGCGCCTGTCTGAATTTTGGCGTTGTCGCCTGCTTCTGTCGTCGCTTCGCCCGCGCGCACGCGTTGCCATAGTGCTGCAATCCCGCACAACCGCATCGCCGTCTAGCCAGCGCTAGCCACCACCTCGTCGTGCTTCGCTGCCATGGCTGCAAGCACGTTGGGTCCCTGTCCACGCGCGTCCTCGAGTAGAGCTTATCGTGCGCTGCAGCTCTCCCCCCAGCTCCTACAAAGCCCCGCGTCACCGCAGCCCACGCGCGCCCGCTGCTCGCCTTGCTCCGTGTCGCCGTCGTCGTAGCTGTCGTCGGCAGCGTCTCTGCTCCTGCAGCAGGGACAATGCCTCGGGTTAGCTCAACAGGAGCCAAGCCCCTCTCCTATCGGTCGCACGCACCTAGCCCAGTGGCATGAGCCTTTCCCTCGCTTCGCGCAGACCTGGGTTCGAAACCCCGCATGGCCAGTGGTATTTAGGCCCCTTTTTGCTTTCTTTGTCCCACTGACATGCTGGTCCCACATGGCAGCCTCAGCGCACTCACACACACTCCAGCACCCACGCAGGCGCCACATCAGCCCCCTGAACCCACTAGTCAGTGACTAGGGCTAGTCCAGGCTGAGTTAGTTTAGCCCCTTTTCTTTCTGTTTTTTTGTTTAAATTCAGTTTTCTGCATTTTCTCTTGCATATTCATATCTTTTGATTTATGCATCTGTTCAAAATACTTTATATTTGATAACTGCCTAGTTTTTAATGTAGAATATTTATATGCAGTTTGTTGCCATGTTAAAAACATTTAAATTGTTGTTTGAATTATTTTGTGTTTAAAATATGCTCAAACTTGTTAAATTCATAACTAATTGACCATAGCTCCAAATTTGACAAACTTTATATGTATTTGGGGTGGAAAAAATGTGTAGATTAAGTTGGTGCTGTTACTTTGCATGGTTAACAACTCTAAAATATGTTTGCATCAGATCTATCCTATATGTATTTTTATGAACATGGGAGTTTCCGGAAATTGTTGTTGTTCTTTCCGACCCATTTAAAATGCTAGCATGATGTTGTTGATCCTAGTTGCACCCCTTGCCATGTTAATCAACTCATAAAACTTGTTGGGTGCTTGTTTAATTCAACTACATAACCACTTGTGACTATGTTTGTTCTTGTTTTCCTTTTGCATGTGTCCCTACATGTGTTGTGATCTTGTTTATTGCCATGCCACATGTGCACTCATCTTGCCCTAGGAGTTGCATCACATCCTACCCATATTCATACGCATCATATCTTGCATCATGTCTTTGGGCATTGCATGATGATTTATTGTTGTTCCGGTGTTTGCATTGTTGTGTTGGTTAGAGCCCGGTGACGATTCAGAGTTCGAGGTTCCTATCGAGACTGAGTTTGAGGAGCAAGGTTACGATCCCTCCGTGGACTTAACAGGCAAGATGACCCGATATCACCTCTATCTTTGCGTGTGCTAGTTGTCTTGTTCTTTAGATATGCCTCGATGCCTATTCCTATTTGTCAGCCTCCTCTTGTTGCCATGAAACACTCTAACCGCCTACCTAGCAAACCGTTGATTGGCTAAGTATGCTTTTGCTCAGCCCCTCTTATAGCGTTGTTAGTTGCAGGTGAAGTTTGAAGATTGCTCCACGTCGGACTTGTTTATTGGGATAACACAATATATATCTTATTTAAACTTAATGCACATATATATTAGTAATGGGTGGAAGGCTTGGCCTTCTGCTTGGTGTTTTGTTCCACTCATGCCACCTTAGGACCCGTTAAACTGGTGTTATGTTCCTTGATTTTGCGTTCCTAACACGGTTGGGGTTTATGGGCCCCCCTTGATAATTAACATTGCTTAAAGCTTTTCCAGCAAGGCCCAACCTAAGTTTTACATTTGCCTAATAACTAAAACTAGCATAGGGCGTTGCAAACCCGAGTTCTTAACTAACAACTCGGGCCAGTGCTCCTCATGAGTGTTGGTCCAAACTGGGGGTTATGCGGGGCCACCTTGGGGAAACCCGAGGTTTGGTTTTACCCGTAGGATCGCCCATCCGGTCGTGGCCTGAGACAAGATACGCGCGGCTACTATCAGGGTATCGGCACGCCAGGAAGTCTTACTGGATTAGTTTTACCTTTGTCGAAATATCTTGAGCACGAGATTCCGAGAATACTCGGGTCTTCCCAATTTGGAGTTGCGACTTCGCAGATCGTGAGCTTGTGATGGGCTAAGTTGGGACACCCCTGCAGGGTTATGAAGTTTTGAAAGCCATGCTCATGGTTATGTGGCAGATGGGAATTTGTTAATATCCGGTTGTAGATAACTTGACACCATATCCTTAAGAATACACTACCTGTGTGAGTAACCGTGATGGTCTCTTTCCGAAGGGCTTCGGGAAGTGAACACGGTGGGGTTATGTATGATCGTGCGTAGCTAGGATCACTTCTTGATCATTTGGCGACCGTTGGCACTTGTTTCTCATCTCGCTCTAAACTCGTAAGCTAGTTGCTTAGTGCTTGCTGCAAACACCTTAATAACCTGTCTACACCTAAGGCTTTGGTAGATTTGATACCTGGGTACGGGATTGCTGAGTCCTTGTGGCTCACAGATTCAACACACACCAGATGCAGGTACCTCTGAGAACAATGCAGGAGACAGATCAGAACTTCAGTGGGAGTTCGATGAAGAGCGCGGTCGTTACTATGTTCCGTATCCCGACGATCAGTAGTGATTCTTACTAGGAGGATCCGGGTTTTCCTCCGTAGTCGGACCCTGTGTTATTTGGATGAATGTATGTTATTGTATTCATTGTGTGACGTGGCGAGTGTAAGCCAAAGAATTTTTACATGAGATGTGCAAAGATACCATACTTGAGATCATTCCAGAATGCGCTTATGTCTCTAAGTCGTGCCTCGACACGTAGGAGACATAGTCGCATCCTGGGCATTACAGTCGGTGAGGCCGGCATTAGCAGCATATAGTGCAAAGTCTTGAAGGATTCCAGCATCTTCCATGAATGGGGCATGCGGCCACTCGCATGGCCGTATCTTCGCCAATCTCCGGATGTGGAGATCACTATCAGATGACTCCCCACTCACTCCTTTGGAGTTCTTCTTGGAAGCAAACTTCCTAAAGATATTCATGTTTTTTCCTATGAACAAGATTATGAAATTTTTAGTCCTCAAAATTTATCTCAACCAAACTTTACAAAATTGATAGCAACTACTCATAGGGATACATAGAGGCCATAGCAAGCATTCAAACTACTTAGAACTCTAAGAATTCAACATGCAAGCTCATCTATAGCAGGACCACGAGTAGCTAATTATTCAAAATATAAACCACTAAAATGAAAACTATTTGGACAAACGGAGGAGTCACATACCAAGCAATAATTCCCCAAAACAGTTTCGGAAACGGAGCTTCGCGCAAAGAGATCGAAATATGCGTGTTTGAGAGCAAGAACAAGAGAGAGAGAGAGAGAGAGAGAGAGAGAGAGAGAGAGAGAGAGAGAGAGAGATAGCAATGGAGAATTTTTTTCTGGAGTTAGGTGATGAAGTGGTATAAAGAGATAAGTGAGAGGGCCCACGTGGCGACCACAACCCACCAGGGCGCGCCCAGGTGGGTTGCACCCACCTGGTGCACCTCCCTCGAATGTTATTTGCACCAGAAATTCTTAAATATTTGGAAAAAATCGTGTTAAATTTTTAGGGCATTATGAGAACTTTTATTTTTGGGCCATTTTTTTATTGCACGGAAAATTTAGAAAACAGACAAAACATGGCATTTTATTTTATTTAACTAATAAAAACAGAAAACAAAAGGTAGGGACAGAAGGTAGTGCTTACGAAATCCATCAACTTCATACTGCTAAAAAATGATCCATTAATAAGGTTGATCAAGTCTTATTAACATCCACTTTCGATTAGCATGAAACCGAAGAACTTTCATAAATCACTAAGTTACCTCAATGGGGATATGAAAGTCCCCAACAATAAGCATTTCATATTTCTTTTTAATAGTAGGTAGAGGTATTTGAAAACTTCCAATAGTGATTGTTGGAGATTTTTCAATAACATGAACACCATTCACTTGGAATTGTTTCTTCGGAAAGTGCACCGTATGCTTATTACCATTGATATGAAAAGTGACCTTGCTTTTATTGCAATCAATAACAGCCCCTGCAGTATTCAAGAAGGGTCTACCAAGGATAATCGGCATGTTGTCGTCCTCGGGCATCTCAAGTATAACAAAGTCAGTCAAAATAGTAACATCAGCAACAACAACGGGCACATCCTCACAGACACCAATAGGGATGGCAGTTGATTTATCAGCCATTTGCATAGATATTTCAGTAGGTGTAAGTTTATTCAAATCAAGTCTTTTATATAAGGAGAAAGGCACAACACTGACACCTGCTCCTAAATCACATAAAGCAGTTTTCACATAATTCTTTTTGGTGGAGCAAGGTATAGTTGGTATTCCTGGGTCTCCAAGTTTTTTAGGTACTCCATCCTTAAAATTATAATTGGCAAGCATGGTGAAATTTCAGCTTCTGGTATTTTTCTCTTATTGGTGATGATGTCTTTCATGTACTTTGCATAAGGAAGCATTTTCAATATATTAGTCAAGCGAGTACGCACAAAGATTGGCCTCGGCATTTCAGCAAAGTGTTCAAACTCTTCATCCTCTTTTTTTAGTTGGATGAGGTGGAAAAGGCATAGGTTTTTGAACCCACGATTCTCTTTCTTTATTTAATTGAGTATCTTCATGAACATCGACATTGTCTTTTTCATTATCACTAGGTGGATGTTCATTACCAGATTGAGTTTCAGCATCAAAGATAGAAACATCATTATCATTGTCTGGAGGTTTTTCTACTTTAGGTTCACTAGTAGCATGCAAGGTCCTATTTTAGTTTTCTTTTTCTTTTTCTTTTTAGAGGGACTAGGTGCAGTGGTGTTGTTTCTCTATGAATCATGTTCAATTCTTTTTGGGTGTCCCTCAGGATAAAGTGGTTCTTAAGTCATTTTTCCTCCTCTAGTTGCAACTCTAACAGCAAAGTCATGTATGTTGCTATTCATTTCATCAAGTAATTCTCTTTGAGATTTAGCAACTTGTTCTAGCTGGGTTTGTACCATAGAAGCGTGTTTCCCTACACCTCTAACATCATTTGAAATTCTAAATAACAAGTCACTCAAGCGAGCAATCATGTCAGAATTGTGTTTCAATTATTTCATAACATTTGCATTGAAGTGATCTTGTTTCCTAATGTAATTTTCAAACTCATAAAGGCATTGGCTAGGGTGCATATTGTGAGGATTGTCATTTTCATTGAATTTCATTAGAGAATTTACCTCTGCCACCTTAGGCAGAGCTGGTGCATCAAGCCCATGTATTTCTTCAATAGGAGGTAAATATTTAACATCCTCGGCTTTGATACCTTTTTCCTTCATAGATTTCTTTGCCTCTTGCATATCTTCAAGACTGAGATATAATATACCCCTCTTCTTCGGAGTAGGCTTAGGCGGTGGTTCAGGAAGAGTCCAGTCATCATAATTTTTCTATATATTATTCAATAATTCCTCAGCTTGTCCAATAGTTCGTTCCCTGAAAACACAACCAATACAACTATCCAGGAAGTCCCTAGAAGCATCGGTTAGTCCATTATAGAAGATATCAAGTATTTCGATTTTCTTTAGAGGATGATCTGGCAAAGCATTAAGTAACTGGCAAAGCCTCCCCCCAAGCTTATGGGAGACTCTCTTCTTTAGTTTGCACAAAGTTAAATATTTCCTGTAAGGCATCTTGTTTCTTATGAGCAGGAAAATATTTTTCGGAGAAGTAATAAATCACATCCTGGGGACTACGCACACAACCATGAGTGTATTGTACCAAGCTTTAGCATCACCCTTTAATGAGAACTGAAATAATTTGAGAATATAGTAGTAACGAGTTTTCTCATCATGAGTAAAAAGAGTGGCTATGTCATTTAACTTAGTAAGATGTGCCACAATAGTTTCGGTCTCATAACCGTGGAAAGGACCAGATTCAACCAAAGTGATTAACTCTGGATCGACAGAGAATTCATAATCCTTATCATCAATAAAGATAGGTGAGGTAGAACACTTATGATCATATTTCATTTTCTTTATACTTGCAAAATAATTTCTCTAGAACATTTCTATCATTACAAGCAAGAATATTGATGATGCTACTTATACTATGAATGATGCTTATGGGAACATTTCTATCATTTTCTTTATACAGAGCATGTGCTGGTGTTGATATGTCACAAGTTATTGATGATGCTACTTATACTATGAACACCATTCACTTGGAACATTTCTATCATTTTCTTTATACAGAGCATGTGCTGGTGTTGCAAGTTTAGTTATAACAGAAGGTGAATCTAAAACAGAACTGGATGGCAGTTCCTTACCTCCCCTCGTCTTAGAGGGAAAAATCTTAGTCTTAGCGTCCTTCAGATTCTTCATAGTGATATTTTGATAATAATCCCAAGTGACTCAACAAATATAGCTATGCTCCCCAGCAAAGGCGCCAGAATAAGGTCTTGATAACCCACAAGTATAGGGGATCGCAACAGTTTTCGAGGGTAGAGTATTCAACCCAAATTTATATATTGGACACAAGGGGAGCCAAAGAATATTTGCAAGTATTAGCAGCTGAGTTGTCGATTGAACCACACCTGGAGATTAATTATCTACAACAAGTGATCAGTAGCAAAGTAACATGATAGTATTGATAGTAGGGGCAGCAACAGTAGTAACAGTAACAGTGATAGCAGTAACAATAGTAGTAGTAACTTAGGAAGATCAATATAGGATAAATTCGTAGGCATTGGATCGGTAATTTGTTGGATGATATTCATCATGTGACATTCACAACCAAGGACGATACGGCACTAGCTCCAGTTCATAAATATAATGTAGGCATGTGTTCCGTAAATAGTCATACGTGCTTATGTAAAGAACTTGCATGCCATCTTTTGTCCTACACTCCCGTGGCAGCGGGGTCCATATTGGAAACTTAGGGATATTAAGGCCTCCTTCTAATAGAGAACCAAAACAAAGCATTAACATATGGTGAATGCATGAACTCCTCAAACTACGATGATCATCGGGAGTGGTTCCGGTTATTGTCACTCCGGGGTTGTCGGGTAATAACACGTAGTAGGTGACTATAACTTGCAAGATCGGATCTAAAACATGAATATAATGATAATATTATAAACAGTTCAGATCTGAAATCATGGCACCCGAGCCCAAAGTGACATGCATTAAGCTTGGCAAAGTCATAGCAACATCAATCTCAAAATATAGTGGATACTAGGGATCCGCCCTAACAAAACTAACTAGATTACATGATGAATCTCATCCAACTCCTCACCGACCAGCGAGCCTACGAAGGAATTACTCACTCCTGGTGGAGAGCATCATGGAATTGGCGATGGAGAAGGGTTAGTGATGACGAAGGACGAAGATCCCCCTCTCCGAAGCCCCAAACGGAGTCCAGATCTGGCCTCCCGAGGAAGAACAGGAGGTGGCGGCCGCTCCGTCTCGTAGATCGCGATAATTCTTTCTCCCCAATTTTTTCCCCGCAAATGTGAATTTATAGTATCAGGGCTGGCGTCGGCGGGGCCAACAGGTGGGTACAACCCTCCTGGGCGCGCTAGGGGGTGCCTTGGTAGGTTGTGCCCACCCAGGTGCCCCCCTCCGGTGGTTCTTGGCCCCATTATTTTTCTTTTATTATATAATAAATGCTCGCAAAGTTTCGTTCCATTCCAACAACTTTTATTTCTGCACGAAAACAACACCATGGTAGTTTTGCTAAAAACAGCATTAGTCCGGGGTTAGTTTCATTCAATTCATACAAATTAGAGTCCAAAACAAGAGGAGAAGTGTTAGGAAAAGTAGATACGTTGGAGACGTATCAACAAGTCTTGGATTTCTTTCGAAGGATCTTTGTCTCCTACATCAATTGGCAATTGCTCTATTGCGAACCATTAGATTCTTCAAACTTCACATCTACCGTCTCTTCAACCTTTCGGGTGAAATTGTTGTAGACACGGTAAGTGTGAGAGTTAGCCAAATACTCGTAAGTATCCAACTTGGGGTTTGTTACCGGTGAGAAGCTCGTATGCTGTCTTGCCGAGAAGCTTGTGAAGATATAGTCAGTTTGTAGCACCAAGCAGTCTCAACCGCTTCTGCCCAAAAGTGTCTTGGCATCTTGTATTCATCAAGCATCGTTCTCGCCATCTCAATCAGCACCCAGTTCTTCCTCTCAACAATTACATTTTGTTGAGGTGTGTACGTAGCTGAGAACACATGTGAAATCCCTTCCTCATCAAGAAAGGTATCCACATTGGCGTTCTTGAACTTTGTTCCGTTATCATTCCGAACCTTCTTGATATTCACTTCAAATCAATTTTGAGCCTTTCTAGTGAAGTTCTTGAAGATCTTTTGGACCTTCGATTTAACAACAAGAAAGAACACCCACGTAAATCTGGAAAAATCATCAACAATGATCAATCTGAAGGAGGTACCACCAAGAATCTTGTAAGCGTTGGGATCAAAGAGATCCATGTGAAGGAGCCCAAGTGGTCTTCTCGTGGTCATGATATTCTTTACATTATGACTTCCTCCAACTTGTTTCCCTGCTTGGAAAGCACTACAAAGTCTATCCTTGTCAAATATAACATCTTTAACACCAAGGATATGATCACCTCTAACAAGTTTATCAAGATTTCTCATGCCAACGTGACCTAACCTTCTATGCCACAACCAACCTTTAGAAGATTTAGCAATTAAACAAGTGTGAGGTTGGACTTTCTTAGTGAAATCGAAAATGTATAGGCCATCTCTATGAATGCCGGTAAAGACCATATTATGATTATCTCTACGAAATACTTGGCAATCAACATGAGTAAATAGCACATCCAAGCCAAAATCGACTAATCTAGATACAGAAAGAAGATTGTAACCTAGAGATTCGACAAGCATGACATTTTTGATTGAGCTATCATTAGATATGACCACCTTACCAAGGCCAATAACTTTACCCTTAGAGTTGTCACCAAAGGTAACATACTTTCGTGGACCATCGTTTCTTGCAAGCTCATCGAACATATCCTTATCTCCGGTCATATGATCTGTGCATCCGCTACCAAGAACCCATTCCTTTCCTCCGGCTATGTATCCTCGAAGATTGGCCATGAGACCAAAGTGTCTCATTTACTCGTCAAGATCAAAGTCACTATCTTCACTTTCGTCATAATACCCATGCTCATCATCATCATCATCATCATCCGTGTGATCATAACCTAGGACAAGTGATTCATTAGAATTTCGATAATGACAATGTTCAAGTTTGTGAGTTAGAATAGCTTCCACGATTATGTGACTAATGGTTCCAACATAACCCTTAGCAGACATAGCATCACGTAGCTCAAATTAGCTTTCATCAAACTTGGGATCGCTAGGCTTCCTCTTTTGAAAAGCAATGGATTTTTGAAGAATCTTATCTAGACTTTTGAAGGAATAGATAGGAAAGCGTTCTTCAAGAAATTTCCATATAGTATAAGCACATTCTAAGTTAGGCAATTCTCTAAGCAAATTGTTCGGTAAAAATCTAATGATAAGATTGACAGTTTGATGGCTTCTCGCCCCTCGTTGGTTACCCCAAGTGGAAGGTTTGAGAGGCAGTGTAGCGGTAGTTTTCCCTTGGCAAAGATACCAAGGATCGAATTCCCCTGAGACTCCAAGGTTCAACAAGAAGGTGTCAACTGCTAGCGGTGCAACTAGCGATCGACCGGACCTGCACACAGATACAAATAACTTTGCTCCCAACGAGTACAGAGAGGTTGTCAATCCCTCCGGCCTTGTCGTTTACAAAGGATCAAACGCAAGAGATAATAGTGATAGGTATTACTGCAACTAGTAAGTAAAAACAGAAAGTAAATAGCGGATGTGATCAGTGATGGTAATATGGACCGGGGTCCCATGATGTTCACTAGTGATGTCTCTCTCCCAAAAGACGATAAAACAGCTAAGCGAGGTAAACAAATTACAGCTGGGCAATTGACAGGATTATGTGCGCAAACCAATGCTAACTATGCTGCAAGAAAGGTAGAGGCTCAAAAGCATGGGCGGTACGCCAAGGTAAGTAGACCGAAATCCATCTGCATCTACTACTAATCATCCACCTTGAGATATCTATCCAGAACATCTCACTGGTATTAAGTTGCGAGTCCCACCCATAGTGTAAACTCAAAGCAACAGACAACTACATTAAAAGAACTTCACGTAAAGTAAACAATCCTTGCACCCGCGAGTACAAGCACCATTGTTTTCCCCCTTGTGGCAACAGCACATCCCCTAGACTCATGTTTCTGTCACTCAAGCTAGTCATCGAGGGGCATGAACCCACAATCAAGCATAACGTTCCCTCTTGGAGTTACTACCTACTACTTGGCCAAAGCAATAAACAGCAACGGAGAACATGCAAGAATTACTCAAGAACATAAATATAAAAGAGGTAAATCAAATATATTACTCACACACAATCTGAACATAATCTCATAATCCATCGGATCCCAACAAACTCAACATAGCAACAGCATAAGGATTGCATATGTGCCTCGATCATGTAGGGCAGCTCACGAGGTCTAATCGATGAAGGACAAAGAGGGGAGGAGAACATCACATAGCTACTGGTCATGGACCCATGGTCCAAGGGAGACTACAAACAACTAATCCGGGAGGCGTCCATGGTGGTGGAGAAGCTCCCGGTGGTGATCCTCCCCTCCGGCAGGGTGCCGGGAAGAGTTCTCCTGGTGCTCCCGATCTTGGAAGCGCGGCGGCGGCGGAATAGAGATGATATCGCGAAAAAGGGTTCCGTCCTCGAGGGTTTCGGGACGCGGTGTAAATATATGCCAAAGGGGGGCATCAGCGGAGGCCTGGGGGGCCTAGGCGCCCCCCCGGCGCGGCCAGGAGGAGGGCCGCGCCCCAGGGCGCCTGGAGCCCTGGTGGCCCCCCTCCGGCCCTACTTTGGCCGCATGGAAGCTTCCGGAACGCTGATTTTTATATATTTTTCCCGGAATTTTTCTGGCAGTTTACGTAATGGGAAAACCTGAAATACAAAAACAGCAGAAAACAGAAACTGGCACTGGGGTGCACTGAGTTAATAGGTTAGTCCAAATATGATCAAAAGTGTATGGAAGTGTATAAATATCATAGCAATATCACACAAAAGAGGCATGGAGCAAGCAGAAATTATAGATACGTTTTGGACGTATCACAGTTCTAGTATTCCGAACCATGTCAAGATATTCATCGGGGGTAAAATACATAGGATAAATAGGAGGCACACATGGGCTAAGAATATACTTGTTCAAATGATATTCATTGAAGATCTCAAGCATGTCATTTTTCCATTCCCTATAAAACTGCCCTTCAAGGATAGGCACTCTATGTCTCATACTCCCAATCATAGACATATGCATCTTCCTCCAATGGTGTATAAACCAAAGCAATGGAGACCAAAGCTCTGATACCAATTGAAGGGATCGAAGAAGAGCTGTCTATAGGGGGTGATTAGATCCTCAATAAGAAAGGTAGCAGTTTTTAAATTCTAATCACCCCCTATAGACATGAAGATTTTGGGGTTTTAGCACACAAAATCTGACCGTTACACACATTTGACCCAACTCGGTCAGACCAAATAGAAGAACTAGGTGAGACCGAAGCAATTGAAAATGTGAACGTTAGGAATCTCAGTGGGACCGACATGATTAACTCAGTGTGACCGATGTGCTAGGGCTACGTCAAAACCTCATCTCGATGGCGCCGATTGCATGAACTCTGTGAGACCGATTTCAGCAAAGAGCAATACAGAGAGTTGGTCAAGCAAACTCGGTGGGACCGATTTGCACATTTCAGTGAGACCGAGATAATTACAATAGACATCAGAGAGTTTGCAAGGCCCTTTCGGTGAGATCGAGATCCGTATCGGTGTGATCGAATTGTCTAGGGTTTCTGGCAGTGGCTATGTCAAATGAACTCGGTGGCGCCGGATGGATCAAATCGATGGGGTCGAGTTTGACTTAGGGTATTGGACATATGTGGAAATGAGAAAGTGGATAAGGGTTTTGGAGAAATATCACTAAGCACTTGAGCAACCAGATCATTAAGCAACACCTCATCCCCTTTTAATAGTATTGGCTTTCCTATAGACTCAATGTGATCTTGGATCACTAAAATGAAAATGAAGAGTCTTAAGCTTTTGCCAAATTTTGTCCTTAGCATTTGAAAGGGTTCCACATCCTCTTGACCTTTCCACTCCAATGTTAAACTCATCTGAAATACACTAGGTAAAGGTATTAGTCCAACAGGGGATATGTTGACATTAATTACCAAAATCACACAGGGAGCACTTGTGCTTTGAGATACCGACAATATATATTTGGATAATTGTAACAAGAATGTGGACATCGTCGATTTCTTCCGTGCAAGCATCCCGTAAGAAAGAAAGGCAAGCATTTCAAAGGTGATGCAGATCACTGGAAGAAGCCTTTCCAATGTACTGGTAGTGATATACTTGATATGGTGAAGGATTTAAGAGTAATCCTTGGAAAGGGTCATGGCGTACAATCTGTTCTGAATGATGCTGACGGATGCGCACTCATGTGAAAAGAGAAATCTATATTTTGGGACCTACCCTATTGGAAAGACCTAGAGGTCCGCTCTGCAATCGACATGATGCACGTGACGAAGAATCTTTACGTGAACCTGCTATCCTCCTTGGGCGTGTATGGGTAGAAAAATGATACACCGGAGGAACGAGAGGACCAGCAACGTATGCATGGAAAAGACGACATACATCAGGGTCATGCTAGCTATGCTCTAACCAAAGAAGAGAAGGAAATCTTCTTTGAATTCCTGCTTGATAATCCCCAAGTGCAAGGAATCATCGTAGCAATTTCCAAAGGTGGAAATGATAAGTTTGGAGTGTCAAACCCACAAGGAGCTAAAGGTAAGATCAATATTCTCTC
Organism: Secale cereale; assembly: GCA_902687465.1. Lineage (NCBI taxonomy): Eukaryota > Viridiplantae > Streptophyta > Magnoliopsida > Poales > Poaceae > Secale > Secale cereale. The sequence continues at coordinate 687,979,242 of LR738715.1, read as the reverse complement.
AAGTCCTATCTTCCACTGATACGACTCTACGTACACCGAACGTTTGCTTCCATCTAGAAATGAGAAATAAAACTATGCTGTGAGTATGAAAAGGACAGCTTTGCATGATATCAGAGAACTAAAGTATAAAAATAGGTGATGTTATCATAAATTTAGAATATATTACTATATATTATAAATAGCAAGTGTGGAATAATGATGGATCTGTGTGCGGAATTGTCCTAGGCAATTTTTAACAAGATCAGTAAACATTATTGCAATCTCATATGAGAGAGAGGCATAAGCTAGCATACTTTATTTACTTGGATCATATGCACTTATGATTGGAACTCTAGCAAGCATCCACAACTACTAAAGATCATTAAGGTGAAACCCAACCATAGTATTAAACTATCAAGTCCCCTTTATCCCATACGCAACAACCCCCTTACTCAGGTTTATGCTTCTGTCACTCAAGCAACCCACTATAAGCGAATCATGAATGTATTGAAACACCCTACAACGGGAATCCTTCACGTGTGAGCGGCACGGAAGGCACCATAGGATAGCATCAAAATAAAACATACAACTCAAACCAATCTAGATCATCAATCAACCCAAAAGACAAAGGTAATCTACTCAAAACATCATACGATGGCAACACATCACTGGATCATAATATGTGGCATAAAACACCATGTTCAAGAAGGGGATTACAGTGGGGTGCAGGAGAGTGGATCGAGTAAAAGAGATGAGGAAGGTGAAGAAGATGGTGATATTGATGAAGACGATCACCACGGCAATGGTTCCTGTCGTGGAATTAACACGTCAGATGTCCGGTTTACGGACTTAGTGGTGAGGCCGCGCATCTATGTAGTAGCTTGAGAGGGGTTGAGCGGAATCGAGAGACGCGATGCAAGACACGGATTTAGACAGCTTCGGGCCCCGGGAAACATCATCCGGTAATAACCCTACGTGCTGTTTGAGGCTAGGTCTCATTATGATCCTCGTGGTGTCGCCGATAAACCGGCTCTTGGTGTCTAACCCTAGAAACTTGTCTAAACCTCTCCTCTAAATCTTGTCTCCTGTCTAACTTGTGAAAAACTTGTCCTCTTTGGGGAGCCCTGCCCCTCCTTACATATGTTGAAGGGGAGGCTTTACATGACTAGTCCTAGTAGGACTAGGATTGATCTATTACAAGGAGTCCTAGTCTTGCTTCCTTTATGGAGAATATTCCTTGCGCTTTATTCATAAACCGGCCCACAATTAATATGAACCGGCCTTCCGGGCCTTGGGCCTTGTCATCCATGATCCATACGCCGGGTTACCAGTAAGTAATATCATTTAGGCAGGTTGCTTGTAAACCGTCTGGTGATAACGGATCGCCAGTGAATCACCAAGTGTAAACCGCCAAGCCCGGCCGGGTTATAATTCCGGCCGGTTCATACCGCGGGGGTATATCCCCGACATTAGCCCCCAAGTTTAGCTTGGATGTGTCCATGGTAAACTTATGCTGCAAAACAAACAAAATAGCGAATCTGATAGGTTGTGCTCCAGGTTAAGAATTTCTTGTAATCCGGCATCTGACCATCTTTAAGTCCTTGTCTTTCCTTCTTCTAGAAAATCCGGGTCAATAATCCAACTTCATAATCAATTTGCTTGTATAAAAAATATTGTAAATAAAGAATCCATTTGAATCGGCCTTCCAATGTTCTGACTTGACAAAAATATTGATCTTCAAATATTCCATTGATATCCAACCGGTTTGGAAATGTAGAACTTGCCGGTTTATGATTGCCAAAATTGCCGGGTCACACAATTAATCTGATTTGCCGGAACTGAAAATTTGAAGATGTTCCTCCTTTATATGCATATTACCTATAGCCCCCAAGTGCCGGATCATTATGTAAAAATGAGCAGGGACTTTGTATATACTTCATTGAAAATAGCCTTGTATAATCTTGAAGAAATCCGGATTGTTCATCCCAATCACTATGAAACTGAATATTCCATATTATGTAGCCCCCAAGTGCCGGGTCATTATGTAATAATGAGCAGGGACTTTGAAAATATGATCATGTAAACTTGAATAGCAACTTATAGCCCCCAAGTGCCGGGTCATTATGCAATAATGAGCAGGGACTTTGTAGATATAATTATTGAAATGAACATTATATAACGTAACTTCCATCGTGGGGTTTGAATCCACGTCCACAAGGTTAAGAGCTTTGTGCTTTACCAACTGAGCAGTGGACCTTTCAATATAATGGATGAATACTTGTGTACCTTGAATTGTTGACAGGAGCGATTGGTAGCCCCCAAGTTCCGGTTTAGCTACATTTAGAAGGTGAACCGGTACTTCCAGATAAAGCAAATGATCTTTCCATTAGCCCCCAAGTGTCAAGTAGACAACTTGCTTGTGTGCTTGAGACTTTTATCTTTGAATTGTTGCTGTTTACTGCTTCAACTGCCCATTAGCCCCCAAGTGTCATGGTGCATGCTTGCAGCGACATGAGACTTGTGTATTTGATGTAAACTTAATTTGAATAATGTAGCCCCCAAGTGCCGGGTTGTAAGCCTGCAGCAACTCGGGACTATTCCTTTGTAGAATAAATCACTTCCATCGTTTGAAATAATATCCATTGCTCTTTAGAGCGACTTTGAATATCTCAATCATAATATTGATAACCATAATAGGAATCCAGCCATGTTTGGCTATTGAAGAATATAATCCGTTTTGAAAACCGGTTTCGGTGATGTTTGATCACAATCAGGCCGGGTTAATGAACACCGGTCATTATCTTATCTCATACTGGCGACTTATAGTCAAAACCAGGCCGGTTTAATAAACACCGGTCATTATAACTGATCATGTACTGCCAATATGTATTTAAAAACAAGATACTTCATACCTGCGATCAAGTATTCTTGATATTCTTAATCCGGCGAAATTTGCAATTTCCTAAGGGAGTCTTTGATAGATCCAATAATAATTCCGGGCTTGATAACAGACACCGGTTCATCTTGTTCTGAAAAACTTTGTTCAGAAATTTGTGGCTTGTTGCCTAATAGATGATCCGGGTTATAATGAACACCGGTTTACTCATGCTGGTATTCATGATCCAGACTTTTCACTTTATAGATATGTGGTCAACTTGTGTAGCTGTTCCACTCCGGTTTAAAAGGTTATAGAACACAAAAACACCAAAAAACATGCAATTTTTGCAAATAAGACCATGTAGTCGAGGCTTTTTCAAAGAGCTGCCAGGCTCAAAGCAAGGTTCAGCCAATCAATGGGACGTGGGCAAACCTACTGTCCCAAGGAGCCTAGCCAATCACTGAACGTGAGCGTATCGACTGTTCAGAGGGCCGATAGAACCGCAAATAAAAACCAATCCGATCAATGGGACGTGGGCAAACCGACTGTCCCAAGGGGCCTAGCCAATCACTGAACGTGAGCGTATCAACTGTTCAGAGGGCCGAAAGAATTTGTAAATAAGATCCGATCAATGGAACGTGGGCAAACCATCTGTTCCAAGGGGCCTAGCCAATCACTGAACGTGAGCGTATCAACTGTTCAGGGGGCCGAAAGAATTTGTAAATAAGATCCGATCAATGGAACGTGGGCAAACCATCTGTTCCAAGGGGCCTAGCCAATCACTGAACGTGAGCGTATCAACTGTTCAGGGGGCCGAAAGAAATTGTAAATAAGATCCGATCAATGGAATGTGGGCAAACCATCTGTTCCAAGGGGCCTCCAGGGTTCCTCCTGAACGGGTGGGTCAATCTAAACCAATCACTGAATGTGGACTTATCCAACTTTTCAGAGGGTTGCAAGAATTTGTGAAACTTAATCCGATCACTGGGAGCGGATGATACCAACTCCCAGGGGGCCTCCAGGGTTCCTCCTGAACCGGTGGGTCAATGTAAACCAATCACTGAACGTGGACTTGTCCAACTTTTCAGAGGGTCCCCAGGGTTCCTCCTGAACCGGTGGGTAAATCGTGAAGCGTCTTTTCTTTGAACCGTTTCAGGGAGTTTTACTGCTTCTGAGCGCATATTTTCTGCACAACCAGATAGACTGATCAAAGCATCTTATTTTCTTAATGAAAAATGATATATAACAAGAAAAATAATACTGTAGATAGATATCACCTGAGGGAATTTGAACCGGTATGTTGAATAGACCGGATCACAGGGTGGACGGTAAAACGACCACAGGATCAGTAGCATCACAGATATATGAATCGGCCGCGGTATTATAAGCCGGCGGAGATGAATGAGTTATCCTCCGTGTTGTAAACCGGTGCGGACGCGTGAACCGGCCGTAGTTGTAATTGGCGTGATCGCTAGAGATGGCCACGGTGTGGTAAACCGGCGCGGGAGTCCGTTGAGTAACGACGACCACTTGTGCCAAATGATGTTGGTGTGCCTCCATCTCCGTGGCATAATACCACTTTGTAATGAATAATTTTCCTGTATATAAAATATAGCAGGGCGAGGTATTTTTGCTAGGACGAATTAATATGTATTTAAAAATAAATAGGATAGATATCACCTGATTTTCTCGAACAACAGATGAGGCGGCCGTAGCATTATAAGCCGGCGCGGACGGATGTTGGTCGCAAGATGGAGTTGCCGGGTGCTCCGTACCCGTGATATGATGTCACATTTATCATGAATCTTTTGCCCTGCACGTTAAAATACATCCGCCAGAGTATTGTTCTTGGAAAGAATAAATACTTTATACAAAATAGATCAGATGGATACCACCTGGGGCATTGGGGTAACAGATGATCTGTATATAGCATCTATGGATATTCTCTAGCAAGTTCAATGATGATTTAACCTCTTTGTCCATAGTTAGCCTCCAAAACGCCATTTCTTAATTGTTTGGTGTAATCAAGCATTTCATCATCGGTTGTAGTTGTGCATCTTGACAAATCTGCTGCCCTTGGTACCATGGGCATGGCATAGGTAAAATATTTCTCAAAATTCTTTCTAATAATCGCCAGTGTAATATCACCAAAATATGCCGGTCTGTCCAACTGACTGAAAATCTTCAAATTCTGAAGTTCCAAATTCCGACAGAACTCTCTCAATTTCTGAACAATAATCAGTTGAGCAACCACAAAGGAGGTGCTGAAACTGCTTGATGTTTCTCTCCAGTACGCTTTCTAATCAAACCATCAGTAGTCTTTTGAATAACATCCAACAATATGCTAACTCTTTTCTGCTGGCGGCTGAGACAACGGACGCAAGCGGCAGCACCAGTTGTAAAGATGGCGTTTGCGGCGATGTGTGGCAGAGACAGAAGCAAAACTCCAGCAGGACCGGCTCACAGTAGCAAAGGTCATCGGGCGGCCGTGACAGCTCAACAATAGCGGAAGGCCGGCTCGAGGTGGCTCGCGACCCAGAGGCAGCTTATCAACGCCTGTGAGGGAACACCGTAGCGGCGGCTCAAGCACGGCTCTCGGCGGCGAAGATGAGTAACTCAGGGCTGGGACGTCGCGGCGGCTTAACGCACAGCCGACTCGAAGCAGGGCCGGAAGAACAAAGCGTGACGGCGGTTGTCCACTTAAGGTAGCCGGAGGCGCGGCGATTTTACGGAACTGACAGACTCGGAGGCCGGCGTGTTAAGACGGGGTGCGGCGGCGGTGTGGTGTGCCAGCGGGACCTCCAACAGCAAGGCATAACAAGCCGGCAGCGGTGCGGCTTGGGGAGGCCCGCGGCGAGGCGAATACAGTGACGGAGATAGGTGGCTCCCGGTTGGGAGGCGAGGCCGGCTTGGCGCAGAGGCAGAGGCGAGCGACGGCAGCAGCCCGTCGCAAGGACTGCGCCAGGCGGCTCTTTGACGACACAGGGCCGACGACGCGGCAAACCATGGCGGCGGCGGGACGACCCGAGGGTGGCTCGGATGCTTCTTGGAAGTGCCGAGACCGTCCAGAGCAGAAACGAATCGGATTGAATTTTAATGCCGCGGCGGCTCGGATTGAAAACAAGTCGATGGAGGCGACTTTGAAGCAGAAGCAGGTCCACAGCGTTTTGGTGGTGGAGGAAAGGCACAGCAGCGGTGGAGCGGCAACTTTGACGGGACTGCGGCCACGCAGCAGTAATTGGTCATGTAGTACGGGCGCGAGCCGACATGTGGTCGCAGGGACACGGCTATGGCCATGGTAGCAGAGGCGGGCGGCTCGCCAACGGAGACAGCCGTTCGTGGCTGCAGAAAACGGCCATGGTAGGAGCGGCTCAAGGGCGGTCGACGAGTGAGGCCGCGGCGGCCGCGCGATACATCAGTCTAAGGCGGCCACTTGAAACAGAGGCAAAGCAAAAACGGGGCTAGCAGCCCATGTGAACGGGCGCTGTGAGTCGCCGCTGATGGAATTTTTCTCCTTAGCTTTTTTTTCTTTCGTGACTAGCACTTTGACTTGGTCAATGTGTTGACAGTAGGAAAGTATATGGGACGTTGGAGCAGCAAACTCGGTGGCTTGTACGCGTACAGAACTCATGTCAGTTTCGGTCTCTTGCACGCGGTATTTCCAACATCGATCTGGCTTCGGATCATTGGCTTGATGAATCGCTAGATGCCGCGCACAAACAGTCGCCCAGAAAATTTGATCACGTCCCTCTGATTGCATAATGATGCGAGGATTAAATTCCTGTTAGTCTCTTGTATCGGCAGATTGCCCGACGACGGCGACGAACAAGTTGTAACCCTAATTTTTCTTGAGCCTTAAATCTCGCAGATCTAAAATCTGGACTAATCAACTTGAAGTTGATGCAAATCCTTTCAAACCAGCTCATCCGGAAAATTGCAAATTTCTCGATCCCGGAAGAGATCCCTCCAAGAACTCAACACCACCATGCGCGAGCCCCACGGTGGGCGCCAACTGTCGTGGAATTAACACGTCAGATGTCCGGTTTACGGACTTAGTGGTGAGGCCACGCATCTATGTAGTAGCTTGAGAGGGGTTGAGCGGAATGGAGAGACGCGATGCAAGACACGGATTTAGACAGCTTCGGGCCCCGGGAAACATCATCCGGTAATAACCCTACGTGCTGTTTGAGGCTAGGTCTCATTATGATCCTCGTGGTGTCGCCGATAAACCGGCTCTTGGTGTCTAACCCTAGAAACTTGTCTAAACCTCTCCTCTAAAACTTGTCTCTTGTCTAACTTGTGAAAAACTTGTCCTCTTTGGGGAGCCCTGCCCCTCCTTATATATGTTGAAGGGGAGGCTTTACATGACTAGTCTTAGTAGGACTAGGATTGATCTATTACAAGGAGTCCTAGTCTTGCTTCCTTTATGGAGAATATTCATTGCGCTTTATTCATAAACCGGCCCACAATTAATATGAACCGGCCTTCCGGGCCTTGGGCCTTGTCATCCATGATCCATACGCCGGGTTACCAGTAAGTAATATCATTTAGGCAGGTTGCTTGTAAACCGTCTGGTGATAACGGATCGCCAGTGAATCACCAAGTGTAAACCGCCAAGCCCGGCCGGGTTATAATTCCGGCCGGTTCATACCGCGGGGGTATATCCCCGACAGTTCCCCCGGTGGCACTCCGGCGCCATCGAGAGAGAGGGGGGAGAGTGTCCCCCTTGTGCTTCCTCCTCCATGGCCTCCACCTAGATGGGGTGAGGTTCTCCCTCAGGTCCTTGGCCTCCATGGTGAAGATGGCCCCCCCCGGCTTCCTCCTCCATAGCCTTCGTGTTGGAAATATGCCCTAGAGGCAATAATAAATTGGTTATTATTATATTTCCTTGTTCACAATAATCGTTTATTATCCATGCTAGAATTGTATTGATAGGAAACTCAGATACATGTATGGATACATAGACAAACACCATGTCCCTAGTGAGCCTCTAGACGACTAGCTCGTTGATCAATAGATGGTTACGGTTTCCTAACCATGGACATTGGATGTCGTTGATAACGGGATCACATCATTAGGAGAATGATGTGATGGACAAGACCCAATCCTAAGCCTAGCACAGATCGTGTAGTTCGTATGCTAAATCTTTTCTATATGTCAAGTATCTTTTCCTTAGACCATGAGATTGTGCAACTCCCAGATACCGTAGGAATGCTTTGGGTGTACCAAACGTCACAACGTAACTGGGTGGCTATAAAGGTGCACAACAGGTATCTCCGAAAGTGTCTGTTGGGTTGGCACGAATCGAGACTGGGATTTGTCACTCCGTATGACGGAGAGGTATCTCTGGGCCCACTCGGTAGGACATCATCATAATGTGCACAATATGTGATCAAGGAGTTGATCACGGGATGATGTGTTACGGAACGAGTAAAGAGACTTGCCGGTAACGAGATTGAGCAAGGTATCGGTATACCGACGATCGAATCTCGGGCAAGTGCTATACCGATAGACAAAGGGAATCGTATACGGGATTGATTGAATCCTTGACATCGTGGTTCATCCGATGAGATCATCGTGGAACATGTGGGAGCCAACATGGGTATCCAGATCCCGCTGTTGGTTAGTGGCCGGAGAGTTGTCTCGGTCATGTCTACATGGTTCCCGAGCCCGTAGGGTCTACACACTTAAGGTTCGATGACGCTAGGGTTATAGGGAAAGTATGTACGCGGTTACCGAATGTTGTTCGGAGTCCCGGATGAGATCCCGGACGTCACGAGGAGTTCCGGAATGGTCCGGAGGTAAAGATTCATATATGGGAAGTCCTGTTTTGGTCACCGGAAAAGTTTCGGGCGATATCGGTAATGTACCGGGACCACCGGGAGGGTCCCGGGGGTCCACCAGGTGGGGCCACCAGCCCCAGGTGGCTGCGTGGGCTAAGTGTGGGAGGGGACCAGCCCCAAGGGGGCTGGTGCGCCCCCCCACCAAGTCCCTAGGCGCATGGAGTGTGGAGGGGGGCAAACCCTAGGTCCAGATGGGCCTTAAGGCCCACCCTAGGGCGCCCCCTCTCTCTCCCCCCCTTGGCCGCACCCTAGATGGGTTCTGGGGGGCTGCCGCCACCCCTAGGGAGGAAACCCTAGATGGGGGCGCAGCCCCTACCTCCCCCCTATATATATGTGAAGTTTAGGGCTGCCCAGAACAAGTTTTGACCTCGGTCGATTGGCGCAGCCCTACCTCTCTCCCTCCTCGTCTCCCGCAGCGCTTGGCGAAGCCCTGCTGGAGTCCCGCGCTCCTCCACCACCACCACGCCGTTGTGCTGCTGTTGGATGGAGTCTTCCCCAACCTCTCCCTCTCTCCTTGCTGGATCAAGGCGTGGGAGACGTCACCGGGCTGCACGTGTGAAGAACGCGGAGGCACCGTCCGTTCGGTGCTAGGATCTTCGGCGATCTGAATCGCGGCGAGTACGACTCCATCAACCGCGTTCTTGAACGCTTCCGCTTAGCGATCTACAAGGGTATGTGGATCCAACTCTCCCCTCGTAGATGCATCTCCTAGATTGATCTTGGTGAACGTAGGAAAATTTTTGTTTCCCATGCGACGTTCCCCAACAGCTGTTGGAAATATGCCCTAGAGGCAATAATAAATTGGTTATTATTATATTTCCTTGTTCACGATAATCGTTTATTATCCATGCTAGAATTGTATTGATAGGAAACTCAGATACATGTATGGATACATAGACAAACACCATGTCCCTAGTGAGCCTCTAGACGACTAGCTCGTTGATCAATAGATGGTTACGGTTTCCTAACCATGGACATTGGATGTCGTTGATAACGGGATCACATCATTAGGAGAATGATGTGATGGACAAGACCCAATCCTAAGCCTAGCACAGATCGTGTAGTTCGTATGCTAAAGCTTTTCTATATGTCAAGTATCTTTTCCTTAGACCATGAGATTGTGCAACTCCCAGATACCGTAGGAATGCTTTGGGTGTACCAAACGTCACAACGTAACTGGGTGGCTATAAAGGTGCACAACAGGTATCTCCGAAAGTGTCTGTTGGGTTGGCACGAATCGAGACTGGGATTTGTCACTCCGTATGACGGAAAGGTATCTCTGGGCCCACTCGGTAGGACATCATCATAATGTGCACAATATGTGATCAAGGAGTTGATCGCGGGATGATGTGTTACGGAACGAGTAAAGAGACTTGCCGGTAACGAGATTGAGCAAGGTATCGGTATACCGACGATCGAATCTCGGGCAAGTGCTATACCGATAGACAAAGGGAATCGTATACGGGATTGATTGAATCCTTGACATCGTGGTTCATCCGATGAGATCATCGTGGAACATGTGGGAGCCAACATGGGTATCCAGATCCCGCTGTTGGTTATTGGCCGGAGAGTTGTCTCGGTCATGTCTACATGGTTCCCGAGCCCGTAGGGTCTACACACTTAAGGTTCGATGACGCTAGGGTTATAGGGAAAGTATGTACGCAGTTACCGAATGTTGTTCGGAGTCCCGGATGAGATCCCGGACGTCACGAGGAGTTCCGGAATGGTCCGGAGGTAAAGATTCATATATGGGAAGTCCTGTTTTGGTCACCGGAAAAGTTTCGGGCGATATCGGTAATGTACCGGGACCATCGGGAGGGTCCCGGGGGTCCACCAGGTGGGGCCACCAGCCCCAGAAGGCTACGTGGGCTAAGTGTGGGAGGGGACCAGCCCCAAGGGGGCTGGTGCGCCCCTCCACCAAGTCCCAGGGCGCCTCCAAGAGGGGAGGGGGGCAAACCCTAGGGCAGTTGGGCCCTAGGGCCCAATAGTGGTGCGCCTCCCCCTCTCTCCCCCTTGGCCGCCCCCCTAGATGGGATCTAGGGCTGGCCGCACCCTAGGGGTGGGAAACCCTAAAGGGGGGCGCAGCCCTCCCTTCCCCCTATATATATGTGAGGTTTTAGGGCTGCTAGACACACGAGAACGTCTCCCTCTTGGCGCAGCCCTACCCCTCTCCCTCCTCGTCTCTTGCAGCGCTTGGCGAAGCCCTGCTGGAGTCCCGTGCTCCTCCACCACCACCACGCCGTCGTGCTGCTGTTGGATGGAGTCTTCCCCAACCTCTCCCTCTCTCCTTGCTGGATCAAGGCGTGGGAGACGTCACCGGGCTGCACGTGTGAAGAACGCGGAGGCACCGTCCGTTCGGTGCTAGGATCTTCGGCGATCTGAATCGCGGCGAGTACGACTCCATCAACCGCGTTCTTGAACGCTTCCGCTTAGCGATCTACAAGGGTATGTGGATCCAACTCTCCTCTCGTAGATGCATCTCCTAGATTGATCTTGGTGAACGTAGGAAATTTTTTGTTTCCCATGCGACGTTCCCCAACAGTGGCATCATGAGCTAGGATCTTGCGTAGATGTTTTCACGAGTAGAACACAAAGGGGTTTGTGGGCGTTGATGTTTAAATTGCTTCCCTCCTTGGTCTTTCTTGATTCAGCGGTATTATGGGATGAAGCGGCCCGGACCAACTTTACATGTCCTCGTACATGAGACCGGTTCCATCGACAGACATGCGACTTTTGTTGCATAAGATGGCTGGCGGGTGTCTGTCTCTCCTATCTTAGTTGAATCGGAATAGACAAAGGCGGTCCTTGTATAAGGTTAAATAGCAACTTAAATATCACCGTTGTGGCTTTGCGTAGGTAAGAAGCGTTCTTGCTAGATACCCATAGCAGCCACGTAAAACATGCAACAACAAATTAGAGGACGTCTAACTTGTTTTTGCAGGGTATGTATGTGATATGATATGGCCAATGACATGATGAGATATATTTTGATGTATGAGATGATCATGTTGTAATAGTTAATATCGACTTGCATGTCGATGTATACGGCAACCGGCAGGAGCCATAGGGTTGTCTTTAATTTTTGTATGACCTGCGTGTCAATCATTAAGCGCTATGTAATGCTTTACTTTATCGCTAAACGGTAGCAATAGTAGTAAGAGCATGGTGGGCGCGCGACAACCCCGATGGCGACACGATGATGGAGATCATGATGATGGGGATCATGGTGTTACGCCTGTGACGATGGAGATCATGCCGGTGCTTTGGAGATGGAGATCAAAAGCACGAGTTGATGGCCATATCATGTCACTTATGATTTGCATGTGATATTAATCCTTTTATGCATCTTATTTTGCTTAGGACGGCGGTAGCATTATAAGATGATCCCTCACTAAAATTTCAAGATGAAATTGTGTTCCCCCCGAGTGTGCGCCGTTGCGAAGGTTCGTCGTTTCGAAGCACCACGTGATGATCGGGTGTGATAGACTCTACGTTCGCATACAACGGGTGCAAGCCAGTTTTGCACATGCAGAACACTCGGGTTAGACTTGACGAGCCTAGCATGTACAGACATGGCCTCGGAACACGGAAGACCGAAAGGTCGAGCATGAGTCATATAGTAGATATGATCAACATGAAGATGTTCACCATTGACACCACCTCATCTCACGTGATGATCGGACTTGGGTTGGTGGATTTGGATCATGTCACGCTCGGATGACCAGAGGGATGTCAATTTGAGTGGGAGTTATAAGTAATTTGATTAGTTAAACTCACTTATCATGAACAATAGTCTAAGTTAACTTTGCAAATTATGTTGTAGACCAATAACTGCGTTGTAGCTCCCTGTTTAATACGATCATAGAGAAAGACTAAATTGAAAGATAATGTAAGCAAGGATGCGGACTGGGTCCGTAGTCCGAGGAGTGTCCTCACTGCTGCACAGAAAGCTTACGTCTTTGATGCACCGCTCGATGTGCAAACCCCTACAACGTTGTCTGTGGATGTTGTGAACACCTGACAGAGACGTCCTGATGACTACTTGATAGTTTAGTGCACCATACTTCACGGCTTAGAATCGGGATTCCAATGACGTTTTGAACGCCATAGAACATATGAGATGTTCTAAGAGCTGAAATTGGGATTTCAGGCTCATGCCCGTGCTGAGAGGTATGAGACCTCTGACAAGTTCTTTTGCCAAAAAGATGGAGGAGAATGGCTCAACTAGTGAGCATGTGCTCAGAATGTCTGGGTGCTGAAATCACTTGAACCAAGTGGGAGTTAATCTTCCAGGTGAGATAGTGGTTGACAGAATTCTCTAGACACTATCACCAAGCTACTAGAACTTCGTGATGAACTATGACATGCAAAGGATAGAGATGATCCCGGTGCTGTTAGCGGTTCTTAGTACCGCAAAAGTAGAAATCAAGAAGGAGCATCGAGTGTTGATGGTTTAGCAAGACCACTGGTTTCAAAAGGGGCAAGGGCTAGAAGGGAAACTTCATGAATGGCAAACCAGTTGTCGCTCTAATGAGGGAACCCAAGGTTGCACCCAAACCTCGAGACTAAGTGCTTCGATTGTAAGGGTAACGGTCACATGGTAGCGGAACCACCCCAAATACATGGTAGATATGATAGCTGGCAACTTCAACAAAGTATATTTGATATACGTGTTATTGATGTGTACCTTAGTAGTACTCCTTGTAGCACCTGGGTATTGGATACCGGTTCAGTTGCTATTATTAGTGACTTGAAGCAAAAGCTACAGACTGAACGGAGACTAGCTAAGGACGAGGTGACGATGTGTGTTGGAAGTGTTTCCAAGGTTGATGAGATCACCATCGCACACTTCCTCTATTTTCGAGATTAGTGTTGAACCTAGATAAATGTTATCAGGTGTCTACGTTGAGCATGAGAATGATTAGATCATGTTCATCGCAATACGGTTATTCATTTAAGTTAGAGAATAATGGTTATTCTGTTTACATGAATAATACCTTTATGGTCATGCACCCAATGGTTCGTTGAATCTTGATCATGGTAATACACATAATGATAATATTAATGCCAAAAGATGTAGAGTTAATAATGATAGTACCACTTTCTTGTGGCACTGCCGCTTAGGTCATTTTGGCATAAAATGCATGAAGAAACTCCATGCTGATGGACGTTTGGAGTCACTTGATTTTGAATCGCTTGACACATGCGAGCCATGCCTCTTGGGCAGGATGACTGAGATCCCGTTTTCAGGTACAATGAAACGGGCAAGTGACTTGTTGGAAATCATACATGCTGATGTATGTGATCCAATGAGAATTAAGGCGTGTGGTGGATATCGTTATTTTCTCATCTTCAATGACGATTTGAGTAGATATGGTATATTTACTTAATGAAGCAAAAGTCTGAAACGTTTGAAAGGTTCAAACAATTTCAGAGTGAAGATTAAGAATCATCATAACAAGAAGATCATGTTCCTACGATCTGATCAAGGGGATATTATCTGAATTATGAGTTTGGCAATCACTTAAGACATTGTGGAATTGTTTCGCAGTTGAAGTCCCCTGGAACACCACAGCGTAATGGTGTGTCCGGACATCGTAATCGAACCTTATGAGATATGGTGCGATCTATGATGTATCTTACCGATCTACCGCTGTTATTTTTAAGGTTATGCATTAGAGACAGCTGCATTCACTTTAGATAGGGCACCATCTAAGTCCGTTGAGACGACGTCGTATGGTTTGGCAAGAAACCAAAGTTGTCGTTTTCTTAATGTTTGGGGCTGCGATGCTTATGGCTTCAGCCGGGAAAAGCTCGAACCCAAAGCGGACAAATACATCTTCATAGGATACCCAAAGGTAACAGTTGGGTATACCTCCGATCTCAGATCCAAGGGCAAAAATGTTTGTCCCTAAGAACGGGTCCTTTCTCGAGAAGGAGTTTCTCTCGAAAGAATTGAGTGGGAGGAAGATAGAACTTGTCAAACCCTCACTTCAACCGGAAAGTAGTGCAACACAGAAAGATGTTTCTGTGGAAACTACGACAGTTGAAGAGGATACTAATGATAGTAATCATGAAGCTCCAGATCAAGTTGCTATCGAACCTCGTGGGTCGACAAGGATGTGTACTACTCCTGAGTGGTACGGTGATCCTGTCTTAGAGGTCATGTTGTTGGACAACGATGAACCTACGAACTATGGAGAAGTGATGGTGGGCCCATATTCCGACAAATGGTTAGAAGCCGATAAATCCGAGATAGGATCCATGTATCAAAACAAAGTATGGACTTTGGTGGACTTGCCCTATGATCGGCAAGCCATTGAGACAAATGGATCTTTAAGACTAAGACAGACGTGGACGGTAATGTCACCGTCTATGAAGCTCGACTTGTGGCGAAGAGTTTTCCACAAGTTCAAGGAGTTGACTACGATGAGATTTTCTCACCCGTAGCGATGCTTGAGTCCGTCGGAATCATGTTAGCATTAGCTGCATTTATGAAATCTGGCAGATGGATGACAAAACAAGTTTCCTTACCAGTTTTCGTAAGGAAAGGTTGTATGTGATACAATCAGAAAGGTTTTGTCGATCCTAAGGATGCTAAAAGGTATGCTAGCTCCAGCGATCCTTCCATAGACTGGAGCAAGCATCTCGGTGTCGGAATATACACTTTGATGGAGTGATCAAAGTTTTTGGGTATACAAAGTTTGGTGGAAACTTGTATTTGCAATAAAGTGAGTGGGAGCACTACAACATTTCTGATAAGTATATGTGAATGACATATTGTTGATCCGAAATGATGTAGAATTTCTGGAAAGCATAAAGGGTTGTTTGAAATGAGTTTTTCAAAGGAAGACCTGGATAAAGCTGCTTACATATTGGGCATCAAGATCTATACAGATAGATCAAGACGCCTGATGATACTTTCAAAAGATCACACACCTTGGCATGATTTTGAAGAAGTTCAAAATAGATCAGTCAAAGAAGGAGTTCTTACCTGAGTTGTAAGGTGTGAAGTTGAGTAAGACTCAAAGCTTGACCACGGCAGAAGAAAGAGAAAGGACGAAGGTCGTCCCCTATGGTTTTGTCATAGGCTCTATACGATATGCCATGCTAAGTACCGCACCTGATGTGTGCCTTGCCACATGTCTGGCAAGAGGGTACAAAGGTGATCCAGGAGTGGATTACTAGATAGTGGTCAAAATTATCCTTAGAGGAATAAGGAAATGTTTCTCGGTTATGGAGGTGATAAAGAGTTCGACGTAAAGAGTTACGTCGATGCAAGCTTAACACCTATCCGGATAACTCTAAGTGGAGATACCGGATACGTATAATGGAGCAACAGTTTGGAATAGCTCCAAGTGGAACGTGGTAGCAGCATCTACGATATGACATAAAGTTTTGCGAAGTACATAGGGATCTGAATGTTGCAGACCCGTTGACTACAACCTCTCTCACAAGCATAACATGATCAAACACAGAACTCATTGAGTGTTAATCACATATTGATGTGAACTAGATTACTGACTCTAGTGAACTCTTGGATGTTGGTCACATGGCGATGTGACCTGTGAGTGTTAATCACATGGCGATGTGAACTAGATTATTGACTCTAGTGCAAGTGGGAGACTGTTGGAAATATGCCCTAGAGGCAATAATAAATTGGTTATTATTATATTTCCTTGTTCACGATAATCGTTTATTATCCATGCTAGAATTGTATTGATAGGAAACTCAGATACATGTATGGATACATAGACAAACACCATGTCCCTAGTGAGCCTCTAGACGACTAGCTCGTTGATCAATAGATGGTTACGGTTTCCTAACCATGGACATTGGATGTCGTTGATAACGGGATCACATCATTAGGAGAATGATGTGATGGACAAGACCCAATCCTAAGCCTAGCACAGATCGTGTAGTTCGTATGCTAAATCTTTTCTATATGTCAAGTATCTTTTCCTTAGACCATGAGATTGTGCAACTCCCAGATACCGTAGGAATGCTTTGGGTGTACCAAACGTCACAACGTAACTGGGTGGCTATAAAGGTGCACAACAGGTATCTCCGAAAGTGTCTGTTGGGTTGGCACGAATCGAGACTGGGATTTGTCACTCCGTATGACGGAGAGGTATCTCTGGGCCCACTCGGTAGGACATCATCATAATGTGCACAATATGTGATCAAGGAGTTGATCACGGGATGATGTGTTACGGAACGAGTAAAGAGACTTGCCGGTAACGAGATTGAGCAAGGTATCGGTATACCGACGATCGAATCTCGGGCAAGTGCTATACCGATAGACAAAGGGAATCGTATACGGGATTGATTGAATCCTTGACATCGTGGTTCATCCGATGAGATCATCGTGGAACATGTGGGAGCCAATATGGGTATCCAGATCCCGCTGTTGGTTATTGGCCGGAGAGTTGTCTCGGTCATGTCTACATGGTTCCCGAGCCCGTAGGGTCTACAAACTTAAGGTTCGATGACGCTAGGGTTATAGGGAAAGTATGTACGCGGTTACCGAATGTTGTTCGGAGTCCCGGATGAGATCCCGGACGTCACGAGGAGTTCCGGAATGGTCCGGAGGTAAAGATTCATATATGGGAAGTCCTGTTTTGGTCACCGGAAAAGTTTCGGGCGATATCGGTAATGTACCGGGACCACCGGGAGGGTCCCGGGGGTCCACCAGGTGGGGCCACCAGCCCCAGAAGGCTACGTGGGCTAAGTGTGGGAGGGGACCAGCCCCAAGGGGGCTGGTGCGCCCCTCCACCAAGTCCCAGGGCGCCTCCAAGAGGGGAGGGGGGCAAACCCTAGGGCAGTTGGGCCCTAGGGCCCAATAGTGGTGCGCCTCCCCCTCTCTCCCCCTTGGCCGCCCCCCTAGATGGGATCTAGGGCTGGCCGCACCCTAGGGGTGGGAAACCCTAAAGGGGGGCGCAGCCCTCCCTCCCCCCTATATATATGTGAGGTTTTAGGGCTGCTAGACACACGAGAACGTCTCCCTCTTGGCGCAGCCCTACCCCTCTCCCTCCTCGTCTCTTGCAGCGCTTGGCGAAGCCCTGCTGGAGTCCCGCGCTCCTCCACCACCACCACGCCGTCGTGCTGCTGTTGGATGGAGTCTTCCCCAACCTCTCCCTCTCTCCTTGCTGGATCAAGGCGTGGGAGACGTCACCGGGCTGCACGTGTGAAGAACGCGGAGGCACCGTCCGTTCGGTGCTAGGATCTTCGGCGATCTGAATCGCGGCGAGTACGACTCCATCAACCGCGTTCTTGAACGCTTCCGCTTAGCGATCTACAAGGGTATGTGGATCCAACTCTCCTCTCGTAGATGCATCTCCTAGATTGATCTTGGTGAACGTAGGAAATTTTTTGTTTCCCATGCGACGTTCCCCAACACTTCGGTGATGATGGGCCCCTCCGGTAGGGTGCCAGAGAGGGCCTAGATTGCTTTTTCGTGGCTACAGAGGCTTGCGGCGTCGGAACTTCTGATCTAGGTTTATTTTCGGTGGTTTCTATATTTATAGGAATTTTTGGCGTCAGTTTCACGTCAAGGGGGTCCACGAGGCAGCGGCAAGGTAGGAGCACCCTCCCAGGGGGTAGGGCGTGCCCCCTACCTTATAATCGCCTTGGGACTTTTCTGGCCCAACTCTTGTGCTTTGGGGTTCTCTTTTGGTCCATAAAAAATCACCATAAATTTTCAGCCAATTCCGAGAACTTTTATTTCTGCACAAAAAACGACACCTCGGTAGTTCTGCTGAAGACAGCGTTAGTCTGGGTTAGTTCTAATCAAATCATACCAAAATCATATAGAATTATTGTAAACATGGCATGAATACTTCATAAATTATAGATACATTGGAGACGTATCAGCATCCCCAAGCTTAATTCATGCTCGTCCTCGAGTAGGTAAATGATAAAAGAAATAATTTATGAAGTGTGAATGCTAGGATAGTGCATAAGTTCTATCAATGATAATTCCAAACACTTTTTCTAGCATCAATATATATCATAAAGAGTAGCTCATCTCATAAAGCTTCTCATGACCCAGTAGCAACCTATTCACATGTTAAAGTATAGACCATAAACATTCTTGAAAACTAAGAAACTACGTTCTCAGTCATCAAACATTTGCAATTCATCTTATTTCAGGAAGGGTCTATGTAAGAGTTTTGATTTAGCAAATTCCACATACTCAACTAACATATAGTCTTCCATTATTGCTACCACTCAAAGCATATTTTTAGAACAAATGGGATCCATCAAACACAGAGAACGATAGGGGCTTAATGTTTCGCCTGCCAACTCATTTATCATATAGATAATTGTCGAAAATAATAATTCATGATCAAATATATTTGAATGGCCATATATGCTTAGATCTATACCCACCACATGATGCTTGCCAACTAAAGAATAATTGAGGTTGAACTAAGAAGGAATACTATTGACTCTTGCATAAAAGTAAATGAAAGTAAAAGATAGGCCCTTCATAGAGGGAAGCACAGGTTGTCATGCGCTTTTTAATTTTGGATGTGCAAACTCTTAATGCAAAGGAACATCACTTTATATTGCCCCTTGTGATAGCAACCTTTATATGCAGTGTGTCACTTTTATTTCTTCACCATCACAAGTTCGTATAAAGCTTATTTTCCCTTACAATAAAAGATCGTACATATTTACAAGCAATTTGTATTGCTCTTAGCACCCATGACAACTTAATTGAAGGATCTTACTCAATCCATAGGTAGGTTTGGTGGACTCTCATGGCAAGAAACTGGGTTTAAGGGTTTTGGATGGACAAGTAGTATCTCTACTTAGTACAATTTTTTTGGCTAGCAAAAGATCCTAAGCAAGCACCACATGTTGGAGGATCCAATATAATATAACTTCTATACAAATATACCCAAACATAACTCATTACGTTGTCTTCCTTGTCCAACTTCAACTAATTTGCTCAAGTTTGAAAATAATTAATGGGGCTCACAATCATAGAGCATGTCCTAGATAGTATATTTATATGTGAAATCTCTCTTCCTTCAATATTATTTCATGAATTGTTCAAGTGACCAATACTATGTTTGCTATACTTCTTATGTGAAGTAATTACTCCCCATGGGATAAGAATATGAAACATATATAATTTCATATTTATGGTATTCAATTCATTCAACCATTTACTCATAGGATATAAGTGAACCACTAATACGTCTCCTACGTATCTATAATTTTTTATTGTTCCATGCTATTATATTATCTATCTTGAATGTATTGTATGCATTTATATGCTATTTTATATGACTTTTGCTCCAACCTCGAGTGTCCACCGACCTATTTCTTCCGCCTATATATTCTCATATATTCCAGAAACCCCAGAACATCCATCGAAACGACTTTTCTGCCGTTGTAACCTTCTGTTCTCGCGAGATCCCATCTGGAGGCCTTTTCCGGTACTCTGCCGGAGGGGGACACAACCATGGAAGGCATCTAAATCAACCTTATTGCCCTTGCGATGAAGTGTGAGTAGTTTACCACCGACTTACAGGTCCATAGCTAGTAGCTAGATGGCTTCTTCTCTCTCTTAGATCTTCAATACCACGTTCTCCTCATTGTTCTTGGAGATCTATTCGACGTAATCTTCTTTTGCGGTGTGTTTGTCAAGATCCGATGAATTGTGGGTTTATGATCAGATTATCTATGAATAATATTTGAGTTTATTCTTAATTCTTTTAGGCATGATTTAATATCTTAGTAATTCTCTTCGAACTATCGGTTTGGTTTGGCCAAGTAGATTGGTTTTTCTTGCAATGGGAGAAGTGCTTTGCTTTGGGTTCAATCTTGCGGTGCTCAATCCCAGTGACAGAAAGGGACATGACACATATTGTATTGTTGCCATCGAGGATAATAAGATGGGGTTTTCATCATATTGATTGAGTTAATTCCGCTACATCATATCATCTTGCTTATGGCGTCACTCTGTTCTTATGAACTTAATATTCTAGATGCAGAATCGTTTCGGTCGATGTGTGGAGTAATAGTAGTAGATGCAAGCAGGAGTCGGTCTCCTTGTCACGAACGTGATGCCTATATAAAATTACACCAATATAAAATTAAAATAAGATCACAATAGTAACTTGAGTGGTTATTTGCTTTGTTTTACTAATGGAGCTCACGAGTTTTCTGTTGAGTTTTGTGTTGTGAAGTTTTCAAGTTTTGTGTAAGGATTTAATGGACTATGGAATAAAGAGTGGTAAAAGCTTAAGCTTGGGGATGCCCAAGGCACCTCAAGGTAAAAATCAAGGACAGCCAAGAGCCTAAGCTTGGGGATGCCCCGGGAAGGCATCCCCTCTTTCGTCTTCATCTATCTGTAACTTTACTTGAGGCTATATTTTTATTCATTACATGAAATGTGTTTTGCTTGGAGCGTCTTGTATGATATGAGTCTTTGCTTTTTAGTTTGCCACAATCATCCTTGATGTACACACCTTTTGAGAGGGACATGCTTCAATCATGATTTATTAGAATATTGTATGTGCTTCACTTTTATCTTTTGAGCTAGGCAATTTTGCTCTAGTGCTTCACTTATCTTTTTAGAGCACGGCGATGGTTTTAATTTATAGAAATTGTTGAACTCTCTTACTTCACTTATATTATTTTGAGAGTCTTAAAGAACAACATGGTAATTTGCTTGGGTTATGAATTTAGTCCTAATATGATAGACATCCAAAGGAGATATGATAAAAACGTTCATATATAGAACATTGAATACTATGTGAAGTTTAACTCCTTGTAATTGTTTTGAGGTGTTAAGATGGTAATATTAAAGTCATGATAGTGGTAATTTGTGAGGTTAAAGAAATAATTGTGTTAAGGTTTGTGATTCCCGTAGCATGCACGTATGGTCTCCTAACTATGTAACCAAATTGGAGCACTTTTTATTTTGAGTATTTGTCTTTGCGTGAAGGTCGGGGGCGCGCGATGGTTAACTCCTACAAACCTCCCCCCTAGTGGCTTGCGTCGTAGTACTTTGCTTCGAGAGCTCATAATTTTTTTCACAATAAGTATGTGAGTTTTTATGACTAGTGTTGAGTCCATGGATTATACGCACTCTCACCCTTCCACCTTGCTAGCCACTCTAGTGTCGCGCAACTTTCACCGGTGCATAAAACCCTACTTATACATTCCTCAAAACAGCCACCATACCTACCTATTATGGCATTTCCATAGCCATTCCGAGATATATTGCCATGTAACTCCATCGTTCCGTTTATTATGACACGCTTCATCATTGTCATATTGCTTTGCATGATCATGTAGTTGACATAGTATTTGTGGCAAAGCCACCATTCATATTTTTCATTCATGTCACTATTGGTCATTACACATCCCGGTACACCGCCGGAGGCATTCATATAGAGTCATGTCATTGTTCTAGTATCGAGTTGTAATATCAAGTTGTAAGTAAATAAAAGTGTGATGATCATCATTATTTAAAATTGTCCCATGTGAGGTTATAAATAAAGAGGCCAAATGAGGTTTAAAAAAAAGAGAAAAGGGTCTCCAAAAAAAGAGAGGAGACTACAAAAAAATGAGAGAAAAAGAGAGAAGGGACAATGTTACTATCCTTTTCCACACTTGTGCTTCAAAGTAGCACCATGTTCTTCATGATAGAGAGTCTCCTATGTTGTCACTTTCATATATCACTAGTGGGAATTTTTCATTATAGAACTTGGCTTGTATATTCCGACGATGGGCTTCCTCAAAATGCCCTAGGTCTTCATGAGCAAGCAAGTTGATGCACACCCACTAATTGTCTTTTTGAGCTTTCATACATTATAGCTCTAGTGCATCCGTTACATGGCAATCCCTACTCACTCACATTGATATCGATTGATGGACATCTCCATAGTCCATTGATTTGCCTAGTCGATGTGAGACTTTCTCCCTCCTTTTGTCTGTTACCACCTTCTATTCCACCCATAGTACTATGTACATGGCTCACGCTCATGTATTGCGTCAAGAGTTAAAAAAGTTTAAGAATGTTAAAGTATGAAAACAATTGCTTGATTGACACTAGGATAGGCATGATTTTTACTTTGTGTTAAGAAGAGGGAGCATAAATGACTATATGATTTTGTAGGGATAACTTTCTTTAGCCATGTTATTTTTGAAGCTTCGTAGATTACTTTCTAGTATGCTTGAAGTATTATTGTTTTTATATTGATAAATATTTATTTCGAGTCTTATGGATCTGAACATTCATGCCACAATAAAGAAGAATTACATTGATAAATATGTTGGGTAGCATTCCACATGAAAAATTCTATTTTTATCATTTACCTACTCGAGGATGAGCAGGAATTAAGCTTGGGGATGCTTGATACGTCTCCAACGTATCTATAATTTTTGATTCTTCCATGCTATTATATTATCTATCTTGGTTGTTTAATATGCATTTATATGCTATTTTATATGATTTTGCGACTAACCTATTAACCCATAGCCCAGTGCTAGTTTCTGTTTTTTCCTTGTTTTTGAGTTTCGCGGAAAAGGAATATCAAATGGAGTCCAAACGAGATGAAACTTCAGGAGGATTTTTCTTGGACCAGAAGACACTAGATGGACTTGGCGTACACGTCACGGGAGCTGCGAGGCAGCCACAAGGACGGAGGGCGCGTCCCCCACCCTTATGGGCCCCTCGAGCGTCCACCGGCCTATTTCTTCTGCCTATATATTCTCATATCATATATTCTAGAAACCCCAGAACATCCATCAAAACCACTTTTTCGCCGTCGTAACCTTCTGTTCTTGTGAGATCCCATCTGGAGGCCTTTTCCGGTACTCTGTCGAAGGGGGAATCAACCACGAAGGGTATCTACATCAAACCTATTATCCATCCGATGAAGTGTGAGTAGTTTAGCACAAACCTACGGGTCCATATCTAGTAGCTAGATGGCTTCTTCTCTCTCTTTGATCTTCAATACCATGTTCTCCTCGTTGTTCTTGCAGATCTATTTGATGTAATCTTCTTTTGCGGTGTGTTTGTCAAGATCCGATGAATTGTGGGTTTATGATCAGATTATATATGAATAATATTTGAGTTTCTTCTGAGTTCTTTTATGCACGATTTAATATCTTAGTAATTCTGATCAAACTATCGGTTTGGTTTGGACAACTAGATTGGGTTTTCTTGCAATGGGAGAAGTGCTTTGCTTTGGGTTCAATCTTGCGGTGCTCAATCCCAGTGACAGAAAGGGACATGACACGTATTGTATTGTTGCCATCAAGGATAACAGGATGGGGTTTTCATCATATTGCTTGAGTTAATTCCACTACATCATGTCATCTTGGTTAAGGCGTTACTCTATTCTTATGAACTTAACACTCAAGATGCAGAATCGTTTCGGTCGATGTGTGGAGTAATAGTAGTAGATGCAGGCATGAGTCGGTCTACTTGTCACGGACGTGATGCATATATTCATGATCATTGTCATAGATGTCGTTATAATTATTCTCTCTTCTATCAATTGCTTGTCAGTAATTTGTTCACCCACCGTAATACTTGCTATCATGAGAGAACCCTCTAGTGAAACCTATGGCCCCGGGGTCTACTTTACATCTTATAAGTTTCAGATCTACTATTTTGCAATCTTTTACTTTTCAATATATAAACCAAAAAACCCAAAAATATTTACTTTACTAGTTCATCTATCTCTATCAGATCTCACTATTGCAATCATCCGTGAAGGGATTGGCAACCCCTTTATCGCATTGGGTGCAAGTTGTTTGTTTGTTTGTGCAGATATTTGGTGATTTGTGTGTAATCTCGTACTAGATTGATACCTTGGTTCTCAAACTGAGGGAAATACTTACTCTACTTTGCTGCATCACCCTTTGCTCTTCAAGGGAAAAACCAACGCATGCTCAAGAGGTAGCAAGCACGAGAGTAAATGACAAACTACTCCAAAAAGATATAAGTGAAGATCAATGAGTAGTTAAATAATTAAATAGCTATGTTAAGACTCTCTCACATAAATAAAATTTCAGATCCTAAGTAGTTTATTCAAACAGAATGCAAAACAAAATAAAATTACATTCCAACAATAGCACATATCATGTGAAGAAGCAAACAACTTAGGTTCAACCAAACTGACCGATCATTGTTGAAGAAGAAAGGTGGGATGCCAACCGGGGCATCCCCAAGCTTAGCTGCTTGAGACTTCTTGAAATATTAATTAGGGCTGCCTTGGGAATCCCCAATCTTGAGCTTTTGTGTCTCCATAATTCCTCTCATATCATAGTTTCCCGAAATCTTAAAAACTTCGTGCACACAAAACTCAACAAGAACTCATGAGATAAGTTAGTATAAATCCATGCAAACCTTATCATTCTCTACTGTAGAAAATCAGTAAATTATAATTTTACATTGCATACTAAATGCCTCTGCATATTTAATACTCCTATCCTGAAATAGAATCATTAAACATGCAAACATACGCAAACAACGCAAACATAATAGCAATCTGTCTAAACAGGGTAGTCAGTAAAGGATTAAGAAAAATCCATACTTATTTAACTAAAACAATTCTGCAAATTTACCACACTATAGATAATTTATCATAGCTTGTTGTGCAATAAGTTTCAACATTTTATCACATTCTGACTTTTCTCGGGAATTTTTGCAACAATGATAAACTTTCTATTTTCAAATAGCAACATATAGACTTGTAAAATAAGCATGGTAAAGGCTATAATTGACATTTTAATTAAAACCAAAGATGGAAAACATGTCTCTGAATAACAGCAAGCAAATATAAACAAAATAAAATGTCACTCCAAGCAAAACACATATCATGTGAGAAATAAAAATATAGCTCCAACTAAGGTTACCGATAATGTTGAAGACGAAACAGGGGATGCCGGTTTGGCGAGGTATATTTATATAACAAAGACTGGCGAGGTATATTTATATAAGGCATCTAGTGATCATCACATGTTTTAATTGATTTGTATACATATTAACAAATCGGTCTTTCTTCTTTTTTAGCCCTCTAGATCGAGCAAATCTTCTACAAGCAAGGCAGTACGAGGCTCGGCCAAAAAGTTGCAGGATGGCGTAAAGTACAACATCAATGACATCAAACAAAGTGGTGAACCGCTTGAACCTAAGAAGATTGCGGGCAAGTTTATTCCTCAATGCAGAGTTATTGTCAGGGACCGAATCCCGATCTTCGTTCAAGAATGGAATAAGACAGCAAAGGGAGATGAAGGAGTTACTTTTGTCTCCGATAGAGCAAAAGGCTGCGTTCGTATTCGCTCATGTCGCATTTCACCCTACCAGATCATTTCACAGGTGCACAAGTGGAGAGCGTCAGGAAGAGTGCTCTTAAGAAGATGGAGGTAGAATTCAACAACCACAAGAAAACAATATGGGACAGGTATGTCAGAGGAGGAAAGCAGACTCCAGAATTCAAGGGAGCAATGGAGAAGGCAAGAGATCACTGGGACGCTTTCGTGAAGTTCAAGGAATAGGAAATAGCTCAAGAACGGCTGAGAAAAAAACAAGGTTAATGTTGCAAAAAATAAGTGGCACCATCGGCTGGGGCCAGGTGGCTACCAGGTCGCCCGGCCTAAGTGGGATCTCTGTGAGCAAGAGATGATTGCTGCAGGTTCACTCCAGTTACATTGAGTTGGCCCGACAGGTGCATGACTTGGTTTTATGCGCATGGGAGGAGGTTGGACCCAGAGATAGGGCTGGTTATGGAGTAGGAAAGTCTTAAATAAGCCTTCGATGCTCTACTTGTTGGAATACAAGAGGCTCGAGAGGGGGTGTTCACGCCCAACAGAGAGAATGACGATCTTACACATGCTCTGAAGAATCCTGCACACCCGGGACGAACACGAGGCAAAGGCGTTATTCCGTGGTTTGAGGGGTTTGAGGGTTGGAACACCGACTACAGAAGCCGTGTGAGAAAGAAGCTGCGGGAGGAGCAGAAGAGGAAGCCGGATGAGGAGCAGAGAAATGAGGACCAGCAAGGCCTATATTCAAAGCACGCGGAGTTGGAATGCGCTTTCAGGCGGTAACAGGAGCAGATTGACTCACTTAGCCAGGAAAGGGCATCTCAGCAGCAGCAACTAGCAGATCTAGCATTGGATAGCACCATCCCATCTATGCCGAGAAGCAGCATGGGTTCCACCCCAGCCGATGATGCACTGCTGGTTACATACCCTGTGGATGACATCATAGATAGGACATGAAAGTGAAGAACATAACCATGAAGGTTGCAGACATCTATGCTTTAACAAATTCCCCTAAAGCAAAGTTACATTGCAATCTGATTCCAGCTGGCTACGCTTGTGTCGGAGTTGATGAAGTTATGTCAGGATATTGCAAGCTGGAGCTTGACATTCCTGGTCACGAGGAGCGCACACTGGGAGAGGCCATACATAATATCATTCTATGGAGAAAGGATTGCATCGTCTTTCCAAGGCCACCAACACTGCGTCAGCTAGCTCCTCCTCCAAGTCCGCCACCGCGTCTGCAGACTCCTGCTCCTCCAAGTCTGACACCACGTCAGCAGACTCCTACTCCTCCATGTCCGCCACCGCGTTAGCCCACTCCTCTTCCTCCAAGTCCGACACCGCGTCAGCCTCCTCCTCCTCCTCCAAGTCCGACACCGCGTCAGCCCACTACTCCTCCAAGTCAGGCACTGCGTCAGCCATCTCCGTCGCCTTAGTGTGTTCCACCGCCTCAGCAACAGTGGAAGAGAGGCGCCGCAGCTACGGCAGCTAGCTGTACAACAGCTGGCAAGAAATTCAAATATGGTCAAAGCCTCCAGGCTCCTTCAAAGTTACCATATGAGAGGACTGACGAGGAAACCAACGAGATCGTGGAATCCGAAGTGGCGGCCCATTTTGCACCGAGACCGCCCCCGCCGCCAAAGGAGAAAGTAGCTGACGAAGTCGTAAAACACTTTATTGATAATGCTCAACCGGTTGTGAAGCATAGGGAGTCAGACTATGAGCGCTCTATCAAGAAGTCCTTTCATGCACAAAAAAGGAAGGAGTCAAGCTCGAGCTCGAGCCAAGCAACTAGTAAAAAAAGCGGGAAAACTGTTCCATAGCTAGGAGAACAGGCAATGCAATCGATCCCCCCGCTCATTGTTCCAACACATATGAGTACCGCCGATCAGTTGGTAATAACCGACGATCATAGAAGGCAGGCTAGAGAGGCTGGTATCATTATTGAACAACTCCTAGAGATCGATGAAGTCGCCAGGTTTACAGAGGAGGAACTACAATGGAAATATGTCCGCGACCAACCTCTGGTCAAGCCTGAGCAGGTCCTGCTTCTATCAATGGTACCGGAGAGAAGTAAAGACCAGTCGCGAGTCCCTCATGGTGAAAATCAAGGCAGAACATTACTATGATGAAAAAGATTTGTGGGTTGAGTTTCAAGCAATGTTTCAGTTATTCAATCAAGCTGCACTCGACAAATTTGTCATCAATTGCTATTGTCTGTAAGTGATTTCATTCTGTAATTTAAGTCTCTCTATCTAGCTATAGTGCTCGTTCATTACCTGTAATTATCCTCACTATATTCTTTTTTGTGGTATTATGCAGAATGAAGATGTATGAAATGAAAAGAGCTGGACGCTATGGCATTGGGTTCATTGACCCAAATACCATTAATCAAGAGACATGGTCACAAGAATGGTCGAGAAAAGACATAGAGAATAGCTTTCTAGAGTTCTTAAAGAAACTAAATTCTGCACCAGAAATACTACTACCTTACAACTTCGGGTGAGTGTTACTATGTCTTGTACTACAAATTCTATTTTTGCTTACTAGATGTTAATAAGTGTAGTTGATGATTTATGCACATGCCTGCTTAATTATACAAACATGTGCGCATGCAGTTTCCATTGGATCTTGTTAATCATTGAAGTTGACGAGGGAAAAGTCCAAGTACTGGACTCGCTACTTAAAGATGTTGATGAATACTCAATCGTGAGGGGGGTGATCAACAGGTAATTTAAATCATTATCGCACTATGTCGGCCTATTTAGTTCATTTCCTGATATATATCAACTAATTAATAACTCCTTTATTCATTTTCTATGCCGCCGGGCAGGGCTTGGCAAAAGTTCATCAAAGAGGTTGACGACGAATGGAAACAACAGCTAAAATGGGTGCGACCCAAGGTAATTAAGTACTACTAGCTACATCTGCGCGTCTCTTTAATTCTACTTTGATCAATACCATTATCATGCTTGATTAATTATTATTTGACTGAATTCTATTCTCGTAAAGGCATTGAAGCAGACGCAGGAGAATAATTTATGTGCATACTACGTTTGCAAGAACATTCGCATGATGGTGTCCAAAAGGTCCAGAACTGATAGACAACTTTCGGTATGTTTGTCAGAACACTATTCACAATTATTTTTATCATGATCTAATATATATACACACAACAAATATATTCATATTGATCTTCTTGTTTAATAAAGTTGATGCGGGATCAGCTCCTACCAACGGATCGTGTACGAACAATTGAAGAGGAAATAGCGGGATTTTTGCTCGACCAGGTCATAGGTCCCAAAGGAGAATACCATTACAAGCTGTAATGCCTCCATGTAATGATCTGCAAATTGTAGGAGACATTGTATATAGCAAATTATATATATAGGTGTGTGTGTGTGTGTGTGTGTGTGTCTGTGTGTGTGTGTGT
>LR738715.1:687936403-687948680 GCA_902687465.1 Secale cereale | reverse complement strand
ATACATATATATATACATATATATATATATGGATACGTGTACAGTATGTAGTAGAGTAAAATATGTTTGAAATGAAACAGAATTAAATGGAAAACAAAAAAATAAAACGAAAAATAAATCCCTAAACCTTTTAGTCCCGGTTGGTGTAACCAACAGGGACTAAAGGCCCCCAGCCCCCCCGGCACCGGGCTCGTGCCACATGGTTGGCCTTTGGTCCCGGTTCGTGAAGAACGGGCACTAAAGGGGGGCCCACCATTTAGTGCCGGTTGCAGAACCGACACTAAAGGTCCTTACGAATTGGGACTAAAGCCCAATTCTACACTAGTGCTTGTTGGATTCGTATGAACGATGTCGATCAATTTCTAGTCTTAGATCTTGATTTGGAGCACTCTGGAAAATGACTTTTTCTGATCTTTGAAGTGGCTAAGTCTGACCCCTAGCTGACTCTGTATCAATCCCATCCTTGGTCCTTTCATCGTGCTTGGTCCTAGGTTGATTCAAAACACATGTAGACACAAGAAAACACGAAAAACTAATAAAAACCATATAAAACACTAAGTGTGCAATGCTCACAATAAAAACTGTAGATACAGGTAATCATGCATAATGGACAACTATTCGGTTCAATGGGACATGATATATAAAGAGAACATACAACGAATGAGCTCTAAAAATGCATAAAATATAAAGCCATCACCAAGGAGTAATATCCCAAAACAATTTTGGAAATGGAGGTCCGAGCAAGGTGATCGAAAATCACACAGTAATGAGCAACAACACATGTTTGAAAGCAATTATGATTTTTTTCGGGAGGTTGGATAAGGCAATGGGTGGCCGGAATAAGTGAGAGGTGGCTTGTGGGACCCATAAGCTCACTAGGCGTGCCCTGTGAGCTTGTGGCTCATAGGTGCAACCCTCATGGGGAATGTTTGGCGTAAAAAATTCTTAAATATTGTCGAAAAATCATACTAAATTTTCAGGACATTCCAAGAACCTTTATTTTTGGGACATTTTTTATTGCATGGAATAACTCAGAAAATAGAAATCATGGCATTCTACTTTATTAAACTTTAAATAACATTGAGAAAAAAGTAGGTACAGTAGGTTGTGCGTACTAAATTCATCGGCCACATGCCCCTCAGAAAGAATCCACTAATAAGGTTGATCAAGTCTTATTAACAAACTATTTTCGAGTAACATGAAACTGAAGAATTTTCGTATAACACAAAGTTACCTCAATGGGGATATGCATCTCCCCAACAATAAGAGTTTCATATTTCTTCTTAACTAACGAGAGAGGAAGTTCTAAACATCCAATAGTGATTGTAGCAATTTTTTCAATAGTGTTTATACTATTCAGCAAACTTGGTTTCCGGGAGAAATGAACTATATGGTCATTACTTCAGAGCCATACGACCCTCCTTCCAATCTTGGCTTGACAGATTTAAAAGAGACTTTGGACCCCTACAACATAGGGTTAAAGAGGCGCATAAGCCTCTAGTGCTTGATTTTGTAGCTCTCTTTAATTCAAAACCCCCTCCCTAGTCTCCCTCCCCATCTGCCACAAAGTGGCCGGGCTTCATCCCATGTAAATATCCATTTGTACAGTACTCTATTTTGTTTTAATGCATTAATACAGTAGGAGTCTCTCCTACTGTTCATGGTCAAAAAAAACTATATGGTCATTACCATTGACATGAAAAGTAACCTTGCTTTGTTGCAATAAATAACAGCCCCTGCAATATTCAAAAAGGGTCTAACAAGGATAATCAACATAGCGTCTTCCTCGGACATATCAAAGATAAGAAAGCCTATTAAGATAGTAAGATTTGCAACTACAACGGGCACACCATCACAAATTTCAATAGGTATAGCAGTCGATTTATCAACCATTTGCTAAGTTATTTCAGTAGGTGTGAGCTTATTAAATTCAAGTCTCCTATATAAATAGAAAGGCATGACACTAACATCGGCTCCTAAATCACATAAAGCAGTTTTGATATAACTTGTTTTAAAGGAGCATGGTATAGTGGGTATTCCTCGATCTCCTAACTTCTTAGGAACTCCACCCTTAAAAGAATAATTTTCAAGCATGACGGAAATTTTAGCTTCATGTATCTTTCTTTTCATAGTGATAATATCTTTCATGTATTTAGCATAAGGAGGCATTTTTAGAATAGCAGTCAAGCATGTGCGCAAAAAGACTGGCCTAAGCATTTCAACACGGCGCTCAAAACCCTCATCATCTTTATTTTTCGGAGGGTTAGTGGGACAAGGCATGGGTATATGAACCCATGGTTCACTTTCTTTACCATGTTTTCTAGCAATAAAATCCATTTTATCGTATCTTTTATTCTTAGGATGTGGGTTATCAAGATCAACAGCGGGATCTATTTCTACATCATTATCAGCTTTTTTATCATTATCTGGTTGAGCATCAACATGAACATCATCATTATCTTTATCACTAGGTGGATGTTCATTACCAGATCGTGTCTCAACATCAGAAATAGAAACATAATTATGATTCTCACAAGGTTTTTCTACCTCGGGTTCACTAGAAGCATGCAAAGTTCAATCATTTTTCTTTTTGTTTTTCTTTTTTTCTTAGATGAACAACATGTATCAATAGTAGTTCTCTAAGAATCTTACTCAATTCTCTTAGGGTCTTTCAGGATATAAGGGATCCTGAGTCATTCTACCACCTCTAGTCACAACTCTAACAACACGCTCATTCATTTTATTATTCATTTCAGTAAGCAAATCATTTTGTGACTTAGGGACTTGTTCTAACTGCGTATGGACCATGGATGCATGTTTACTCAAACCTTTAACATCATTAGCAATCCTATGTCACTCGAATGATCAATCATGAAAGCATTTCATTTCAATTATTTACTAACATACATATTGAAGTGTTCTTGCTTAATAATGTAATTATCAAATTCATCCAAGCATTGGCTAGCAGACATATTGTGAGGCCTGCATCGAATCTAATAAGAGAATTTACCTCTACTACATGTGTTGGGATATCGAGTCACTAGTAGAAAAAGGG
Source organism: Secale cereale (assembly GCA_902687465.1). Classification (NCBI taxonomy): domain Eukaryota; kingdom Viridiplantae; phylum Streptophyta; class Magnoliopsida; order Poales; family Poaceae; genus Secale; species Secale cereale. Next base: position 687,945,625 of record LR738715.1, on the reverse strand, counting down.
CCATTTTTCCCGGTTCGTAAGGGCCATTTGTCCCGGTTGGGCAACCGGGACTAAATGGTCGATACAAATGCCCTAGACCATTAGTCCCGGTTCTTATACCAACCAGGGCAGATGGGGATCCACGTGGCCACTGCGGCTTGCCCAGGTAGGGGGGCATTTTGTCTCGGTTGGTAGCACCAACCGAGACAAATAAGCTTCCACGCGTCAGCGGTTCAGTGGCTAGGGTTTTTGTATTTTTTTCTGAAAGGGGGGAGGGGGTTTGGGGGTTTTGTAGGGTTAATTTAGGGGTTTCATATATTGTGTTAGCCCGCTAATAGAGAGAAGTGTACTCTCTTATCTCCGTGCTTGGTCGACGCTACGTACTATATATATATATATATATACAGCCGGTCTATTCTCATAACATTATGAGAATAATATTCTCATAACACTTCTGAACTGCATCGCAAAAATGCATTGGAGAACTATGCGCACTGCTTCCGTCTTCTGCTGTGCACCACAAAGAGGTGCAGCAGGAAACGTTCATCTAGCATCGTTTCTGGCTAGTTTCACTGATTTGTGCTGGTTTATTCGCGCTTGCGCTGATTTAATTTGCGGTTAAGCACTGAATTCTGCGAGAAAACGACGGAAATCCTTGTATTTTGGCGGATCTGCGTCCGTTCATCCGCCTTTCTCTGTTTTCTCTGTTCTCCCCAGTGCGGATCGAAATTGATGTGTTTTTGTTTGTAATGTTCTGTTGTTTTCGACATTTACGAGCTGCTTTTGATCTATCCGTATAAATTGGAGTGGATTAAGTTGTTATTTTGGAAGAATTTTAAGTTTTCTGTCCACGTTTTTTCGCGGCGCGACTGGCTCTGGTCGTTTATCAAAAGATGTTCTTTGAGTTTTTTTGCATTGTATAGTTGTTAGAACTGCATCGCATGCTGTGTGTTTCGTCTGTGAATCGCGGTCAAAGAGCGGTGGACTGCAATAATATGCAAATGCGCGTTGAATTTTTTGTAGTGCGCCGAACTGCATTAATATGCAATGCGAGCCTGTGTGAACTGCATCACAGCCACGGTTTCGTGGGGGTACTAGTTTGATTTGTTTTTTTTTTTGCTTCTGTCAAGCGGGTGGACTGCAGGAACACGCAATGCGGAATGCATTTTGTTATGTAACCGCACTGCTTTATTCGTCGTTTTTTTTGTGTTGTTTGTTTTTACATATATATATACTGGTGGGTCAATTGGCTCCCCTCCCACCTTATCCCTGGCGGCTCCCATCTCATCTTATCCGTGGCGGCGTCACTCCTGCTCGATCTGTTTTTTCTCCCAACCAGATCTGTTTTTCGCCTGGCAATGGATTGCGCGTGCGGCTGCCTGGCAAGGGTGGAGCCGATGCTGGAGACATGCGTTTTTTCTGAAGGTTTGGTTCTGAACCAGAAGCAGCGGCACAACGCTCTCTGTTCTATTCTATATTCTTCAGGTATTGGATTTCGGGCTCCATTCGTCCATCAGTTGACTGACAATGATGTCAGTGTTTCATGGGTATGTATTTCTCGGATATTTTTTTTCATGTGTTGTTCGTAGTTAACGCTACCTTAATTTTTGTAGGAGTATTTGTTTTCTGAAGAATTTTTTTTGCTACCAAGTATAAGCGAACTGCTTTTCCCGTAGTAGTTTTTTATGAACACTGTAGGAGCAGCAGCAATGTTTGTCTAGTCAATATTATTACGTGTTGACATCAATATTTCTGTATGAAAGATTGTAATCTTTTTCTTAGTTGTTCTTATATTTTTTTCTGTTCTTGTTGTTTTTCTTTGCAGAAATTCCCTTCTGGTCTAGTGAGGGTAACAGAAAGCTGTGTTAATTTGGTGTTGGTCAGCAATAATGGATATCATGATGTTGATGTTATGTATTCTGTTGGCTTTGATGATTGTTTGGTTCTCAAAGACGGCTGGAAGGAATTTGTGGAGGAAGCTGGTCTTCAAGCAGGGGATGTTGTGATGGCTATGTTTTTTAGGCATGCAAAGTGTTTGGAAATCAAGTTAAATTTGCTTTAGATCAGTCTCGCTTGAGCAGCATCAGCATGAGACATTTTTGTTGTAATAATCTGACATTTTTTTTGCGTGGCTTCTAGTGTTTTTTCTCATGAGAATTCTGAGTATAAGTGAACTGCCTTTTTTACATATAGTCTTTTCATGTGCATCCTATGAGCAGCAGCAGTTTCCTTTTTCTTAACCCATAGAGGGAACTAGAGTTTTTTTAATAAAAGAGCACTGCATCAACCTTCTTAACATGGAGCAGTTTTGTGAAAGAATCGTCTATGTGAACTGCTCTGATAGTTTTGTTTTTTATGTGTATCCTAGATGCAGCAGCGGTTTTAAAGCAATATACATACTGAAAACACTCTACGGAGAACTGCATATATTTGATAGATAGAAACGACGGTTCAGGGGTCATAATTAATATAGTACATCATCAAGCAAACTAAAGCAACACAAGCAAACATTGTCCCAAAGCAAACTAGAACGAAAGCAAACTAATCTACATACGCAGAGGAAACTAAATCTAGCACTTGCGACAGGAATCTTTGGTTTCAGCATCTGTCCTGATTCACCAGTTCCACCCGTTGGAGTTGGAGGTGGAAGTTGATGCCCCCTTGCCCCACCCCCTCTTGGAGGACCGCGGGCGCTTCCTTGTCTTCTCTGTTTCAGCGCGCGCGAGGCCTTTCTTCATGGTGCTGATTCTGTTCCATATCTCGAACGCAGCGTAGGCGTCCTTGGCAGCATACTCGACGTGCTTGGTGCTGAGAATGGAAGTCCACAGTTTGTGGTCGTGGTCTGTCATCTTCGTCTTCATGTCCGCGTACTCGTCGTCGATGATGGCAGCAGCTACATCGCCCAGCGAGTCCAGTGGCTTCGTTCCATCAGGCACCCTCCAGTTCGTCTGGATGTCGACGAAGTTGGCGACGTGGAGGTCGCTGGATGCGAGCTTCTGCTTGTCCTGCTCGATGGCGAAGCCAGCGAACTCGAACCTATGGAAAGTGAACCGCAAGTTATACCTTTCGGAACTGCATACACGGGCATATAGAACTGCAACGCGTACTCGGCAGAGAGAATTGCTTACCTTGGGTCGTCGAGGAACCTGTCGAAGTTGACGCATCTCTGGCCCAATGTACCACATACCTGGAAAACAAGCACTGGCTGGTACTTGCCGATGGATAGTTGAACCACGGCCGCCCTGCGGTGGTCGGGCGTGTACTCCACGTCGATGCCGACGATCTTCTGGCGGCGCCGCTGGAGTAGTGTCTTGAAGTCTTCGACGTACGTCGCCATGGCGGCGACGTCGGTGGTGTAGATCACCTTCAGCTTCGTGTTCCCGTGCGCATGCACGGCGTCGTAGGTCCTGCTGAACCCCATTGCTGCAAAGAGGACGAAGAGGAGGAGGAAGGCGCAGCGTCGTGTGTTTGTGGGGACGGTCTGTTCGATGGAGCGCGGGATTTAAATGGGAGCGGCAGCAACTTCTGCCGAGGCCACGATCTTGTCTCCCAACCGTGGTGGCGATCGTGGGTTCGTGATGATCGTTGCAGTTCGTGCGGCGTGCAACCGTCGGGATAGAGGAGGGGCGGTGCGCGGGCGCTTCGGCCGATAGTGGGCGCATTTATTTTAGGGCAGGCGAACCGAATCGTCCGCCGTAAGCGAACTGCATCGCTTCAGAAGCGTAATCGTCCGCCGTAAGCGAACTGCAACGCTTCAGAAGCGGAATCGTTTTTGTTTACATTTTTTTGCACTAAGCGCACTGCATTGTGTACTCGAAGGTTACTGCACTGAAGCTTTTTAAACGCTCCACGCACGGGAGTGCAGTGTATTGTTTATCCTAGCCTGGCTGTATATTTTTTTCTTTTGTATCTGCTTTTCTGTACTGATTCACGTTCATGGTCAGATTCTATGCGAGCAAGAGAACTGCATTCTCAAAAATGACATTCCGATGTCGGTTTTTTCATACAGAAGAGAACCGCATTATGAGAGTGGAATTCTCATCTTATTTTCTTTTTTCATATAGAAGAGAACTGCATATTATTACACGATAACGATATATATAAATGATGAAGTCAATATGTTTGTTTAAAATGCAAAAACTGCATATGTGTTTTGATCTACGCCCTTTTCCTGGTGCTTCTTCGCAGATTGCGCACTGCATTTGTTTCAACGGTTGTTGCTGCTTCTGTCTTGCTCTTGTTGTTCGCGTTACCCCTCGTAACGGGACCGTGCGACCGCGACGCTTGCCTACGTGCTTGATTATGCGTTCTGTCTCTCCCCTTCGTTTTTGATGATGGTTCTTCGATTTCTTCATCTGCTTCTTCTTCTTCCTCGTCTTCTTCTTCTTCTTCCTCATCTTCCTCCTCGGTTTCATCAGCTTCGATCGCTTCCTCACTCTCTTCTCTGTCAGCATCAGCTTCGATCGCTTCTTCGTCCTCTTCTTCATCTTTTTCCTCTGTTCTATTTGGACAAGTTCTCGCGTTATGTTTCTCTCTCTTGTTGCAGACGCTACATAGCCTTCTCTTTGGCGTATCATCTTGTTGGTCAGCTTGGTGATTTGTGGTGGCATTTTCAGCCTGGATTTGTTTCAGCCTCTCCTCACATGTTCTTGAGTTGTGTCCCGCAATCTTATTGCATGATTTACACATCCTTACCCCCAGTGGTCTTCCTTCGCTGTCCAGTTCCGGCTCAGGCCTGCTATTTTTTCCAGGGCTTTTTTCATTTGCTGTAGCTTTTTTATTGGCTGACTTGCTCTCTTTCTTTCTCCCTTTTGTGTTTGAAACAGGCGGGGGAAGAATTGTGTCATCCATATTATGAACTGCACCATCAGCAGCATTTTCCTGCTCCTTTCCTTGGACTTCACCCCGCGCATCCATGATCTACTCTGCCTCTTCTTCTTCTTCATTTATTACGTTCACTTCTTGTATGAGTTTTCTCATCCTAGACAAGCTCTGTTGTACCCTCTATCCGACTTGACACCTCTGTTCGCCAGGTCCATTGCAGTTTCTGCAAGTAGTCTCCTACGGCAGAACATCGAACTCCCATCCGGAGCAGTTTGCTCATAGTCTCTGCGGTCAAAAGTTGGATTTTGGCGTGCGTTCCGTGTGTATCTCTTCAATATGTACTGTTCAGGTATCTTGTCCACCCGCAGCTGATCCAACATGCAAATGATGTGCACGCAGAACAGGCCTGCAGCAAAAGAAAATTGTTGGGTTATTCGTGCCAGCAAACTTCACATAAATAGGCAACATTTTTTTATTTTTTTGGTTTTATGAACTGCATTATAAATAGGTCCTGTGTCTGCTCCTATAGTGAACTTCACTATATATATTTTTTTTGTTTTTAATCTCTTTTTTTTTTGCTACGAGCAATAAGTGAACTTCATTTTGTTTTACGTGTGCTTTTTTTTTCCTGTATCACTTACCTGTGTGTGTCCACAGCTTGCATTCGCATTCGTAGATACCGTTTGTCACATCAGCAACCACCTGGAACTCGTGTCTTGCCCAATCAAAATCATCAGACCGGTTGTAGTGGCGCACCAAATATTTCGTTGGGTTGTCAGTGGACTGCTCTGATCTAAAGGCTGTGCTGCGGTAGTGCGTTTGCTTGAAGTCAGCAAAGACTGCCCTGGTGTAAATCTTGGAGAGCTGAACCTCGAATCCAAACTGAGTAGTAGTCTTTATCTCCGTCTGTGAAACAAAGAAAACCAGTTAAGTGGTTGCCTTTTTTGCAGCAAAAATCAAGAAAGCGAGTATTTGTTTTTATTAATTGCTGATGCATCTCTGAAAAATTTGTTTCTGTTTTATATACCTCGTTAGCTATGGTCTCCGCGTGCTCGACGCCCTTCCTTGTCTGGATGCACCTGTCCACCTGGAACGCAAAGATGTGCAGGTCGTGTCTTTCCTTGACAAAGTTCCTCTTCAAGATCCGGTTCATGCTTTCACTTCTCTGCGTCGACGTCATCCGTGCACAGAACACCTCCTTGTAGTAAGCCGATATCCATTCTTTTCTGTCTGCCCACAGCGCCTTCATAATCTCATCATTTTGCAGGTTATACTTTCCCATGAGCTCACGCCAAGCGCGTTCAAACTCTGATGGCATCAGTGGGTGGTTGAGAACGGAGGTCAGCTCATCCTTGAATTTCTCATAGGCTTTGTACAGCAAGGACAGGTGATCCTTGTATTTTTTCAGTATATGCCAACGGCATAACTTGTGCAGCGTGCCTACGAGCGTACTTTTTATCGCGGCATCCATGGAGGGGCATTGATCTGCATGTTTTTGAAAAAAAAACAAGCATCGAGTTATTTAGAGAACTGCATATCCTTTTTCTGCTTTTTTTTTTCTTTTTTTTTCATTGGATGTAAGAAATGTACTACAAAACTTGGCAGTGAACTGCATTGTTATTTAAGTTCACTCTTTTTTTTCAGCATACCTGTGAGTATGCAGATTGGCCGCTTGTTGTTCATGCAACGCAAGAACGTCCGGAACACCCACTCGAAAGTCGGTATTGTTTCGTCTCTGATGAGAGCCACAGCGAATATTGTACTTTGGAGGTGGTGGTTGACTCCAACGAAGACGCCCAGAGGCATGTGGAACCTGTTGGTCTTGTAGGTCATGTCAAATGTGACACAATCTCCAAAATCCTCGTACGATCCCCTGCAGCTGGCGTTCGCCCAGAATATGTTGCGCACACGGTTATCGACATCTTTGTCGTAATCATAGAAGAACTCGGGGTTTATTTGCTGCATCTTCTCAAAGAAAGCCAGGAGTTTCTTCACATCGTCCTCTCTTTCCTCCCTCGCGAATTGGTGCTTCCTGCAGTTCGAAATAATAATATACTTGCAGCATTAGGGACATACAGAAAATGCACAAAGCGAACTGCATGAAATAGACGAGATATCGTTTTTTTGTTTTTAGTGAACGTACCTGTTCACCCAGTCACGGCTGGTGCGCCCCATAAAGTGCAGTCCTCCTGACATCCTCGACAGGGTTGACATCATCTGCGTGTGCGTGAGGTTGTCACTCTGCATGTCCTTCACTAGTTTATCGAGCAACGGGTCATCCGTCTTATGCGAGTGCATGTGCAGAAGCATAGCCGGGCTGTCAATCATCATGTGGTTGTGATTGAGCTCAATCTCTGCTATCACAAACACATCCTTTATTTTTTTCAATCTCATCCCCGCCTTGCAGCCAGTCCTCTTTGATGTTTTTTCCCGCTTTCTGTCATAATCAGTGACAGTTTGTTTGCTTCTGCCTTGCTTTGAGCACACGATGTATCTGTTTGTTCTGTATCCGCCGTTTTTGCGTGTGCCGAAGCCTGCATGCCTCGCATAAGCGTTGTAGAATTCTCGCGCCGCATCTTCTGATGTGAACTGCATACCTTTCACGGGCACAAGTTCTCGGAGCATGTTCTCATCCTGCACACATACAACACGGAATGTTTCTTTTTTTTGTTAATGAGAATGCACAAGCTGAAACTATGCGTAATAACTGAACTGCAGTAGTCAGGCAAGGATGCTTACGTGCATGTACTGTTTTTCTTCTAACGGTGTTTGCAGCTCACCGATGTTTATTGGGCATGGAGGGGTGACAACAGACCTGTGTAATTGAGGATCGCGAGGAGGCAAGAGTGTGGAGAACTTTACTTTCTTGGTTGCCTGCGGCCCTCCTTGATTATGCTTCCAATTCTTTTGTTGGGCAGTAGGCGGCCTTGGTGGAATTCCACCGTCCCTTTGTAGACGAATCGTTTGCACATGGATCTGCCGAACTTGCTGGGTTTCAACTTCGGCTTCTGGAGGTGCTATATCATCCGTTCTGATCTGCTGACCAAATGTTTCAAAGACACGCGTGTACCTTGGCTGCATAACTGTTATGATTTGCTCCTCGTCATCATCATCTTCCTCATCATGTTTCTGCGCTTGTTCACCCATGAAGACTAGATCGTCGTCGTCCTCCTCTTCATCCTGCGGTTTTCTTGTTTGACTGCCTTCTCCATCTCGAATGATGTTTGGTTCGCTGTTTTCATATTTATCCTCTACATCTTCCTCCACGGAGTAGGCAGTTATGTTTGTCGTGTTAAAGAAACCCCTAGGTAATTCAGGTGTTATCCATCGAGGCATCTCCCACTCTTCTCTTCCAATGCAGTTCAGGGGCTCAGGATCGTAAATGATTCGAGGCATCTTCTGTTTTTGAGGCATAGCGAATTCCTGCAGGTTATTAAGCCAAAGCTTTTTTTTATGCATGTCAACAATGAAATGAACTGCATCTTTCGTTCTATATATCATTATGTTTTTGCAAACGGTAAGGATTTGCACTTTCAATGTGTCATTCTACAGCAGGGGCACTGCTAGTTAACGTGAAGTAACAATGCACTTCAGGTCTAGGAACAGCGCTCTACTTTTTTAGTCAATGTGGACTGCAATTTTCATGCATAAAGCGTCTTTTATTTTTCGAACTATCCTTTTCTGATTTTCTACTTTTGGAGACACATGTTACTGCAGTCGACGCAAGATGGGAGACTGCATGTGTATTAAAACGTCACTGCAAACTGCATGGGGGGTTGGTATGTTGATTTTTCTTACCTTATATGCAGTTCCCTCCTTCTGCAGATGCAGCTCTTGCTGCTGTTGTCGTGCAGTCCACCTCCGCTGCAGGAAATCATGCGCTTTTTCCACCTTGGCCATTGTTGCGGGAGAAGGCTGGACGTGAACCATTGCAGTTCGCATCCAGGACGAATGCGATGTAGTAGTCGACGTTGCAGTTCGCTTCCCCATGTCGTGCACGGCTGAGGCTGGATGCTTCAGGGGCGGACCCTCCAAGTGTTGTTGGGGCGAAGGTGAGGTGCGGCGTCGCTTCCTAAGCGCCGCCGCGGAAATTTCGTCCCTGTCGGACTGCATCGCCGGACGTTTTGGCGGGCGCTCCGCTGCCGCTACGAGGCGGGTGGAGGTGGTGGAGGTGAGGTGCAGGACACCGGCCGCCGGCCGCCGTGCGCTCCGGCGCTAGGAGGCGGGGGAGGGGTAGGGAGAGGACGCCTGCCGCCGTCCGCCGTTCGCCCCCGCGCTAGGATGCGGGGAGGGGGGGGAGGACGCTGCCCGCCGGCCGCCGTGCGCTCCCGCGCTAGAAGGCGGGGAGGGGAGGGGGAGGACGCGGGGCGCTCCCGCGCTAGGAGGCGGGGAGGAGTGGGGGAGGACGCCGGCGTCGGG
>LR738715.1:687813268-687936393 GCA_902687465.1 Secale cereale | reverse complement strand
TCCGGCGATAGGAGGCGGGGGAGGGGTGGGGAGAGGACGCCTGCCGCCGTCCGCCGTTCGCCCCCGCGCTAGGATGCGGGGAGGGGTGGGGGAGGACGCTGCCCGCCGGCTGCCGTGCGCTCCCGCGCTAGAAGGCGGGGAGGGGAGGGGGAGGATGCGGGGCGCTCCCGCGCTAGGAGGCGGGGAGGAGTGGGGGAGGACGCCGGCGTCGGGGCGCTGGCGCTAGGAGGCGGGGAGTGGAGGGGGAGGGGTGTTATGAGAATAAGCCCTTTTGTTAGGAGAATAAGGTCTTAAGGGGTGTTATGAGAATAGACCCACCCTATATATATATATATATATATATATATATATATATATATATATATATATATATATATATATATATATATACGTATAGATCGGAGGACTCGACACGCTAGCTAGTAAGCAAATGAAGGAAACCATTAAGGAAAGAAGATCGACCTCTCTCCTTCTCCGAGAGAGATAGGTCAAACAACAAGTTTTCGTATATCTATCCGACGCTACTGGCTACATACATACAATATAACTCAATTTCCTAACTCGCGGACGGTGTCTTACTACAATTCCCTAACATCTTAACTCAATTTCCAGATGGTATTCTCCGGCTTTATTAATGACGTGATCAAGAAAGAATCCCGCCAATTCCTCTTGAATTGCCCGTATGCGATCTTGTGGTAGGAGTTCATCCCGCATCTGCCGCATGTGCCGGGTTCAGAAGGAAAAACAGAGCCTACAGCCCCCTTGACTTTGAATTGCATCCATTGCATCATAAGGTGGCAATGTTGAGACTCCATGATAGCATCCACGGGGTAGCTAGTAGGAGCATCCAAGACAGGATCCTCAGGCAGCTCGGTGGAAGCCACACTGCTTTTCCGCTGAGATGGCGGGGTAGCTTCGACAAGTTGCTTGCTGCGAGATACTTCTCGTTCGTCCCCTAGCGCTTTTAGTCTTGCGTGCAGCGCCTGCAAAGTGGTGTGATCCACTTTCTTCTTCCTATCCCGGCTTTTGTAACTGCCTACGTCGGGAAACCCGGCCTTCCATGAAAGGGAGCCTGGCGTCCCTCGTGTCCGTCCAGGGTGCTCAGGATTCCCGAGGGCCATTGTGAGCTCGTCATTCTCTCTTTCGGGAACAAACGTCCCTTGTTGCGCTGCTTCGATATAGAACTAAAGCTGCATGATGGGTATTGCAAGTTGCTCATCTGTCCAAATGCACTTCCCTGTAACTGGGTCCAAGGTTCCCCCAACTCTGAAGAACCAAGTCCTTGAACGGTTTGGCCAGTGTAATGTTTGTGGTTTGATACGTCTCCAACGTATCTATAATTTTTGATTGTCCCATGCTATTATATTATCCTTCTAGGATATCTTATGGGCTTTAATATACACTTTTATATGATTTTTGAGACTAACCTATTAACCCAGAGCCCAGTGCCAGTTTCTGTTTTTCTCCTGTTTTAGGGTTTTACAGAAAAGGAATATCAAACGGAGTCCAATTGACGAGCCATTTTTTTATGATTTTTTCTGGACCAAAAGAAGCCCTCGAAGCAAAAGAGTTGGGCCAGGAGAGCCACAGGCTACCCTCAAGGGTGGAGGGCGCGCCCTGGGCAGGGGGCGCCCCCCCTATCTCGAGGACAGCCCGTAGCTCCCCTTTACTTGGCCCCGACTCCAAAAATTCCTATAAATACTGAAACCTTCAGAAATTAACATAGATCGGGAGTTCCGCTGCCGAAAGCCTCTGTAGCCACCGAAAACCAATCTAGACCCCGTTCCGGCACCCTGTCGGAGGGGGAATCCCTCTCCGGTGGGGTTCTTCATCATCCCGGCGCTCTCGGTGACTAGGAGGGAGTAGTCCACCCTCGGGGTTGAGGGTATGTACCAGTAGCTATGTGTTTGATCTCTCTCTCTCTCTCGTGTTCTTGAGATGGCACGATCTTGATGTATCGCGGGCTTTGCTATTCTAGTTGGATCGTATCATGCTTCTCCCCCTCTACTCTCTTGTAATGGATAGATTTTTCCGTTTGAAGTTATCTTATCGGATTGAGTCTTTAAGGATTTGAGAACACTTGATGTATGTCTTGCACGTGTTTATCTGTGGTGACAATGGGATATCATGTGATCCACTTGATGTATGTTTTGGTGATCAACTTGCGGGTTCCGTGACCTTGGGAATCTATGCATAGGGGTTGGCACACGTTTTCGTCTTGACTCTCCGATAGAAACTTTGGGGCACTCTTTGAAGTTCTATGTGTTGGTTGAATAGATGTTTCCGAGATTGTGTGATGCATATCGTATAATCATACCCACGGATACTTGAGGTGACATTGGAGTATCTAGGTGACATTAGGGTTTTCATTGATTTGTGTCTTAAGGTGTTATTCTAGTACGAACTCTATGATAGATTGAACGTTACTACGGACTCTTGAATAGATCGATCAGAAAGAATAACTTTGAGGTGGTTTCGTACCCTACCATAATCTCTTTGTTTGTTCTCCGCTATTAGTTACTTTGGAGTGACTCTTTTTTGCATGTTGAGGCCTAGTAATATGATCCAATTATGTTATCCTTGTTGAGAGAACTTGCACTAGTGAAAGTATGAACCCTAGGCCTTGTCTCCTATCATTGCAACACCGTTTATGCTCACTTTTACCACTTGCTACCTTGCTGTTTTTATATTTTCTTACTACAAAAACTAATATCTACCATCCATATTGCACTTGTATCACCATCTCTTCGCCGAACTAGTTCACCTACACAATTTACCATTGTATTGGGTGTGTTGGGGACACAAGAGACTCTTTGTTATTTGGTTGCAGGGTTGCTTGAGAGAGACCATCTTCATCCTACGCCTCCCACGGATTGATAAACCTTAGGTCATCCACTTGAGGGAATTTTGCTACTGTCCTATAAACCTCTGCACTTGGAGGCCCAACAACGTCTACAAGAAGAAGGGTGTGTAGTAGACATCAAGATCTTTTCTGGCGCCGTTGCCGGGGAGGTTAGTGCTTGAAGGTATATCTTTAGATCTTGCAATTGAATCTTTTAACTTCTTGTTTTATCACTAGTTTCGTTTATACAAGAAAACTACAAAAAAATGGAATTAAGGTTACCTCATATGCTTCATCTTTTTAATATCTTTCGTGAAAATGATGGAAAGGAAAATTGTGCTCAAGTACTAGAGGAAGAATTACATAGAATGCTTGGCACTAAAGACTTGAATGATGAGCATGCTTGCAATGTTGTTAGTGTGAATCCTTTGAATATCCATGGTACTAATGATGATTGCACTAGTCATGATGAAAATATATCATATAAGCATGTTGATTTTTGTGGAGTGTATAGAGTTTGCAAGTACATACCAAAGAGGGAAGATAGATTTTGCAAGAGGCATAAGTATTTAGAAACTAAATGGTTGCTACAGATGCTAGATGATTGTGCTGAAAATTTAAAATATCTTAGCCGTACTTGTGAACTTTGCAATGAATGTGGTCATTTCATTACCCAATGCAAATTGTTTCATGATCGAATCGTGTCCAAAAATTGTGATGACTTGATTTCCCTTGCACATCATAATGAACTTATCTTGCTTTTGGGTTATGAAGAAATTAAATGTAGAACTAAGTTTCTTCCAGGATTTTCCATTGATAAACTTGTTGAATTTGATATAGAGAAAATATATATGTATTGTGCGGTGAATTGCATTAAAAATCCTTATATTGCCAATTACCTTAAGTTAAGAAAACAAATAGGAGATGAAGAGAACACTAATGAAAGGGAAGAGATTCCCCAATATCCTCCTATTATTTCTTATGATGAATCAAGTAACGAGGAGGAGCCTCCTATTCTACCAATCTTAGTAGTAAGGAGCTCCAAAAAGAAGATTAAACCCACACATAATGAGAAGAAGAAAAAGAAAATACGGAGAAGCGAAGACAAAAAGGTATTCCTTCCAAATGATGTTGCTTCTATTACTCATTGTGATGATGGTAATTGCTATACTATCGGTGCTATCCATACTATTAATGATGAGAGTGATTATGCTTATGATATGGAAAGGCCCAAGCTTGGGGATGCTTTGTTTGATGATAATGATATATTTGAGAATTTATTTTCTGCAATTAATGTTTACCCCAAGCTTGGGGATGCTAATCTTGATGAAGATGATATTTTAAGCCTCCCAAGTCTTGATATGCCAATCTATTATGATGAAAGCATGCCTCCTATTTACGATGATTATTGTGATGAAACTTATGCTATAAAAAGTAGTGATGATTATTTATCAAACTTGTCATGATTATGATTACCTTTTTCTGAACATTACTCTTTGAATGTGGAGACAATCTATAGTATTCAATCTCTTATGATACTCCCACTATTCCGAATGATAAGAATTTTGCTTATGTGGAGAGTAATAAAATTTATATGCTTGGGGATCATGACAAAAATGCTCTATGTGCTGGTTATATTGTTGAATTCATTCATGATGCTACTGAAAATTATTATGAGAGAGGATCATATGCTTCTACATATTGCAATAATATCAAGTTTCCTCTCTATGTGCTTAAAGTTTTGAAGTTATGCTTGTTTTCCCTTCCTATGCTAGTTGATTATCGTTCCCATAAGTTGTTTGCTCACATAATCCCAATGCATAGGAAGTGGGTTAGACTTAAATGTGCTATTCATATGCTTCATGATGCTCCCGTTATGTTTCAATTCTTATCTTTTATGCGAGCATCATTGAAATCATCGTGCCTAGCTAGGGGCGCAAAACGATAGCGCTTGTTGGGAGGCAACCCAATTTTTTGTTTTTTGTTTTTGTTGATGTTAGGGAATAAATATTGCATATAGCCTCTGATTAGATGTGGTTTCATGTTTTGTTTAGTATTTGTGCCAAGTAGAACCTTTCGGAAGACTTGTGTGAAGTTTATATGATCTTGCTGTGAAAAACAGAATCGTTAGCGCTCGCTAAAGTAGTCGTGGGATTTTACTGGAGCATGCTTTTTAGTTGATTATTTTTGCAGATGATTGGTAGACAAATTGCACAAATTTACCAATTTATTATGAATTTTTTTGAGTTCCATAAGTAGGCGAACCCTGCAGATTACTACAGACTGATCTGTCTTTGACAGATTCTGTTTTTCGTGTGTTGTTTATTTATTCCGATGCATCTATGAGTAGTATTGGGAAGTATGAAGCATAGAGAAGTTGGAATACAGTAGGTCTAACACCAATATAAACAAAGAATGAATTCATTGCAGTACCTTTGAGTAGTGGTTTGCTTTCTTATACTAACGGAGCTCACGAGATTTTTGTCTAAGTTTTGTGTTGTGAAGTTTTCAAGTTTTGAGTATTGCTTTGATGGACTATGGAACAAAGAGTGGCAAGAGCCTAAGCTTGGGGATGCCCAAGGCACCCCAAGGTAAAATTCAAGGACAACCAAGAGCCTAAGCTTAGAAATGCCCCGGGAAGGCATCCCCTCTTTCGTCTTCATCCATCGGTAACTATACTCGGAGCTATATTTTTATTCACCACATGATATGTGTTTTGCTTGGAGCGTCAATTTAGTTTAGTTTGTTTTGCTTGCTGTTTGAATAATATCCCAAGATCTGAAATTCTGAAGTGTTAGAGAGTCTCCACATAGTTACATAATTATTCAACTACTCATTGATCTTCACATATATCTTTCGGAGTAGTTTGTTATTCCTCTAGTGCTTCACTTATATCTTTTAGAGCATGGCGGTGGTTTTATTTTGAAGAAATAGATGAACTCTCATGCTTCACTTATATCCTTTTGAGAGTCTATTAAAATATCATGGTAATGTGTTTAGGCTATAAAACTAGTATTCACATGATAGACATCCAAGATCAATGTAGTAAAAACTTCCACACTAAGTGCATTGAATATGATGAGAAGTTGGATGCTTGATAATTGTTTTGAGATACGACGATAGTGATATTAGAGTCATGCTAGTGGAGTTATTATGAAATTGAGAAATGCTTGTGTTAAGGTTAGTGATTCCCGTAGCATGCACGTATGGTGAACCGCTATGTGACGAGGTTAGAACATGAGGTATTTGTAAAGTGCCAACCTTTGTGTGGAGGTCGGGGGCGCGCGATGGTTAAATCCTACCAACCTCCCCCCTAGGAGCATGCGTTGATTGCTTTGTTTTGATGACTCATAGATTTTTGCAATAAGTATATGAGTTCTTTATGACTAATGTTGAGTCCATGGTTTATACGCACTCTCACCCTTCCACCATTGCCAGCCTCTCTTGTACCGCGCAACTTTCGCCGGTGCCATAAACCCACTATATATCCTTACTCAAAATAGCCACCATATTGTTCCTCAAAACAGCCACCATACCTACCTATCATGGCATTTCCATAGCCATTCCGAGATATATTGCCATGCAACTTTCCACTGTTCCATTCATATGACACGCTTCATATTGTCATATTGTCATGCATGATCATGTAGTTGACATCGTATTTGTGGCAAAGCCACTATGCATAATTTTTTATACATGTCACTCTGGTTTCATTGCACATACGGGTACACCGCCGGAGGCATTCATATAGAGTCATACTTTGTTGTAGTATCGAGTTGTAATAATTGAGTTGTAATGAAAAGTGTGATGATCATCATTATTAGAGCATTGTCCCATGGGAGGAAAGGCTAAATATCTAAAGCCCCTCCGGAAAAAAAGACCAAAGAAAAGAAGAAAGGCCCAAAAAAAGGGACAATTGCTACTATCTTTTTTCAGCACTTGTGCGCTAAAGTAGCACCATGTTCTTCATGATAGAGAGTCTCATGTTTAGTCACTTTCATATACTAGTGGGAATTTTCATTATAGATCTTGGCTTGTATATTTTGACGATGGGCTTCCTCAAATGCCCTAGGTCTTCGTGAGAAAGCAAGTTGGATGCACACCCACTAGTTTCTTTTGTTGAGCTTTCATTCATATTTAGCTCTAGTGCATCCGCTGCATGGCAATCCCTACTCACTCACAATGATATCTATTGATGGGCATCTCCATAGCCCGTTGATACGCCTAGTTGCTGTGAGACTATCTCCCTCCTTTTTGTCTTATCCACAACCACCTCTCTATTCCACCCATAGTGCTATATCCATGGCTCACGCTAATGTATTGTGTGAAAGTTGAAAGGTTTGAAATAATAGAGTATGAAAACAAGTGCTTGGTTGAAATCGGGGTTGTGCATGATATAAATATTTTTGTGTGATAACGAGGGAGCATAGCCAACACAATATGATTTTGTAGGGATAACTTTCTTTAGCTATAGTATTTTGCGAAGACATGATTGCTTTGTTAGTATGCTTAAAGTATTATTGTTTCTTATGTCAATATAGACTTTTATCTTGATTCTTTCAGATCTGAACATTCATGCCACAATTAAGAGAATTACATTGAAAAACTATATTGGTTTGCATTCCACATCAAAAATTCTTTCTTTATCATTTACCTACTCGAGGACGAGCAGGAATTAAGCTTGGGGATGCTGATACGTCTCCAACGTATCTATAATTTTTTATTGTTCCATGCTATTATATTATCCTTCTAGGATGTCTTATGGGCTTTATTATACACTTTTATATGATTTTTGGGACTAACCTATTAACCCAGAGCCCAGTGCCAGTTTATGTTTTTCTCCTGTTTTAGGGTTTTACAGAAAAGGAATATCAAACGGAGTCCAATTGACGAGCCAATTTTTTATGATTTTTTCTGGACCAAAAGAAGCACCCAAAGCAAAAGAGTTGGGCGAGGAGAGCCATGGGCTGCCCTCGAGGGTGGAGGGCGCGCCCTGGGCAGGGGGGCGCGCCCCCCTATCTCGAGGACGGCCCGTAGCTCCCCTTTACTTGGCCCCGACTCCAAAAATTCCTATAAATACTGAAACCTTCAGAAATTAACCTAGATCGGGAGTTCCGACGCCGAAAGCCTCTGTAGCCACCGAAAACCAATCTAGACCCCGTTCCGACACCCTGCCGGTGGGGGAATCCCTCTCCGGTGGGGTTCTTCATCATCCCGGCGCTCTCCATGACGAGGAGGGAGTAGTCCACCCTCGGGGCTGAGGGTATGTACCAGTAGCTATGTGTTTGATCTCTCTCTCTCTCGTGTTCTTGAGATGGCACGGTCTTGATGTATCGCGAGCTTTGCTATTCTAGTTGGATATTATTATGCTTCTCCCCCTCTACTCTCTTGTAATGGATTGAGTTTTCCCTTTCAAGTTATCTTATCGGATTGAGTCTTTAAGGATTTGAGAACACTTGATGTATGTCTTGCACGTGTTTATCTGTGGTGACAATGGGATATCATGTGATCCACTTGATGTATGTTTTGGTGATCAACTTGCGGGCTCCGTGACCTTGGGAATCTACGCATAGGGGTTGGCACACGTTTTCGTCTTGACCCTCCGGTAGAAACTTTGGGGTACTCTTCGAAGTTCTATGTGTTGGTTGAATAGAAGTTTGTGAGATTGTGTGATGCATATCATATAATCATACCCACGGATACTTGAGGTGACATTGGAGTATCTAGGTGACATTAGGGTTTTGATTGATTTGTGTCTTAAGGTGTTATTCTCGTACGAACTCTATGATAGATTGAACGTTACTACATACTCTTGAATAGATTGATCAGAAAGAATAACTTTGAGGTGGTTTCGCACCCTACCAAAATCTCTTTGTTTGTTCTCCGCTATTAGTTACTTTGGAGTGACTCTTTGTTGCATGTTGAGGGCTAGTAATATGATCCAATTATGTTATCCTTGTTGAGAGAACTTGCACTAGTGAAAGTATGAACCCTAGGCCTTGTCTCCTATCATTGCAACACCGTTTATGCTCACTTTTACCACTTGCTACCTTGCTGTTTTTATATTTTCTTACTACAAAAACCAATATCTACCATCCATATTGCACTTGTATCACCATTTCTTCGCCGAACTAGTGCCCCTATACAATTTACCATTGTATTGGGTGTGTTGGGGACACAAGAGACTCTTTGTTATTTGGTTGCAGGGTTGCTTGAGAGAGACCATCTTCAACCTACGCCTCCCACGGATTGATAAACCATAGGTCATCCACTTGAGGGAAATTTGCTACTATCCTACAAACCTCTGCACTTGGAGGCCCAACAACGTCTACAAGAAGAAGGGTGCATAGTAGACATCATGGTTCGACGCCTTTAGCAAGCAGGTCATTCTCGACCTTGTCCCACAACGGTCGGGCTTCGAGGTAGCCACCTGACCCCATGCGAGGTGATATTGCTTCTTCGTAGCATTTTTCTTGTTTCTCTCTGACATCTCCTTACTCTTTTCTGATTTCTTGTGGGACACAAATGCGTTCCAGTGATCTCTGATCTTCTCAAACTAGCCGGTGAATTCTGGAGTCTTGTTTTTTCCGAAAAACTTTGCATTCAGCTCATTCTTCCACCTCCTGAATAGTTGCCCCATCTTCGTAAGAGCGGCCGCCTTGACTAATTGCTCTATAACTGGTGGCTGCTTCTCCGGATCCTCCTCTGGCGGTAGGGTGAAATTGGACTTCAGCGCGGTCCAAAGATAATTTTTCTGCATATTTTTGACATAAGATACCTGAGAGTCTTCGTTCTTAGGCTTGTACCATAGGTGAATGCTGATCGGGATCATGTCCCTAGCAACAATCCTGCACTGAGCAGTAAATGCGTCCTTGGCCTTGCTGGGTTTACTCGGTAGGCCATCTTGCCCGATTTCTTCGATGATGAACTTTTCATCCTGGCGCAACCTTTTTTCGGGCCTCGTGTCTTTACCGAACTTTGGCTCGATCCGGAGGGCTAGAAAAGAAGAAAGAAGAGAGTTAATACATGTACATATATACCAAAACAATCAATGCATCAATTAGCTATAGTGTCAGCACATGCTTAATGAATACATATATACCTGGCCGGACTCCATTCGGTCACCGGAGCCATCATCATCGTGTCCTTCTTCGACCGGTAATCGGTCATCGGAGCCGTCATCATCGTGTCCTTCTTCCACCGGTAATCGGTCACCGGAGCCATCATCATGTGTTTCCTCCTCCATTGGACCATCATAATCATGTGTTATCTCCTCCATTGGATCACCGTAGCCTACTTCTTCATCACCATGTCCTTCCAAATGACCATCGTAGTCGATGTTCATATACAATTCGACAGCAGCTCCGTCTGCGATTATGTCCCCCAACACCTGTTCTTCTACCTTGTCTCGTCCTATCTCCATAGTTTCTGCAAATATTTACGACATGGCAATTATCATATAAACATGACAGAACGGATATATTAGTGGCAAACGTAGACCTAGCTAGCTATAATCACAACAAGGAACCATATTAGTGGCCTCGACGCTTCTCTAAGGTTTGCGGTGGCCTCGGCGACCCTCGACCCCCTCAACCCTCGAACCCTCAGCAACCGTCGACCCCTCGGCTACCCCTCCCCCCCCTCATGTCGAAGTTATCGGAGAGGGGGGTATATACATATATCGAGAACGACGAAATATACGTAGAAAAAAATGTTATAGGGTAGGGGGGTAGATATCAATCGACCCCCCTCATGTCGAAGTTATCGGGGAGGGGGTATATCGACAAAATTACATCATCATATATGATCGAATAAAATTAGATCATCATCATCATATATTATACATCTAAAAAGGTTTTCATATATCACCATATATATCATCATCATCTAGTACAAGAAATTAACCAATCAAATTTTCATATATCATCATCATCTACTCCAGAAAAAATTGACCCCTCGACGACACTCGAACCTTCGACCCTCAAACCCTCGGCCCCTCGACAACCCTCGAACCCTCGACCCCTCGACGACCCTCGACCCCTCGGTGACCCTCGACCCCTCGCACCCTCGACCTTTTTTTTTTCTTCTTCCTCTTCTTATTTATTTCTCCTCTTCTTCCTTCTCCTCTTCTTCTCCTTTTTCTTTTCCTTCTTCCTAACCTAAACATAAACTAAAATAATCCTAAAACTAAACGAAACTTCCCCTCCTTTTTTTCTTCTTCTTTTTTTTCATCCTAAAGCTTTATGAACAAAATTACAATAGAAAAAACCATAAAAATTCTATGAACAAAATTACAACAAAAATCATAAAAATTCTAACATTTGCATATTCTTTGCATATGAACATATACATCATCA
The DNA here is from genome assembly GCA_902687465.1 of Secale cereale. NCBI lineage: Eukaryota > Viridiplantae > Streptophyta > Magnoliopsida > Poales > Poaceae > Secale > Secale cereale. The sequence continues at coordinate 687,925,194 of LR738715.1, read as the reverse complement.
TATATATATGAAAAAAATAGGGAGGGCGCCGACCAAGGTGAGGAGCAGGGCCGCGGGGTCGGCGGCGACGACGGGGGCGGGCCGGGGCGGCGTGCGTCGGGGCGGTGGCGGCGAGCGGCGACGACGTCGGGCGAGGGCGCGGGCGACGGCGACGGCGAGGACGCGGGCGACGGTGACGGCGGGAGACGGCGAGGGCGCGGCCGATGGCGACGGTGGGCGGCGTCGGGGCAGCATGGCGGCGTCCATGTCGTCGGCCTCGTCGGGGGCAACTGTGCGAGATATGAGATGTGAAAATTCCGAAGTGCCAGCTTATATCGGAAAGCCTTTAGTCCCGGTTCATGACAACAACCGGGACCAATGCCACCTATTAGTCCTGGTTGGTGCCACCAACCGGGACCAAAGGTCTCTTTTCAGCAGCCCAAAGGGCGGGAAGCTGAGGCCTTTGGTCCCGGTTGGTGGCACCAACCGGGACTAAAAGGGGGGGCATTGGTCCCTGTTGGTGCCACGAACCGGGACCAAAGGTTGGTATTGGTCCCGGTTGGTGGCACCAACCGGGACCAAGAGCCTGTGCACAGTGGCGTGGTGGTGGGAGTTTAGTCCCACCTCGCTAGCTGAGAGCAACGAGGACCTGTTTATAAGCCCCGATGTCTCTTCCATATTGAACTCCTCTGAACTGCGGGCCTATGGGTCTAAACTGACACTGCTATGCCTGTGGGCTTGATGGGCTTTCTACGGGCCTGAATCTTGGCCCACGGTTGGGTTTCTAGTCGTATTCACGTCGTGGTGGCCCAGTAGGTGGCATTTTTTATTTTTTTTTCTTTGTTGCTTTATTTTTTTAGTTTTGTTTCTACTTTCAACAAAATACTTATTGTTGTTATTTTTATTTATTTTATTAAAGTTTATTTATTTTACTTTATTAAATTTTATTTTGTTTCTACTTAGTTATTTTATTTTTATTCTACTTATTTATTTTATTTTATTTTTTCTTTTTTGATTTATTTTATGAAAATTCTTTTTACTTTTAGAACAGAAAATACTTTGATAATTTTAGTTGCATAAATTTTATATAATTCTAGTTTCACTAATACTAGAGGTTTATAAAAGCTTGTTGGTTGATTCCTTTAGCTATTAGAGTTTCATTAAAGTTTTCTACTTCATTCTTTTTCGTTGAGAGGGTTACGACATCATCAACTGGATGCACTTCGTGTACAAAACGGACTATATGTTTCGAGGTATCAGGGTTTCAGACGAAAACTCATCTGTTACAAAGGGATTTCAATTTTTTAACTTATTTGAACTATGTACAGACTACTTCTGTGTTCAAAATGCACCATCACAAAGTGATATTCTAGATTAAAGGCATCATCACAATAGTTGTGGAGAAAAAGTCTTCACTTTTTCTTCGCTTGTGTCTTTTGCTTATTGCGCCGTAACCATGGATAATCTTCATCGTTTATCAGGGTGCTTGGGGCCTTGACTTTCAAGGGGGGAATTTCAGGAAACTTTTCATAATCTTCGGAAATGTCTGTCTTACCCTCGACTCCCACGATGTCTCTTTTTCCTGAAAGAACTATGTGGCGCTTTCGTTCATCGTTTGATGTGTTCACTTCCATATCTTTTCTTTTTCTGGTTCTTGTAGACATGTCCTTCGCCTAGAAAACCTGCGCCACATCATTGGCTAGGACGAACGGTTCGTCTGTGTACCCAACATTGTTCAGATCCACTGTTGTCATTCTGTAATCTGGGTCTACCTGTACCCCGCCTCCTGACAGATTGGCCCATTTGCACTTAAACAAAGGGACCTTAAAATCATGTCCGTAGTCAAGTTCCCATATGTCCACTGTGTAACCATAATATGTGTCATTTCCCTTATTGGTTGCTGCATCAAAGCGGACACCGCTGTTTTGGTTGGTGCTCTTTTTATCTTGGGCGATCATGTAAAATGTATTCCCATTTATCTCGTATCCTTTGTAAGTCAATACAGTCGAAGATGGTCCCCTGGACAACGAGTATAGCTCATTCACAAACAGTGTTGTCACCTGTGAGACGTGTTTCCAACCAACTGCCGAAAGTATTGATGTGTTCACATGTAATCCAGTCGTCACACTGCTCCGGGTGTTTGGAGCATAGACTGTTCATGTGTTCATCGACATACGGGGTCACCAGGGTAGAGTTGTGTAGAACTGTGTAGTGTGCTTCAGTCCAAGAATGCCCGTCCCTGCATATTATTGACTCCCCTCCAAGTGTGCCTTTCCCAGTTAGTCTCCCCTCATACCGCGATTTAGGGAGACCAATCTTCTTAAGGCTAGGAATGAAGTCAACACAAAACCCAATGACATCCTCTGTTTGATGGCCCATGGAGATGTTTCCTTCTGGCCTAGCGCGGTTACGGACATATTTCTTTAGGACTCCCATGAACCTCTCAAAGGGGAACATATTGTGTAGAAATACGGGGCCCAGAATGACAATCTCGTCGACTAGATGAACTAGGACGTGCGTCATGATATTGAAGAAGGATGGTGGGAACACCAGCTCGAAACTAACAAGACATTGCGCCACATCACTCCTTAGCCTTGGTATGATTTCTGGATCGATCACCTTCTGAGAGATTGCATTGAGGAATGCACATAGCTTCACAATGGCTAATCGGACGTTTTCTAGTAGAAGCCCCCTCAGTGCAACCAGAAGCAGTTGCGTCATAATCACGTGGTAGTCATGAGACTTTAGGTTCTGGAACTTTTTCTCTGCCATATTTATTATCCCTTTTATATTCAATGAGAAGCCAGACGGGACCTTCACACTGAGCATGCATGCAAAGAAGATTTCCTTCTCTTCTTTGGTAAGAGCGTAGCTGGCAGGACCTTCATACTACTTTGGAGGCAGGCCGTCTTTTTCGTGCAAACGTTGCAGGTCCTCCCGTGCCTCCGGTGTATCTTTTGTATTCCGATACACGCCCAAGAAGCCTAGCAGGTTCATGCAAAGGTTCTTCGTCACGTGCATCACGTCGATTGAAGTGCGGACCTCTTGGTCTTTCCAGTAAGGTAGGTCCCAAAATATAGATTTCTTCTTCCACATGGGTGCGCGTCCCTCATCGTCATTCGGAACAGATAGTCCGCCGGGACCCTTTCCAAAGATTACCTATAAATCATTGACCATAGCAAGTACGTGATCACCGGTACGCATGGCGGGCTTCTTCCGGTGATCTGCCTCGCCTTTGAAATGCTTGCCTTTCTTTCAACATTGATGATTGGTCGGAAGAAATCGACGATGCCCCAGGTACACATTCTGCATGCATCTGTCCAGGTATATACTTTGGGTGTCATCTAAACAGTGCGTGCATGCATGGTATCCCTTGTTTGTTTGTCCTGAAAGGTTACTAAGAGCAGGCCAATCATTGATGGTTACAAAAAGCAACGCATGTTAGTCAAATTCCTCCTGGTTGGCCTCAACCCACGCACGTACAGCTTGTCCATTCCACAGTTGTAAAAGTTCTTCAACTAATGGCCTTAGGTACACATCAATGTAGTTGCCGGGTTGCTTAGGGCCTTGGATGACTATTGGCATCATAATGAACTTCCGCCTCATGCACAACCAAGGAGGAAGGTTATAGATACATAGAGTCACGGGCCAGGTGCTGTGATTGTTGTTCTGCCCCCCAAAAGGAATAATGCCATCCGCGCTTAAACCAAACCATACGTTCCTTGCGTCACCTGCAAACTCCTCCCAATACGTTCTCTCGATTTTTCTCCACTGCGACCCGTTAGCGGGTGCTCTCAACTTCCCGTCTTTCTTACGGTCCTCTGTGTGCCGTCGCATCAACTTGGCATGCTCTTTGTTTCTGAACAGATGTTTCAACCGTGGTATTATAGGAGCATACCACATCACCTTGGCAGGAACCCTCTTCCTAGGGCGCTCGCCGTCAACATCACCAGGGTCATCTCGTCTGATCTTATACCGCAAGGCACCGCATACCGGGCATGCATTCAAATGCTCGTACGCACCGAGGTACAGGATGCAGTCATTAGGGCATGCATGTATCTTATGCACCTCCAATCCTAGAGGGCATACGACCTTCTTTGTTGCGTACGTACTGTCAGGCAATTCGTTATCCATTGGAAGCTTCTTCTTTAATATTTTGAGTAGATACTCAAATCCTTTGTGAGGCACACCATTCTCTGCCTTCCACTGCAGCAATTTTAGTACGGTACCGAGCTTTGTGTTGCCATCTTCGCAATTGGGGTACAACCCTTTTTTGTAATCCTCCAACACGCGATCGAACTTCAGCTTCTCCTTTTCACTTTCGCACTGTCTCCTTGCATCAACAATGACCCGGCGGAGATCATCGTCGGGCACAACATCGTCTGGTTCCTCTTGACCTTCAGCAGCTTCCCCCGTTGCAGCACCACCATATTCCGGGGGCACATAGTTGTCATCGTCTTCTCCTTCTTCGTTGTCTTCCATCATAACCCCTATTTCTCCGTGCTTGGTCCAAACATTATAGTGTGGCATGAAACCCTTATAAAGCTGGTGGGTGTGAAGGGTTTTCGAGTTGGAGTAAGACCTCTTCCCACAGATAGTGCATGGACACCACATGAAACCATTATGCTTGTTTGCCTTAGCCACTTCGAGAAAATTATGCACGCCATTAATGTACTCGGAGGTGCGTATGTCACCGTACATCCATTGCTGGTTCATCTGCTTGCATTTATATATAATTAAGTGTGTCAAAAACCATTGCAGAACATCATGGATAGATAAGTGATCAATTTAATATAAGTTCATCATGACATTATATTCAAAGTACATGCATAGCTCACCATGGTGGTGCTGGCGACGAGATCGGCACGGGCGATCGACGGCGGTGAAGACGGGGACGGGGCGTGATGGACCGCTCAACCTAGCGAAATCTCGGAGAAAAGGGAGCTTCAAGTTCGAGCTCGAGAGGAGAAAGCTTAACTAGTGTGGCTCGGGCATTTCATCGAACACCTCATGTGCATATATGGGAGGTGAGCTAGAGCACCACACAAAGCTCTCCCCTCGCCGGCCAGAAAAAACAGAGCAGTGTGGGCTCGCCGGCGATGGGTTATATATAAGGAACCAATTGGTCCCGGTTCGTTACTAGAACCGGGTCTAAAGGCCAACCATTTGTCCCGGTACCAGTCACGAACCGGGACCAATGGGTGTGGGCCAGGAGCGAGGCCTATATGTCCCAGTTCGTGCCTGGAACCGGGACAAATGGGTCTAGACCAACGGGGACAGATGCCCCACGAGGCCCGACCGGCCCCCTGGTCACACGAACCAGGACGTATGCCCCCATGGGTCCCAGTTCGTGGTTGAACCGGGAGTAATGGGCTGGCCAGGCCCGAACCAAAGCCTTGTTTTCTACTAGTGAGTCCATGTATTACTCCAATAGGTGATAAATTATTAACATCTTTAGATTTAATACCCTTTTCTTTCATAGATTTCTTTGCCTCTTGCATATCTTCTGGACAGAGGAATATACATTTCTTCTTTGGAAAAGGCTTAGGTGGTGGTCCGGTAAGTGTCCAATCATCGGCATTCCTCAATATATTATTCAATAGTTCGTCAGCCTATCCAACCATTTGATCACACAACCAGCAAAATTATCTAGGTATTCCCTAGAAGCATCGGTTAATCTATTATAAAAGATATCAAGTATTTCATTTTTCTGAAGAGGATAACTAGGCAAACCATTAAGTAATTGGAGAATCCTCCCCGAACTTGAGGGAGATTCTCTTCTTCAATTTGCACAAAGTTAAATATTTCCTGTAAGGCAGCTTGTTTCTTATGTGTCGTGGAGTTATCACGGCAGATGTCCTAAGGAAAGGACTTAATTGTGGAGCCATATCGGCGTGGTTAGTTTAAACGGGTTAAAATGGGGCAAGAGACACGGCAAGTATATACTGGTTCGGCCCCTTGTGGTGAGGGTAAAACCTGATCCAGTTTGAGGTGGAATTGCTGGGGTTCCGATTGCTAGGGAGCGAATACGCTTGCCTGGCTTTTCATCTGGTGTTTCTTGCCCTAAGCCGTTGTCGGGTCGTCCCCTTAGATACATGGGTTGACGCCCTACGGCTTACGGAGTCCCGGCCGGCTCATACAATCATGTCTAGCTCAGTGACTCATTGTTACATGCCTTCCAGTACAAGTTAAATATACATGGCGGTTTACACTTACAGACTTTATGCCGCTCTCGGCTTTGGGCCCCTTATACATTACTCTTATTGAACCGCCATCTTCAACATGCTTATGGGCTTGGCCCATGAACCACCATTGGGTAACCCGGCCCCTCCTGGGCGGGTCATATCAAATAGTTATATCCCCAAAAATAGGCCCCAGGTTGATTTGAACTTTGTTCATGTCAATCTAAATTCATCTTCTCACGAGATATCATAACCCGCCATGACGTCAGTCCTTGAAATTATGGTAACCCGCCATGACGTCACATGTTATTTACTTTTGAATTGCTCAGATCTTAAACAAATCTCCGCATTTACTGAGACTCCGATAATCGAGGCGCCTGTGTTGTTACTTATCTGTTTTTCAGCCTCCTCAATTCCTGTGCGTGACTCTTATCCACTCACCTTATAAATAGGGTCAGGGGTCCCTTTCCATTCTTCCCCTTGCCTCTTCATCTTCGTCTCCTTCCTCGCGACGCCTCTGCACACAAGCTCCATCGGCGCTGTCATCCTCCGTCTCTTCCTCAACAACGACCGCAGCATCAACCTGACTTGACCAGATCTCCTCTGTGCGCCGCCGCCGTTCATCAGCCCAGGTATGTTCTCCTCTTTATTCCTCCTTTAGATCCATTAGGGTTCCTGCAAGTTCGCCGGAGTTCGTCTTCTTCTTCTTCTTCTGTAGTTATGATTTTTTTTTTGAACTTGATACTCCTCTACGCAATGGTGTTCATAGTATCTCTTTGTCAATACTGTAACATCTCATCTACACGAAAAGGATCGATCCGACTCCATGAACTGCTACGTACTGATTTTAGGTCTGACTGTTCATCATTTTAGCACCATAGATCCAAGTCAGAATATTAGTCTGAAACGTGTGCGGTAACAGCTTTAATCACTTGTCTTGATCTTGAATATACATCCTCATTGTAATAGATCCCATGTGGATATTCTTGCTTTCTCGCCGCCACCACCTTAATTTTAGGTTTTTACTTTATTTTCTGAACTGCTGTAGATCCAAAGTTACAACTTCAATTTGTGAAACTTGTTTGTCTCAACACTTCGTAAAATCAGCTTTCTTGAGTATCAGTGCATGTCATGGCGGCTTATCTCACCGGTTTATAGCTATCCATATGTCATTAGGCCCCATTTAAGCCGCCGTGATGAACATATACTGTAGTATGATTTCCGGCTTAATGAACCAGTTTTGAACCGGCAAAAATGTTCCTTTCTTTTAGGCTTCTTTGTTCACAATGCCCCCAAAGACAGTCACTACATGCAACTGGGTTCCTTCTGTCGTCACTGAGGCTACACTTGCTGATTTTGTCAAAATTGGTTATCTGCCGAAAAAATCTGTTATGCATTACCGCACCCCTAAACCGGGCGAAGAGAGACCTTATCCAAAGGACGTTGAAGTTATTGTCTTTTCTGATCACATGGACCGGGGTTTTTCACCACCTGGATCTAAGTTCTTCCGGGACATTCTGCACTTCTTTCAACTCCATTCCCAAGACATCGGACCTAATTTCGTGTCTAACATCTGCAACTTCCAAGTCTTCTGTGAAGTGTATCTTCAAGAGGAGACCACCCTCGAGCTCTTCAGAGAGTACTTCTATTTAAACCACCAAAATGAGTTCACAAACGGACCCAGCTTGGAACTTGGAGCCGTCTCAATTCAACGAATAAGATATTCTATCTTCCCCTATGCTTGTCTGTAAGGTCACCCCAAAGATTGGAATCAAACCTGGTTTTATTGCAAAGACGCCTCCCCGGCTGATGAGAATACGTTGCCGGGTTATCGTGTCCAGCGTTTGGACCCAAAGCATCCTCTTGCCGAGAAACTTACCGCCGCGGAGCGCAAAAAACTTGCTCCCACTTTTGCAAAGGTCAAGGCCCTACTGGGAAATGGGCTAACCGGAGTTGACTTGGTCCGGTGTTGGATTGCCTGGCGAATCATTCCTTTAAGCCGCAGGCCCGGCTTAATGTGTGCTTACACTGGTGGGACCAAAGAACCATTACGCTACAACCCAAAGGACTTGACTGAGGATACAATCACAGAAATGACCAAGACCCTTTTAAACGAAAGCCTGGGAGACTGCAGTAAAGTGGGTCTGAGCCCTTTCTGCAAACTTAACCCGGCACCAAATGTGAGTATTAATTTTAACCTTTCTTGCTTTACTATTTGATTCTCTTGTCAACTCAACCTTAACGACTTTCACAGGCTAAATCAAGTTTCTGGAAGAAAACCTATGACCACGAGGCTGCGAAAAAGGCAAGAGCTATCAAGAAAGCCTCTGAGAAAGCGGTTAAAAAGACAAAGAAGAAACCAAGCGCTTCTGACTTGTTTGAACTGAACGACAGCTCTGAGTCGGAGGTAGCCCTTGACTCTCTTGGCTCATTTTTTAATTACCTTATTGACACTCATTATTGCTAGGCCGATACGGGGGCCAGCCAGGCTGTTGATGAAGAGGTAATTACTATATCCTCCGGCTCAGAAACCTTGCCAAGACAGAAAATTCGACGAGTAACCCAAAAAGTAAGTTTTTCACACCCTTTAGCTCATTTAGATCCTTGATATGTCCAAAACGTATCTATAATTTCTGCTTGCTCCATGCCTCTTTTGGGTGATATTGGTATGATATTTATACACTTCCATACACTTTTGATCATATTTGGACTAACCTATTAACTCAGTGCACCCCAGTGCCAGTTTCTGTTTTCTGCTGTTTTTGTATTTCAGGTTTTCCCATTATGTGAACTGCCAGAAAAATCCCGGAAAAATTATATAAAAAATCAGCGTTCCAGAAGCTTCCCGGCACCCGAAGTAGAGCCGGAGGGGGGCCACCAGGGCTCCAGGCGCCCTGGTGGCGCGGCCCGCCTCCTGGCCGTGCCGGGGGGCGCCTGGGCCCCCCAGGCCTCCGCTGATGCCCCCCTTTGGCATATATTTATATCGTGTCTCAAAACCCTCGAGACGGGAACCCTTTTTCGCGATCTCATCTCTGTTCCACCGCCGCCGTGCTTCCAAGATCGGGAGCACCAGGAGAACTCTTCCCGGCACCCTGCCGGAGGGGAGGATCACCATCGGGAGCTTCTCCACCACCATGGACGCCTCCCGGATGAGTTGTGAGTAGTCTCCCTTGGACCATGGGTCCATGACCAGTAGCTATGTGATGTTCTCCTCCCGTTCTTGTGCTTCACTAATTAGACCTCGTGAGCTGCCCTACATGATCGAGGCACATATGTAATCCTTATGCTGTTGCTATGATGAGTTTGCTGGGATCCGGTAGATTGTGAGATTATGTTCAGATTGTGTTTGAGTAATATATTTGATCTACCTCTTTTATATTTATGTTCGTAAGTAATTCTTGCATGTTCTCCGTTGTTATTTATTGCTTTGGCCAAGTAGTAGGTAGTGACTCCAAGAGGGAACGTTATGCTTGATTGTGGGTTCATGTCCCTCGATGACTAGCTTGAGTGACAGAAACATGAGTCTAGGGGATGTGATGTTGCCACAAGGGGGAAAACAACGGTGCTTGTGCCCGCGGGTGCAAGGATTGTTTACTTTACGCAAAGTTCTTTTAATGCAGTTGTCTGTTGCTTTGAGTTTACACTATGGGTGGGACTCGCAACTTAATACCAGCGAGATGTTCTGGATAGATATCTCAAGGTGGATGATTAGTAGTAGATGCAGATGGATTTCGGTCTACTTGTGTCGGGGGAAACTGTCCGCCACGAACACCTATGGGACCGGAGCCCCTTGTCTGTGCGGTACGAGGGCGGAGGGGGCACGAAGAGCAGATCGTAGCGAGCACGCGGGCAGTTTTACCCAGGTTCGGGCCGCGGTAGACGCGTAAAACCCTACTCCTGCTTGGTTGTGTATTGATTTGGAGAGCTCGGGAGCTTGAAGAAGCAGCTACACCGAGCGTATGAGTGATCTAGGTTCCGAACCCCCTCCACGTTGTGCATGGGCCTCCTTTTATAGTGCAAGGGGTCACCGACAGGTGTCAACGTAAGAGAAAGGGGTAAAAACGTAAAAGAGGTGGTAGTTGTAACAGTGCGGGAACAGTGGAGCTACAGTGCGCGAACAGTGGTCGCTACCTACTTTGACAGTGGGGGACAAGGGCATTTAATGCCCGTCACCGTCGACCCCAAAAGCTCCCGCCCTTGCGTCTCCGTCTGCCACGGCGATGGATCCACCACCGTGGAGTGCCACCGTGTCCCCCAGGCTGCACAGCCATCCGCCACGCGTCCCTGGATAGGCCCTAGGGCGACGCGTGGGCCGATGAGCTGGAGCGCGGGCACACAGCGCAACTCTCCCGGCAAGCACCTTGCCGGGGGCTTGATCTTGCCGGGCCCGGGAGCTTGCCGCTCCCCGGGCCCTCGCCGGGGCGTGTCTTCTATGATGGAATCTTCTAGTCTTCCTGGCAAGCTCCTCTTGCCAGGGCCTCGTGCTAGTGAGGTAATCTTGAGCCTGGTACGGCCTTCCCGGCAAGCTCCACTTGCCGGGGTCTCGATCTTCTGTCTTGCATACTTTGTTTTTGAATGGTTTGATATGGAGCAGGAAGGTCTCCGGCGAGCGCGTGGTAAACCCTGCCGCGGGAAGCTGCAACTGCCCGTGCACAAGTTGGGGTACTGAGGTGCCCTTACCTTAGTACACCGACAGGAGCCCCCGGGCCTGGGCCACACACGGTGCCGAGCGCTGTTGGGCCAGGCCCAAAACAGTGCACGGGCACACGCGGCCCACGGCGCGCCGAATCCACTTCCGTATCCGCCGCATCCCCCCGTAACGGCACGCGTCGATTGCGGCGTCGTGGGATGGGACGTGCCCACGTTCTCTTAATGGAAAGAGCGAAACGCCCCCCCACTTCCCCATAAAAGCAGAGGAAGCAGGAGCGATTCCCCTCCTTGCGCTTTCATTGCATCCTCGTCTTCCTCCAGAAATCCCCTTTGCGCTCCGCCTCCACACCTCCGCCGCCGCCGTTTGCATCTCCGGCGTCGCCAGGCTCTTCGTTCCCCTTCCCCCCGCCGCCTCCGCCATGGCCCCAAAGACTGAGAAGGCGAAGGCGGAGAAGGCCAAGAGGGAGAAGTCGGAGCAAGCGGCGTAGCTTACCGCATATCGGAAGCGGAACCTCGTCTTCCCGCCGAAGCTCGGCGCGCGGGAGCTCTGGAACAAGTACTACTTGTTCTGGGCCAAGGAAACCAAGGCGCACCCCCGCACTCGAGCTTATCCGGCCGCCGCCAAGGACAACTACCCCGGCGGGTACTACTTCTTCGCAGCCTTCTTTCACTGCGGTCTTTGCCCTCCTTTCTCTGATTTCTTCTGCGACGTCATGCACACCTATGGCCTCCACCTTCTTGACTTCACCCCCAACGCCATCCTCACAATGGCGGTTTTCGCACACATGTGCGAAAACTTCATAGGAATACACCCAAACGTAGCGCTGTTTAGGCACTTCTTCACTCCTAGAGCAGAGGCCGGCGCGCCCCTCTCCGGGGGAATTTCTTGGGTATTTCGTCTGAACAAGAAGGAGTCGTACTTGCCGGGGGAGCTCCGCGGCAAGTGGGAGGAGTGGCGTGCAGATTGGTGCTGGATCGTTGAGGACGAGCCGCAGCCCTTCACCGCGCCGCGCACAACGCCCATCGTGCGCGGCAGGGATTGGAGCGAGCTGGATTCGGACGACATCAAGCTCGACGTCGCCCTCGTCCGGATTCTTCGTCTTCGGGTAGCAAGGCTGTCCGTTGCAGAAGTAGGCGCAGACTTCCTCCGCCGCCGCATCGCCCCTCTCCAAGACAGGAAAAGGCCGGCCTGGGAGTACGGCAACCCAGCGGATATAATGAGGCTGCGCCCCGGGCTAAACTTCAACTTCACGACGCTGGAGCTGAAGGGGATGGTCCGGAAACTCTTTAAATACGACCCGGCCCACCCTGAGTGGTTCAGACCTCCTCGGGGAGTGGTGCCCCTCTGCAACAGCACAGTCCGGGACCGTCTCTGCGCCATGATGCCCCGCGTGTGATTCGCACGGCGTGGACCGCACGTGGATTCCGCCCAAGCCCATAGACGTCCTCAGCTTCTTCGACAACCTCGTGGAGGTAGCGAAGAACAAGGATGACATCAAGGAGCACACGCGGGACACCACCGAACAGGAGCTTGCGTACATGGCTTCTCGGGCTGAAGAGGCCGCTGCAGCCGCAGCGGCAGGAGATTTTGGATATACGCCTGAAGAGGCGGAGGCTGCGGATGCGTCCTGCCAGGCGGAGGAGGCGGAGATCCGCAGACTGCTGCAACTTCCTCCCGACGCGCTCGCCGGGGTCCCCTCTCTGAGGCACTCCGGGATCCATGGGATCGTGGCCGAGGCCGCGGCAAGGGAAGGCGCTGCCGGAGGGAACAGAGGCGCCGCGGGGAGCGGAGGCGCCGGAGGGAGCGGAGGCGCCAGAGGAAAAGAGGCCGCAGCGCAGGGCGCTGGGCCCAGCGAGCCAGCCGGGGAGGAGGAGGAGGAGGCCGAGGCCGCCGAGGACTCCGACGGATCTACGGAGCTCTACGCCGACGACCTCTCCTCGTCGGAGACCTCCCCGCCTCCGGCAAGCCCAAGGCGGTCTCCACCGAAGCGTCTCCGCAGGGCGGCGACGGGAGCGAGGGCGCAGGCGCCCCGGCAACAACCAGCTCGCCGGGCAGCTCAAGCTTTCCGGGGAAGCCAAGCTGCGCCGGGGGCGACCGGCGCACCAGCCGCGGCGGAGGCGGCCCGTGCGCGGGCCACGGCAGAGGCGCCCCGCAGGTCGGCGCCAAGCAGGCAGGAGTCTTCTCGGAGCGGAGCAGCGGCTCCGCCCGCTCCTCGGGCTCCGGCTACCACAGGGGCTGGGTCTTCGCAGCCCCCAGCCCCAGGGACCGCCAAGCGCCCGAGGGAATCTTCGTCTTCCGCTCCTCGTGCAGACGCGCCCCAGGTGGAGTACGACTTCTCCGCCTTGAGCGAGGACGACGAGGAGGATCAGGAGTAAGAATCCGAGATCTTACACCTTCTCAAGTTTCGTCTTGATTATTGTTGATGCTAATTTTGTTTGTTGCTTTGATTTCAGGACCTTGGTTCAGCGCGTGGCGAAGAAAGCCAAGGCGCCTGTGGTCGAGGTCGCGGAAGACTCGGCCACCGCGGCAACTGGGGATGCGCCGGAGCCAAGCCTGCCGGATCCGAGCGCTGCTCCGAGGAGTAGCCCCCAGCGCAGTCCCCAGCGTAAGTCTGGGTTCCATCCTCCCGCTCGTCGGGATGCGCCTGGGGATTTTGTCTTGTTTCAATATCTTGATATCTTTGTCTCGACTTGTGCAGAGGTGGAGCCACAGCGGCAGGAGCGTCCGGAGACCGTCCTCGAGGAGCCGCAGGCCCCGCCGTCCCCGCCAAGGCCGAACTCTCCGGCAAGGGAGAGTGCTCCGCCAAGGGCGGGTACTCCGCCAAGGGCGAGTACCCCGCCAAGGGCGGGCAGCCCGGCGAGGATGGCTACTCCGCCAAGGCAGAGCTCCCCGGCGAGGGAGCCCGCCGCTGATGACGTCCGCCAAGGTAGGTCTTGTAATTTTGTCTTCTTGGCGTTGTTTCTTTTTGGATATTTGCTTGAAATCTGTTTTGCTTCTTCTTCTTCTTCTAGATCTTCCTCCCCCCGAGCCGATGGAGACGGAGGTCATCAACCTTGAGGAGGAGGGCGCGCAGGACGACGGCGGCGACGCCCCTGTCGTCGAGGACACGGCGGGAGCCGCCGAGCCGGCTGCGCAGGAGACCGCTCCGGCTGCGGACGCAGCGGCCGGGGAGGGGAACGGCGGCCGCACCGCCGGCCCGGAGGCGGCGGGAGCATCAAGTGCTGCGCCGGCCGCCGATCCCTCCGCCGGCAAGGAGCAGGGTTATTATCTCGAAGCCCCCAACGGCGTCTTCATCCAGGTGCCGTGGGGTTCTTCGTCGCGAGCTCCCGCGGAGGGCGAGGCATTTGATGGGGAAGTCCTCGCCTCCGCGGGCTTGAAGATCGTCGAGGCGCCCGGCGAGAGTGAAGGGCCCGAGGAGGAGAAGCTGCTCCACCAGCTTCTGGCCCTTTACCGGGCCAGGCAGGCGAAGCTTGCCTCCCGGGAAGCCCTTGCCGCCAAGGCCGCCGCGGAGATGGAGAAGCGCGCGGCGGAGCTCAGCGCCGCCAACCAGGCTGCCCTCCGCGAGGTGGCGGAGGAGCGCGAGCGACTCGCCGGCGAATATCAGGAGTGGGTGCTGGAGAAAGCCGAGGCCGAAGAGCAGCAGCGGCTCGCCGGGGTGGAGCTGTCCCGGCGAGAAGGAGAACTCGCGCAGCGGAAGGTCAACCTCGACTCCCACGAGGAAGACCTTGCCGCTCGGGAGGAGGCCCTTGGCGGGGAACTGAAGGAGGCGAAAGCCGCCGCGGCTGCCGCGGAGACCGCCAAGAAGGAGCTTGCCGCCAAGGTCGCGCAGCTGGAGAAGTCGCTGAAGGTGAGCGCGGAGAAGGTCGCCGCACTCATCACGGAGCGCGAGAAGGACGCCCACACCAATTCAGAACTCCAGGTGCGTCTTTCTGAGAGGGGCGACGAGTTGAAGGCCGCCAAGGACTCCATCGAGGACTTGGAGTTGAAGGTCCCTACAGTGAAGGATTCACTCGACGCTGCCCGGGCTCGGGAGACCAAGTTGAAGGAGGAGCTCCGCAAGGAGCGGACCTTGGTGGACAGTGCCAACCAAGCGGCTGAGCTCTTCCGCAAAACCGTTGAGGTATGGACTGAGGACTTAGTATCTTGCGCGTCCAACATCGACTAGGAGCTGCATGCGTTGAAGCTGGAGCACCTCATCTACTCCTCGGATCCAAACCTCCCTCACAGCGCCAAGCTCAGCCTCTTCTTCAGGGGAATCGCGCCGGCCCTTGCAGATCTGCGGAAGAAGATCCCCGCGCAACTGGCCGAGGAGACGCGCCTGCTCTGCACGGGAACCTGGGAGCGCGTGCTGACGAAGATCGTATATCGCAATCCGGGCATAAACCTCACCAACGTTCTTCGCAGCTTGCCGGCTGACGCGGACATGGAGGCTCTGAAGGAGTAGGTCGCCCACATCATTGCCAAGGTGGCTAAGATCTCCAGGATTGAGGGCGACCGCGTAGATTAGGCCTCCATTATCTTTATCTCTTTTCGTTGCTGCATAGGGTGTTATGAACTCATTAACCATTGCGACAAGTTATCTTTTGTAAGATATTTATCTTATTTTGATCAATCAGTGCAATGTTATCTTCCTTGTCTTAATCCTTGACTTTGTATGTTTTTCACCCTTCGCTCCCGGGGAGCTTGCCGGCAAGGGGCCTTTGCCGCGAGCGCTGAGTGCTGGACTCTGAGCAGCCTGCTGGCCAAGGTCTCACCGGCAAGCAACCTTGCCGCCGCTAGTCGCAACGCACTTAGCTTGCTGAGCGTACTCGGAAACGAAGCAAGGGTGCGACACTTGTCGCAGCTCACTTAAATCGTTGAGCGTACTCGGAAACAAGATAAGGGTGCGGCAAGCTACGGGTAGGTTCCTCCGCGCACAGGTTTTCCATACAAAGTGTGATTGTTCAAGGAAGACAACTAAAATTTAAAAATTTGAACTGGTCAAATTCTAATAACTTAGCTTTCATATATTGCTTGCTTCCCGGTAAGGCTTCTCTTTCTTGAACAACACTTGGTTCCTCCTCCACCTCCTTCCCCCCCGGCAAACTTGTGCGCGAGGAACATTCCTTCTGCTTAAAAGGCAAGGAAAATAGAAGAGGGAAACAAGTATATGGCCTTTCGGCGTGCTAATGCTTACCGGATATTTGAGTGTTGTACCAAATGCCAAACAAAACATGCAAATAGCAAAGAAAAGCATGCGAAAGGCAATCAGCGCAAAACACAAAAAACTTTACTGATGCACGGGGTCTGCGCCCGGCTTTGTACAAAGGGTTACATGCAACAACGGCAAAGCTTGTACAAAAGGTGGTTGCCGGAGCGGATCACGGCAACCGCGCCTTACGGGTGAAACTTGCGAAGATGCTCTATGTTCCAGGAGTTGCTCACCGGTAAGCCTTCTTCGATCTCGAGGCGGACAGCGCCGGGCCTCGTAACTTGTCTCACCCGATAAGGGCCTTCCCACTTCGGCGTCAACTTGTTGGGATTCTTGGCGGACTGAACACGCCGAAGAACAAGGTCGCCTTCCTCGAGACTCCTGGCCTTGACCTTGCGGCTATGATAGCGGCGCAAGGCTTGCTGGTATCGAGCAGCTCGTACAGCAGCCTGGAGACGTCCCTCCTCGAGGAGCAATGCATCATCTTGTCGCAGTTGCTCTTGCTCAAGCTCGTCATAAGCGAGCACTCGAGGAGATCCGTATACGAGTTCCGTGGGGAGAACTGCCTCTGCTCCATAGACTAGAGCAAAGGGTGTCTGTCCGGTGGCTCGACTTGGTGTCGTTCTGATTGACCAAAGAGCCGCCGGTAGCTCCTCTATCCAATTTCTTCTGCACTTGCGCAGCCTGTCAAAGGTCCTCATCTTGAGTCCGCGCAGCACTTCAGCATTTGCCCTCTCCGCTTGACCGTTGCTCCTCGGGTGAGCAACAGAAGCGAAACAGACCTTGGCGCCAAGGTCTTGGACGTACTGCATGAAGGTGCGACTAGTAAATTGTGTACCGTTGTCGGTGATGATCCTGTTAGGGATCCCGAAACGGCAAACAATCGACCTGAAGAACCTGACCGCTGACTGTGCTGTCACCTTTCTCACTGGCTCCACTTCTGGCCACTTTGTGAACTTTTCGATTGCAACGTACAAGTACTCAAAGCCCCCGACAGCACGAGGGAAAGGGCCGAGGATATTGAGCCCCCAGACCGAGAAGGGCCAGGACAAAGGGATTGTTTGGAGAGCTTGAGCCGGTTGATGTATCTGCTTTGCATGGAACTGGCACGCTTCACACTTGGTTACTAGTGCAGTTGCATCTTGGAGGGCTTCTTGCCAAAAGAACCCTTGCCGGAAAGCTTTCCCGGCAAGCGCCCTTGCGCTGTTGTGGTGGCCGCATATGCCTCCGTGTATTTCTGCCAACAGCTTCTGTCCATCTTCCCTGGAGATGCACTTCAATCTGACACCATTGAGCCTTCTTCTGTACAGCTCGTTATCCACGAACTGGTACATACTTGACTGCCTGGTTATCTTCTCTATTTCTTCTGGGTCGTCGGGAAGTTCTCCAGTTTGAAGAAAACGGACGATCTGCTGCGCCCATGCCGGATCCTGAGGCTCGACGGCAAGGACTAAAGGCTCGAGGGCCGCTGTGGGAACCTCAGCTTCTACGGCAAGGACCTCTGGTTCTGCCGGAGCTGATGGTCCCCCGGCAAGCTCGCCGGGGCGAGGCTTGTCGGGAACACTTGCTTCTACTGTACAGACCCGAGGATCTGCAGGAGCAAACTGTTCCTCAGCGTTCTGGTCGTTGATCTTGGGGACCTTGGCGGCGGTTTCTGGAAGATCCGCCGGCAAGTAGTCGCCGGAGACCAACTTTCTCTTCTTGGACTGCCCAATTGATGGTGTAACGGATGGTTGAGTCAGCTTGAGTAGGAAGGTCCCTGGTTCCACAGGTAACTTCATCGAAGCACACTTTGAAAGGCCATCTGCAATTTCATTCTGAGTTCTCGGGACGTGCTCCATTTGCAGACCTTCAAAGTGCTCCTCAAGCTTCCTCACTTCATCGACATAAGCTTCCATCAAAGGGCTCTGATAGCTCTTGTTAACTTGCCGGACCACCAACTGAGAATCTCCCCGCACAATCAGCTTCCTGATCCCAAGTTCGGCCGCAATCCTGAGGCCGGCAAGCAAGCCTTCATATTCGGCAGTGTTGTTTGTCGCTTGCTCCCTGGGAAAGTGCATCTGGATAACATATTTGAGGTGCTCTCCGGTGGGTGCGATGAGTACCACCCCAGCACCGGCGCCTTGCAGCGAGAAGGCACCGTCAAAATACATTACCCATTCATTTATCGCTTCTTGTACGGGTGCGCTTGTTTCTTGGACTTCTTCATCGGGCGTTGGGGTCCACTCAGCTATGAATTCTGCCAAAGCTCGGCTCTGTATGGTTGAAGTACTTTCAAACTTGAGCCCAAAGCTTGACAGCTCCAGTGCCCACTCAACGATCATGCCTGTTGCTTCTGGGTTGTGCAATATCCTCTTCAGCGGAAAGCGAGTGACCACTGTTATCTCATGTGCTTGGAAGTAATGGCGCAGCTTTCTCGAGGCCATGAGGAGGCCGAAAAGCAACTTTTGCAAACCAGAGTACCTTGATCTAGCCCTCTGGAGAAGGGAACTCACGAAATACACTGGGCGCTGCACCATTTTCTTCCGCACTTCATTTTGTTCCAGCGCAGAGTTGTCCTTGTCGGGGCCAGAGCTTGCCGGGGCAGCCCCCTGCTTGTCGCTGGATTCGCTTGCCGGTGGTGCTGACTCCTCGTCGGACTCCCTCTCCGCTACTAACGCAGCACTAACCACTTGGTTGGTTGCCGCTAGGTATAGCAACAACTTTTCCTGTGGTCTAGGTGCGACAAGTATTGGAGTGGAGGACAGGTACCGTTTCAAATCTTGCAGCGCTGCCTCCGCTTCCGGAGTCCACTTCATGGGACCTGCCTTCTTCAAGATTTTGAAGAAAGGTAGGGCGCGTTCTGCAGACTTTGAAATGAACCTACTGAGGGCAGCCACACAACCTGCAAGCCTTCTGACATCCTTGACGCGCTTCGGGGCCTCGATCTGCTCAATGGCTTTAATCTTGTCGGGGTTGGCTTCAATCCCCCTCTGTGACACAAAGAACCCGAGAAGCTTGCCGGAGGGGACTCCAAAGACGCACTTCTCGGGGTTCAACTTGAGCTGTATCCTGCGCAGGTTCTGAAATGTCTCTTCCAAATCTTGGATCAGGGTATCCTTGCTCTTGCTCTTCACCACGATGTCATCCATGTAAGCCTCTACATTTCTGTGGATCTGTGGCTCAAAAGCAGTGTATACTACCCTTGCAAAGGTTGAGCCTGCATTCTTCAATCCAAATGGCATGCGTATGAAGCAATAAGTGCCACATGGAGTGATAAATGCAGTCTTCTCTTCATCCTCTTTGGCCATGAAAATCTGATGATAGCCTGAATATGCATCAAGAAAACAGAGTAGCTCACATCCGGTAGTGGAGTCAACGATCTGGTCAATGCGCGGCAAAGGGAATGGATCCTTGGGACATGCTTTATTCACATCGGTGAAGTCTATACACAGTCTCCACTTCCCATTGGCCTTGCGCACGACGACTGGGTTTGCCAACCACGTCGGATGGATCACACCTCTAACTAGGCCTGCTGCCTCTAGCTTCTTGATTTCTTCGTTGATGAATTCTTGGCGCTCCACGGCTTGCTTCCTCACTTTCTGCTTGATGGGCCGCACATGAGGACAAACAGCAAGCTTGTGCTCAATTACCTTCCTGGGAACACCGGGGATGTCAGATGGTTGCCAGGCAAACACATCGACATTCGCCCGCAGGAAGGCAACGAGCGCGCTTTCCTATTTGCTGTCAAGTGTGGCACTGATGGTGAAGGTACCACCAGTGCCGTCCTCCTTGGCGGACACCTTCTTGGTTGCCGGAGGAGCGGCCATCCCTTTCTTACACTTGCCGGTGGAGCTCGATGGAACGTCCTCGACGGCAGCGCAGCACTCCGAAGAGGTGCGGTTGCCGGAGTGGGCCCCAGAGCACTTGCCGGACTTGGTCTTCGTCTTCTTCCCCCCGGGAGCTTCAGCGGCAAGTGTATCCTTCTCGGCCGCAGCTGCCGCATCCCGGTAGATCTTGTCGGCGCAGACAAGCGCATCTTTCTTGTCGCCGTGGACAGTGATGACGCTTATCGGCCCCGGCATCTTGAGTACGTTGTAGGCATAATGGGAAGCTGCCATGAACTTGGCGAGGGCGGGACGGCCAAGTATTCCATTGTATGGCAATGGAATATCGGCGACGTCGAAAGTGATACGCTCAGTCCTAAAGTTGAGCTCCCCGCCAAAGGTCACGGCAGAGTGATCTTCCCCTTGGGCTTGCTCCTTCCCGGGTTGATTCCTTGGAAAGAACCGGTCTCTTCGAGCTCGCCATATGGAATTTGGAGTTTCTTGATCACAGCAGAGGAGATCAAGTTCAGCCCGGCCCCGCCGTCAAGCAACATTTTGGTGACCTTGAGGTTGCGGATAGTGGGAGAAACCAGCATCGGCAAGCACCCGACCGCAGTGGTGCGGTCAGGGTGATCCTCAAGATCAAAAATGATGGGCGTGCTGGACCATTTGAGGAGCCTGCGCGACTCCACGGGCGGCTCTGCTGCATTCACCTCACGCACCCACTGCTTGAGTTGGCGGTGGGAGGTGTGCAGAGAGGCGCCACCGTCGACGCACAAGACCTCCGTGGCCTTCTGGAACTCCTGCTCGCTGTTGTCCTCGTCCTCCATGTCTTCGTCGTCGTCTTCGTCCTTGTCGCGGCCCCGGGGAGGTCGATCTCCTTGCCGCTGCTTGGCCTTGCCGCGGCGTCCTCCCCGGCCGTTGAACGGCCGCTTCTTGCTTGGCTCTTCCCTGCCACCTTGGGCCTTCTCCTTGTCGCGCCTCTCGTACTCAGCTTTCTGCTGCTCGACGAGATACTCGACGCGCTTGCAGTGGGAGAGGTCGTGGCCCTTGGTGCGGTGGATTTTACAGTATTGCTTGTCGGAGCCGTCCTGCTTGTCGGCTGCCGCTACAGGGGCAGGCTCCTTGCCGGAGCCGCCAGCCTGTGTTTGCTTGGCGGGAGCCTCCTTGCCGGACTTTTCGACGGCAAGCACCTCTTTCTTGCCTTTCCTTCTGTTATTCCGCCGCCGGCTCTTCTTTGCCGGGGCGGCGTCGTCGCTGTCGCTTCCTCCTGCGCCAGCATCCTCCCCGGGGAGTCTCCTCCCCTCTTCTGCGCGTGCACACTTGTCAGCCAGAGCATAGAGCTCGCTGACATCCCGAATCTTGGTCATCGCCATTTCTTCACGCATGCGGCGGTTACGCACGTTCTGATGGAACGCGCTGATAACCGCGGCAGGGTGGACATCAGGGATGTTGTGCTGTAGACGGCTGAAGCGTTGGATGTACTTGCGCAGGGACTCTCCTTCCTTCTGGGCCAAAATATGGAGATCGCTCTCCTGGCCGTGGGGTTTGTGGCCGCCGGTGAAGGCGCCAACAAACTGATGGCAAAGGTCGGCCCAAGAAGAAATGGAGCCTTCCGGCAAGTGCATAAGCCAGGAACGAACGTTCGGCTTAAGCACGAGCGGGAAGTAATTCGCCAAAATCTTCTCGTCGCGCCCCCCGGCAGCCTGCACCGCGATGGTGTAAACGCTGAGGAATTCTGAGGGGTGCGTCTTGCCGTCGTACTTCTCCGGTACGTCGGGCTTAAAATTCTTCATGCTGGGCCACTGGACGCGTCGCAGCTCGCGGGTGAACGCAGGGCAGCCTGCCGCGTACGGCAAGTCGCCTGGTTCACCGGGCGCGCGCGCGTCGACAGCGTTCCCAGCTCTCTGGTCTGATTGTCGCCGAGCTTCTCGTCCGCGCTCGATTCTTGTCCGAGCGTCTTCTTGTTGCCGGTCGTCGAGGACCTGGCGCTGGTCCCGACGGGCCCGCGGATCCGAAGATGTCGTGGAGCCGTCGTCGGCGTTGTTCCGGCGGGGTGGCGTCTTCTGCTTCCGCGGCGGGGAGTGCACGCTTGTCGCACCCCCGGCGGTCTTGTCGCCGTCGGCCTTCGTCTTCTCAGCTTGCCGCGGCCGCGAGGCCGCCGGCTGCTGTGGAGAATCGTTGTTGGCGAAGGCGATCAGGCTCTGGATGGTGGCCCTCCAGTCTTCGGCCTTGTCTGCCGCTGGAGGGAAGTCGAGGAGCAGTTGCGCCCTTGCGAGCGCTTCTGCTGGAGTGGAGGGAAACGGGGGCGAACGGTGCGAGGAGCGGGATATGCTCGGACTCCTAACAACGTTAGAAGGAGCAGGGTCCCGCGCCGGCGCCTTCGCTTTGCTTGTGCCCGGACGGTGGTCCGGGGCATCCCGCGAGCCTCCGGTTTGCCCTTGCCCCAGCAAGCGGATACCACCTCCTGTGGTATGGCGCTGCTGGGTTGTCGTGTGCTGAGATGGACGCGGCGCGTCCACGGAGACTGAGGCTCGGTCGTCCGTCCTATCCTTGGATTTGGTGGCGCCGCGAGTGTCCTCACCGGCGACCACCCTTCCGACGGCGTCTCCCCCGCCCACCGTTGGCTCTGGTGGCGGCGGATGAGACGCAGACGGGCCTCCAACCTCCGAAGCCTTCTTCTTCGGAGCCATGGAGCTGTTGCTGATGAAGTTGTTGACGAAACTGGAGAGGTTGATGAAGAATGCGCCCGCGTGAACGCCGGATCAGGTTCGCACATCCTCGACGCCCCCTACCTGGCGCGCCAAAGATGTCGGGGGAAACTGTCCGCCACGAACACCTATGGGACCGGAGCCCCTTGTCTGTGCGGTACGAGGGCGGAGGGGGCACGAAGAGCAGATCGTAGCGAGCACGCGGGCAGTTTTACCCAGGTTCGGGCCGCGGTAGACGCGTAAAACCCTACTCCTGCTTGGTTGTGTATTGATTTGGAGAGCTCGGGAGCTTGAAGAAGCAGCTACACCGAGCGTATGAGTGATCTAGGTTCCGAACCCCCTCCACGTTGTGCATGGGCCTCCTTTTATAGTGCAAGGGGTCACCGACAGGTGTCAACGTAAGAGAAAGGGGTAAAAACGTAAAAGAGGTGGTAGTTGTAACAGTGCGGGAACAGTGGAGCTACAGTGCGCGAACAGTGGTCGCTACCTACTTTGACAGTGGGGGACAAGGGCATTTAATGCCCGTCGCCGTCGACCCCAAAAGCTCCCGCCCTTGCGTCTCCGTCTGCCACGGCGATGGATCCACCACCGTGGAGTGCCACCGTGTCCCCCAGGCTGCACAGCCATCCGCCACGCGTCCCTGGATAGGCCCTAGGGCGACGCGTGGGCCGATGAGCTGGAGCGCGGGCACACAGCGCAACTCTCCCGGCAAGCACCTTGCCGGGGGCTTGATCTTGCCGGGCCCGGGAGCTTGCCGCTCCCCGGGCCCTCGCCGGGGCGTGTCTTCTATGATGGAATCTTCTAGTCTTCCTGGCAAGCTCCTCTTGCCAGGGCCTCGTGCTAGTGAGGTAATCTTGAGCCTGGTACGGCCTTCCCGGCAAGCTCCACTTGCCGGGGTCTCGATCTTCTGTCTTGCATACTTTGTTTTTGAATGGTTTGATATGGAGCAGGAAGGTCTTCGGCGAGCGCATGGTAAACCCTGCCGCGGGAAGCTGCAACTGCCCGTGCACAAGTTGGGGTACTGAGGTGCCCTTACCTTAGTACACCGACAACTTGCCTTGGCGTACCGCCCATGCTTTGAACCTCTACCTTTCTTGCAACATAGTCAGCATTTGTTTGCGCACATGGTCCTGTCAATTGCCCAGCTGTAATTCGTTTACCTCACATAGCTGTTTTATCGTCTTTTGGGAGAGAGATATCACTAGTGAACATCATGGGACCCCGGTCTATATTACCATCATTGATCACATCCGCTATTTACTTTCCGCTTTTTACTTACTATTTGCAGCAATACCTATCACTATTATCACTTGCGTTTGATCCTTTGTAAACGACAAGGCCGGAGGGATTGACAACCTCTCTGTACTCGTTGGGAGCAAAGTTATTTGTATCTGTGTGCAGGTCCACATTGATTGCTAATATCTGGCGCCGTTAGCAGTTGACACCTTCTTGTTGAAACTGGGAGTCTCAGGGAAATCGATCCTTGGTATCTTTGCCAAGGGAAAACTTCCGCTACACTGCCTCTCAAACCTTCCACTTGGGGTAACCAACGAGGGGCGAGAAGCCATCAAGCAAAGTTTTCTGGCGCCGTTGCCAGGGACTCCACTCTTCAGGATAGGGGAGTTGCACGCTATCTTTTACCTTTGCTTTTTAGTCTTGTTAGTTTACCTTTCAGTTTTGCTTTAGTATCTTTTATCAAAAATCACAAAATAGTTATCTTGCTTGCTTGCTACTATGGGTTCCACCGAGAACACGAAGTTGTGTGACTTCACTAGTCACAACAACGATGACTTTATCTGCACACCTATCACTACACCTGCCACTTCAGCACCTTCGTATGAAATTAAACCTGCTTTACTGAACCTAGTTATGAAAGATCAATTCTCCAGTGCTGGAGATGATGCTGCTTTACACTTAAACAACTTTGTTGAACTCTGTGATATGCAAAAGTACCGAGAAGTAGACGGTGATATTGTTAAGCTTAAGCTTTTTCCTTTCTCCTTGAGAGGAGGAGCTAAAATTTGGTTTTAGTCTTTGCCTAGAAATAACATAGATTCATGGGACAAGTGCAAAGATGCTTTTATTGGAAAATACTATCCACCTGCTAAAATTATCCAACTAAGGAGTAACATAATGAATTTTAAACAATTGGATAATGAACACGTTGCCCAATCTTGGGAACGTATGAAATCTCTTATCAAGAACTGCCCTACTCATGGTTTGACTACTTGGATGGTTATCCAAACTTTTTATGCAGGCTTGAACTTTACCTCGCGGAACTTGTTAGATTCGGCCGCGGGAGGAACCTTTATGTCAACCACACTTGGTGCTGCCACGAAGCTTCTCGATGAGATGATGACCAACTATTCCCAATGGCACACCGAACGCGCTCCAACAGGTAGGAAGGTAAACTCTGTCGAGGAGATTTCCTCCCTAAATGAAAAAGTTGACTTGATCATGTCTCTACTTTCGAAGCAATCTTCTGTTGATCCTCGTGATGTTCCTTTAAATTCTTTGATTGCTCAAGAACAAGTAGACGTGAACTTTATCTCTAGAAACAATTTTAATAACAATGCTTATAGGAGTAATTTTGGTAGCAATCCTAGACCGTTCCCCTCTAATTCTTATGGGAACAACAATGCTTATCCTAGCACCAAGAACTCCACTACTGAACTAGAGATTATGCTTAAGGATTTCATCACTACCCAAAAAGCCTTTAATAAGAGTGTAGAAGAAAAACTAAACAAACTAGATGATCTCTCTTCGAAGGTAGACAATTTAGCCAATGAGGTAGAATTGCTTAAAATTAGAACTTCTCCTCTTGAGGAGAGGAAGGTCACTCCTATGAATGCTATTCAAGTGCAAATTAATGAAAACATTAGGATGTTGGCTAAACTTAAAGAGAGATGGGCTATAGAAAGGGAGGAAGAAGCTAGAATTAAGAACCTTCCTACCCACCACACTGTTGCTACTATCCAAGTTGTTGAGGATATCCA
Organism: Secale cereale; assembly: GCA_902687465.1. NCBI lineage: Eukaryota > Viridiplantae > Streptophyta > Magnoliopsida > Poales > Poaceae > Secale > Secale cereale. The sequence goes on along the minus strand of LR738715.1, from coordinate 687,899,678 downwards.
AACTCTTAGCACCCAATGTACTCTTGGTCCCGATGGACCTATTAATGGTGATGCTATGACTATAGGAACTACCAAACAAGTGAACCCAAAGGACACCACTGCCACCTTACTTGATAGTAGTGACCTTGATTTTGATAATTGCACTCTTACCGAAGTTATTGATTTCCTTCATAAGATGTCTAGAGATCCCCGCACTAGCACGATTAACCTTGACTTCACAGAGCATATCACTAATGCTCTCATCAAAGCTAGGGAGGAGAAACTTAGAGTAGAAGCCTCCATACCTAGAAAGCTAGAAGATGGTTGGGATCCTATGATTAAAATTAAGTTGAATAACTTCTCTTGCTATGCTTTATGTGATGTTGGTGCTAGTACCTCTGTTATGCCCAAAAGAATATATGATATGCTTAAATTGAAACCTTTTGATTCTTGTTCTTTTGGTGTTCGTCTCGTTGATTCTTCCATAAAGAAACCTTTGGGGAGGATCGATGATGTTCTTATCGTTGTCAATGAAAATTATGTTCCCGTTGATTTTACTATTATGGACATTGAATGTGAACCTTCTTGTCCAATTATTTTGGGACGTCCTTTTCTACGCACCGTTGGTGCTATCATTGACATGAAAGAGGGGAATATAAAATTCCAATTTCCTCTCAAGAAAGGGATGGAACACTTCCCTAGAAAGAAGATTAAGTTACCTTTTGAGTCCGTCATACGGGCTAGCTATTCTTTCACTCTTGATAAAACTTGATCTCAATGCATTATGCCTAGCTTAAAGGCATAAAAGAAAGCGCTTTTGGGAGGCAGCCCACATGAATAAAATTTTATTTTGCTTTTGTTGTGTCTTGATGTTGTTACTACAGTAGCATCATCATTGTATCTTTGCTTTTCAACTTTGTGTCAAGTGTAGCCTCTGATTGCAAGAAAGTTCAAAAGTTGTGACGTGCTGTCCAGGAAACAGATTCTGTCCTTGGATAGAAATATTCGTATAAAATCACCAGATCATCTTTTTGGTCTGAATTTTCTCGACAGCGTGCTCTATACAATTGTCTTTCGTGCGTCTGTTCTGAGTTTTTTGATTAGAGTTGCAGAAGTGCCCCGAAAAAATCATTTACTACCTGCTGTTCTGTTTTTCACAGATTCTGTCCTGTTTTGCCTCTTCTTCATTTTGCAAACATAGAGCTTGCTTTTTCTTCGCAAAAACCTTTTGGCAATCTTGAGAAACAGTAAACCTTCAAGAATATCCTTATTTCCAGCAAGGAACAATTATTTTATTATGGGTACTAACCTCGCTAATCAGATTATGATGAGTTATGTATGAAGGGAGTTTTCAAGTGTGCGAGGGAAGATGATAAAAAGATTCAGAAGTATCAAACACTCAAGCTTGGGGATGCCCCCATGCACCCCCAAGAAATATTCAAGGAGACTCAAGGGTCTAAGCTTGGGGATGCCCCCGTGCATCCCCTTCTCCATCAACATTATCAGTTCGTCTTTCGTTCCACTATATTTTTATCACTTCATGTGTTATGTGCTATGCTTGGAGCGTCTTGCTTTTAGTTTTCCTTTTTAGTTTTCCTTAGCTTTTCATAACGAGTCGGAACTCAGCTTTCTTTATGTGGGAGAGAAACACGCTCCACTTCTACCTAGAACATAACATAGAATTTTCATGTTTATCTTTGTTGTGTGTGTTCTTGGTCTTTCAATAGCTACTATCATGCTTAGCTCTTAACTTTCATGCTTATCTTTTTAAAGAGCTTTCGTTTAGTTGGTTGCTTGAACTCTCTTTAGTTATCATGCTTATCTTATTAAGAGAGTTTGCTTCTGTTGCATTGGTTGATATGTCTATGATAAAGATGCTACGTGCATAATGGTGCTTAGTAGTTCATGTTTTCTTATGGTTAGTCTCAAATAGGTGGGGGGTTCCCAATGTGTTATTGGAGTACCAACATGATTTGTTTGCCTATGATGTGGTATGGTTTAGTAATATCTTCCTTCAAGAACTTATTTTGATTGACTTGGCATATGCTCACGCATATTTAAGACTGTAAAGAAAGTCTGTCAAGCCTTGATGATCTTTTGTTTCTGAGTAGCGATATAACTACCATGCCTGATTCAATGTTGCTTTGTCGCTCTGCATGATTATGACCGTCATTGCTCTTTTAGTTGGTCGCTCCCAGTCTTTTGCTAACCTCCACCTGTACTAAGCGGACTGACTGCTTGTGCATCCAAATTCTTTTAAACCAGTTATGCCATATGAGTCCACCATACCTTCCTACATGGTATTTACCTGCCATTCCTAACGAAGACTTTCATGTACCATCTCGAAATTATTCAAAAAAATGCATTCCTATTTTGTGCCTCTGTTTTAAGTTCATGAGGAAGTAGTAGTTAATTCATGATCTTTTTAAGTTGGACAAGCTTCACCCAGGGATTGCATGTATAATGTGCAAACCCATAATACGAGAAGGAACTGGCATTGAGTGCGCCCGGCTCAAAAATAATATAACAAACAAACCCTCCTTCACGCTTTGTTCATGAGAAATCAGAAAACTTTGGCAGTTATAAACAAAGGAGATTAAGAGGATGTGATCGTCCTCATTCGGGAGCCGTTCCTCGAAACTTGTCCATCTCAAGAAGTGATTGAGTTGTCTGCGAGCATTCGTTGACGAAACATGCATAATCTAAAAAAAAAATTATTACTTCTGTTTTTAAAACCAAGAGCTCTGGTACATGCTTTGTCTTTGTTTCCGACTACGGGTTTTCAACCTTGCCAACAAAAGCCACGGTTCGAGAGTCTCCACCTTCTTTTAAAGCACCAACTACTGAGAGCATGATTGTCATTCTGAGTGTAATGTGCATTGTCCCAAAGTAGCATTGTCTTTTGCATGATTGTGATATCGTTTATTCTGAAATTATTGTATCTAGTCATCACTTAAACCTTGGAGGTGCCCCTGCATTTATGTTTTGCTTCACTAAATGGGGCAAGCGAGATATCACTTTATCATATTTGCACACCATGCTCATTGCAAATCTATTTGATGTTTCAGTATCATATTGTAAAACTTTCAGTTCGTTGTGATTTTCTCATGAGGCAACTTAATTACTACAGATTCATTATCTCAGTAAGCTTTTGTCATGTGACTATGAAAAAGTCCTATATGGTTAATAGCATGTCACCACAGAAATTATTCTTGTTATCATTTACCTACTCGAGGACGAGCAGGAATTAAGCTTGGGGATGTTGATACGTCCAAAACGTATCTATAATTTCTGCTTGCTCCATGCCTCTTTTGGGTGATATTGCTATGATATTTATACACGTCCATACACTTTTGATCATATTTGGACTAACCTATTAACTCAGTGCACCCCAGTGCCTGTTTCTGTTTTCTGCTGTTTTTGTATTTCAGGTTTTCCCATTACGAGAACTGCCAGAAAAATCCCGGAAAAATTATATAAAAAATCAGCGTTCTAGAAGCTTCCCGGCACCCGAAGTAGAGCCGGAGGGGGGCCACCAGGGCTCCAGGCGCCCTGGTGGCGCGGCCCCCCTCCTGGCCGCACCGGGGGGGCGCCTGGGCCCCCCAGGCCTCCGCTCATGCCCCCTTTGGCATATATTTATATCGTGTCCCGAAACCCTCGAGACGGGAACCCTTTTTCGCGATCTCATCTCTGTTCCGCCGCCGCCGCGCTTCCAAGATCGGGAGCACCAGGAGAACTCTTCCCGGCACCACGCCGGAGGGGAGGATCACCATCGGGAGCTTCTCCACCACCATGGACGCCTCCCGGATGAGTTGTGAGTAGTCTCCCTTGGACCATGGGTCCATGACCAGTAGCTATGTGATGTTCTCCTCCCGTTCGTGTGCTTCACTAATTAGACCTCGTGAGCTGCCCTACATGATCGAGGCACATATGTAATCCTTATGCTGTTGCTATGATGAGTTTGCTGGGATCCGGTAGATTGTGAGATTATGTTCAGATTGTGTTTGAGTAATATATTTGATCTACCTCTTTTATATTTATGTTCGTAAGTAATTCTTGCATGTTCTCCGTTTTTATTTATTGCTTTGGCCAAGTAGTAGGTAGTGACTCCAAGAGGGAACGTTATGCTTGATTGTGGGTTCATGCCCCTCGATGACTAGCTTGAGTGACAGAAACATGAGTCTAGGGGATGTGCTGTTGCCACAAGGGGGAAAACAACGGTGCTTGTGCCCGCGGGTGCAAGAATTGTTTACTTTACGCAAAGTTCTTTTAATGCAGTTGTCTGTTGCTTTGAGTTTACACTATGGGTGGGACTAGCAACTTAATACCAGCGAGATGTTCTGGATAGATATCTCAAGGTGGATGATTAGTAGTAGATGCAGATGGATTTCGGTCTACTTGCCTTGGCGTACCGCCCATGCTTTGAACCTCTACCTTTCTTGCAACATAGTCAGCATTGGTTTGCGCACATGGTCCTGTCAATTGCCCAGCTGTAATTCATTTACCTCACATAGTTGTTTTATCGTCTTTTGGGAGAGAGACATCACTAGTGAACATCATGGGACCCCGGTCCATATTACCATCATTGATCACATCCGCTATTTACTTTCCGCTTTTTACTTACTATTTGCAGCAATACCTATCACTATTATCACTTGTGTTTGATCCTTTGTAAACGACAAGGCCGGAGGGATTGACAACCTCTTTGTACTCGTTGGGAGCAAAGTTATTTGTATCTGTGTGCAGGTCCACGTTGATTGCTAATATCTGGCGCTGTTAGCAGTTGACACCTTCTTGTTGAAAATGGGAGTCTCAGGGAAATCAATCCTTGGTATCTTTGCCAAGGGAAAACTTCCGCTACACTTCATCTCAAACCTTCCACTTGGGGTAACCAACGAGGGGCGAGAAGCCATCAATCCTCACTCTCTTTTGAACCAACAACAACACGAGAACCAGTGTTAGACTCGGAACACCGGAGATGAAGAACTGTCCTTCGGCTTACCGAATACTCTGGTTCGACGGAAACGTCAAAATGAGGTCCTTCCGCACTCAAACTCTCTTTACCCGCTGGCGGGTCTCATTCGTCAACCACCGAACTCTTCCAATTCAAACTAACAGGAGGTCTCTCGCTCTTCGTCTGGCGATTCATCTCAAACTCAGCCGCCGGCTTTCAAGACGGCCCCTGGGTAACAATTTATTCTTTGTTCAGCTCTTTCTTATATCTTTATAACTTTGTACTGACTCATCTTAACCCGTGCAGTGGCCAAGCCAAACCCTGTAAGAGAGAAAAGGCGAGTAAACTAGCGACTGATACAAAAATCATTAAGCCGGAGGAGCAAGTCTTAGCGACAGATGTTGAGAGGCCAACAGAAGAATCTATCCACGATGCTCCTCCTGAAATTCCTGACGTCTCTTTTGACCATGCCAATGTCACCTCTGTAACTGCTGAACCGTCAATCTCAACTAAGCCGGCAAAGAAGCAGACTCAGGATGTCATAGTTACTAGCACCAGCTTTAGGGAACCGGGCAATCCAACTGTTCTGGCCAAACACACTGCCAAATAGGAACTTGCTGAGAAACAGAAAGTAATATTTGATATGACTCATTATGCATAGCTGAGCAGCAGTGAAGTGCTTTCCGGATATCTCAGTCAAGTCCATAGCAGCCGTGATCTTGAAATTGATATGGTGAAGCAGATACATAAGAAGTTTGAGGTATGAATCTTGACTAAATCATATACATCCTTCCAGCCCCCAAGTCTATTGAATATGATAGAATTGAATAGGTTGTAGACTTAGAATAGCATGAGTACTTTTCACAGAATCCTTTCAGAGTCAGCTTTGATGAACGTTGCTCCTCTGGCCCCCAAGGGTCGGCTTAATCAGTATGAAAGAGTCGGTCCTATTCTTCATTATGTATTTCTAGGACTTGCCTGTATACCCCTCATGAGCTGGCGGTCAATGTTTATAGTGCCACCGGGTTAGCATAAGTGAATGATAAGAGAGAAGCAATATGCATTAGCCCCCAAGTGCTAAGTACTCTTGCTTGCAAAGTGCTTGGGACTTTATTGATATGAACCGGCACCTAAAGAACACTTCAGCAGCCATTAGGCCCCAAGTGCCGAGTACTCTTGCTTGCAAAGTTCTTGGGACTTTTATTGATATGAACCGGCACCTAAAGAACACTTTAGCAGCCATTACCCCCCAAGTGCCAAGTTTTGTTGCTTGCAAAAGGCTTTGGACTTCAATTCTTATAACCCGGGAAATAATGTGTTTTGTAACTCCTTGTTTATACAAGATACCAATGCTGAATTGCAATAGCAGTTAGATGATGCAAAGGGCCGGCTTAAGTTTCAAGAATCTGAGACCCAGAAGGCTGAATCGAAATTTCAATTTAGTCTGACTGAGACAGAAGAACTGAAGGATAAGTTTGAAACGGAGAAGTCTGCTTGGGCTGAAGAGAGAACCACCTTGGTACAGCGAGCCGAAAAGGCAGAAGCAACTCTTGAAGAGGTGACGACTGCGCTCTTCGGCTTAAAGCACCATGTATCTCAAATGACTTCAGCTATCTTTGGTAAGCCGCCATGTTGAAAATTCAATCTTTCCTTTGGTAACATAAACCGCCGCTTAACCAATTTGTGACTCATGCAGGCAGCAGGAGCAGCAATCTTACCAAAGAGCCGCTTGTGAAACTTAAAGTTGTTTATACGCTTGTTGAACAGTTATATACTGGACCTCAACGTGCATTGGCTATCGTCTCTCCGTCCAACCAGACACCATATCTTTTTATAGATATCTTGAGGAAACTTTCGGTGCTACCTGCCAGGATTGGTGAGATGAAGCGGTCGTCTGCGAGAGCCGGTGTCGTAACAGCTTTAAACCGAGCTAAGGTGTGGCTACCAAAGTTAGACCCAGCCGACTTAGCCACTCGCTATCCAAGTATGAAGGAAGACAACACAGCTTTTGATCAAAAAGACTTTGCTACCTGTGTAAAAGATATCCGCCCTCTGGCCAGCCTGATTGCTAGTGAAACGGGTCTGTCAAGATATCAGCCGGCTTACAACATAGGAAACCAGAAGATGCCCACTCCAGCTTACAAAGTGATGGAGCTAATCCCTCCAATCAGTAAGCATACTTTCGCCCCTGAAATTGATCCATCTGAACTTATCGATGAAGAAGCTGAATTTGAAGCTTTGGTTGGTGTTGATACGTCTCCAACGTATCTATAATTTTTTATTGTTCCATGCTATTATTTATGAAGTCTTGGATGTTTAATGGGCTTTATCATTCACTTTTATATAATTTTTGGGACTGACCTACAAACCAAAAGGCCCAATCCAGACTGCTGTTTTTTGCCTATTTCAGGGTTTTGCAGAAAAGGAATATCAAACGGAGTCCAAACGGAATGAAACCTTCGAGAGAGATATTTTTGGAGAAAATCATGCACGCGGAGCTTGAGAACCACGTCAGGGGATCAAGAGGCGGCATTGAATATGATGAGATGTTGGATGCTTGATAATTGTTTTGAGATATGAGGATAGTGATATTAGAGTCATGCTAGTGGAGTTATTATGAAATTGAGAAATACATGTGTTAAGGTTAGTGATTCCCGTATCATGCACGTATGGTGAACCGCTATGTTACGAAGTTAAAGCATGAGGTATTTGTAGAGTGCCAACCTTTGTGTGGAGGTCGGGGGCGCGCGATGGTTAACTCCTACCAACCTTCCCCCTAGGAGCATGCATTGATTGCTTTGTTTTGATGACTCGTAGATTTTTGCAATAAGTATATGAGTTCTTATGACTAATGTTGAGTCCATGGATTATACGCACTCTCACCCTTCCACCATTGCTAGCCTCTCTTGTACCGCGCAACTTTCGTCGGTGCCATAAACCCACTATATATCCTTCCTCAAAACAGCCACCATATTATTCCTCAAAACAGCCACCATACCTACCTATCATGGCATTTACATAGCCATTCCGAGATATATTGCCATGCAACTTTCCACTGTTCCATTCATATGACACGCATCATATTGTCATATTCCATTGCATGATCATGTAGTTGACATTGTAGTTGTGGCAAAGCCACCATGTATAATTTTTATACATGTCACTCCTGTTTCATTGCACAGGCCGGTACACCACCGGAGGCATTCATATAGAGTCATACTTTGTTGTTGTAGTATCGAGTTGTAATGAAAGTGTGATGATCATCATTATTAGAGCATTGTCCCATGGGAGGAAAGGCTAAATCTATAAAGCCCCTTCGCAAAAAAAAGGCCAAAGAAAATAAAGGCCCAAAAAAAGAAAAAAAGAAAAAGAAAAGAAAAAGGGACAATTGCTACTATCCTTTTTCCACACTTGTGCTTCAAAGTAGCACTATGTTCTTCATTGTAGAGAGTCTCATGTTTAGTCACTTTCATATACTGGAGGGAATTTTCGTTATAGAACTTGGCTTGTATATTCCAACGATGGGCTTCCTCAAATGCCCTAGGTCTTCGTGAGCAAGCAAGTTGGATGCACACCCACTAGTTTCTTTTGTTGAGCTTTCATTCATATTTAGCTCTAGTGCATCCGTTGCATGGCAATCCCTACTCACTCACATTGATATCTATTGATGGGCATCTCCATAGCCCGTTGATACGCCTAGTTGATGTGAGACTATCTCCCACCTTTTTGTCTTCTCCACAACCACCTCTATTCCACCCATAGTGCTATGTCCATGGCTCACGCTCATGTATTGCGTGAAAGTTGAAAGGTTTGAAAAGATAGAGTATGAAAACAAGTGCTTGGCTGAAATCGGGGTTGTGCATGATATGAATATTTTTGTGTGATAACGAGGGAGCATAGCCAACACTATATGATTTTGTAGGGATAACTTTCTTTAGCCATAGTATTTTGAGAAGACATGATTGCTTTGTTAGTATGCTTGACGTATTGTTATTTCTTGTGTCAATATAGACTTTTATCTTGAATCTTTCATATCAGAACATTCATGCCACAATTAAGAGAATTACATTGAAAAACTATATCGGTTAGCATTCCACATCAAAAATTCTGTTTTTATCATTTACCTACTCGAGGACGAGCAGGAATTAAGCTTGGGGATGCTTGATACGTCTCCACCGTATCTATAATTTTTTTATTGTTCCATGCTATTATTTATGAAGTCTTGGATGTTTAATGGCCTTTATCATTCACTTTGATATCATTTTTGGGACTAACCTACTAACCCAAAGGCCCAGTCCAGATTGATGTTTTTTGCCTATTTCAGGGTTTTGCAGAAAAGGAATATCAAACGGAGTCCAAACGGAATGAAACCTTCGCGAGAGATATTTTTGGAGAAAATCACGCACGCGGAGCTTGAGAACCACGTCAGGGGATCAAGAGGCGGCCCACAAGGGTGGGGGCGTGCCCCCCTTCCCAGGGTGCCCCCTGCCTCGTGGCCCCCTCGAGCGTCCCCCGGTGCCCTCCTTCTTCCTATATAAGTCTACGTACCCTAGAAACTCTGTGAATAGAGATAAAACCTTAATTCCACTGCCGTACCTTCTGTTCCCGTGAAGATCCCATCTTGGAGCCTGTTTCGGAGCTCCACCGGAGGGGGATCCATCACGGAGTTCATCATCATCATCATCATCGCCCTCACCATGAGTTGTGAGTAGTTTACCGCAGACCTTTGGGTTCATATCTAGTATCTAGATGGCTTCTTCTCTCTCTCTCTCTCTGGATCTCAATACAAAATTTTCCTCGGTCTTCGAGGAGATCTATTCGATGTAATCTCTTTTTGCGGTGTGTTTGTCGAGATCCGATGAATTGTGAGTTTATGATCAAGGTTATCTATGAAAGATATTTGGTTCTTCTCTGAACTTTTTATGAGTGCTCATAATATCCTTGCAAGTCTCTTCGAATTATTGGTTTGGTTTGGCCTACTAGATCTATAGTTCTTGCAATGGGAGAAGTGCTTGGCTTTGGGTTTGATCTTGCGGTGTCCTTTCCCAGTGACAGTAGGGGCAGCAAGGCATGTATTTTATTGTTGCCATCGAGGATAAAAAGATGGGGTTTAATTCATATTGTTTGAGTTTATCCCTCTACATCATGTCATCTTGCATAAGGCGTTACTCTATTCTTATGAACTCAATACACTAGATGCATGCTCGATAGCGGTCGATGTGTGGAGTAATAGTAGTAGATGCAGAATCATTTCGGTCGACTTGTCTCGAACGTGATGCCTATATACAATGATCATGCCTAGATAGTCTCATAATTATTCGCTTTTCTATCAATTGCTCGACAGTAATTTGTTTACCCACCGTAGAATATTGATATCATGAGAGAAGCCACTAGAGAAAACTATGGCCCCCGGGTCTATTCTCAACATATCAATATACATCTACTTTTATTGCTTTTATTTGCTGTTCTTATAAACTAAAAATACCAAAAATATAAACTATCATCTCTATCAGATCTCACTTTCGTAAGTGACCATAAATGGATTGACAACCCCTTATCGCGTTGGCTGCGAAGTTCTTATTTGTTTGTGCAGGTGCGAGGGACTCGCGCGTGGTCTCCTACTGGATTGATACCTTGGTTCTCAAAAACTGGGGGAAATACTTACGGTACTGTTCTGCATCTCCCTTTCCTCTTCGAGGGAATACAACGCAAGCTCAAGAAGTAGCAGGCGTCAATTGGTCGTCACCGAACTTTTAGATAGAGGAGTACGAAGAACCGGAGAAGGGTAATCCGAAGGCTTCAAAGCAGCACAGCCAGGAAGAGTGAACCGCCGAGCGATTCCCATACTTGACCCTTTAGAAAAACACTTTATTTTGATTGGCTCACGGAGTCTTGTAATAGGGTAGTAAAACTTTAATCTGTCGTGCCATTGTGCATGGTTCTTCCTCTGCATATACTATTGATCCGTCAGTTGCAAAATACCACGTTATGCTTATGACAGTGCTGACTTGTGTAGATCTAATTAGTCCTTATCCTGCACATAAACAGATGACAAGTGCCCTGGCGGTTTATCGCCGGGCGGGTCATGTTGCCCGACCGATGCCACTGGGGACGGATAGTTCATAACCAGAGCCGGCTTAATTACCATGTTTTAATATTATTGTTAAAAATAATCATACCTGTAGTGTATGTTTAGACTGCCGGCTTTATGAGTCTTCATGCAGTTAAAATCTTGTAGAGCTATCGCTCCAGACATAAGATTGTTATCTTCCGGCAGCTTAGAGTCGTTCATTAAGTCGGGTTGCAGAGACCCAGAGAGGCTTCAAATGTGAGCCATAAGTAGAGGCAGCTCGGCCGAACTTGCAAAAAACGCACCGCAAAAGAAAAACCCACAAAAAAGAACCAAAGAAAAAGAGATCAAAAAAATCCGAGGCTTTTGCAGGCTGCCAAGCCAAAGGTTCTTCTTCACTGAAACCAGCATGTTGGCCACTGGAAGGTACGTGTGTGCTATGAGCCGGCTCTCACATTACCCAATCGACATTTGAACCAAAACAAGTGCAAGTTTGCTTTAAAGATAGACTTGTCTAGACTACGCAGGGTCAGAGTTGCATCTTGCATCACAAGTAGATTTATCCAAGTTTCAAGGAAGGCGACATTTTGAGCCTGGATCTATCCTGACTATCTGTAAGCCGTGCTCTCGCATGACAGCCGCCGTTTGAACCTTAGCAAGCTCAGGTCTTTGGTTGAATAAGCCATATAAGACTGATCGCCAAGAGTTCGCCGGGTCGATCAGGATGACCTCATGGAGTTGAAGCAGTTGGGTACATGTAGGATGACCCACAGGTTATGTCCTCTTTGGTCGGATACACCTATGTTTGAACATAACCCGGTCAAATGGGTAGTAACGATGTGTCCTCTTTGGTTGAATACGCCTATGTTTGAACAGGAAGCCCCCAAGTGACATATTTACGAATTGTTCTTGTCGAGGACCTATGTTTGAGTTGTGCTATGCATCCAACTCTCTTTGGTCCCAGTAATTTGGGCGTCAAGCCTCTTGAGTAAACATGTAGGATGATGAAAAAGACTCAGCTTTCAGGAACTGAAAACGACAGAGTCCCCGAATTATCAGGGAAGCCGGCTTTATTATATTGTTCTAGTATTTACATCATCAAACTATGTACATCATGAGAGCCGATAGCTCAAGTATAGTAAGGCCGGAGATGAGCAATATTCCACGGCCGACAGGTCTCCTCCTCTGATGTGCGTGAATCCTTGTGTTCCCGAACGTCAATCAGATAATATGACCCGTTATGTAGATTCTTGATGATGACGAAGGGTCCTTCCCAAGGCGGTGATAGTTTATGCATACCAGTTTGATCTTGGATGAGCTGGAGTACTAAACCATATTCTTGAAAGGTTCTGGTTTTGACCCGGCGGCTGTGATACCCTCGTAAATCCTGTTGATAGATCGCTGAAGGGCCGCCGTGAGATCACTCTCTTCATCCAACAAATCCAATGCATCCTGGCGTGCCTTCTCATTATCAGCTTCAACCTAAGCCGCCACTCGAGGCGAGTCATGACAGATATCACTAGGAAGAACCGCCTCAGCTCCATAGACCATGAAGAAGGGTGTGTAACCTATAGATCTGTTGGGTGTTGTATTGATGCTCCATAACACTGAAGGTAACTCCTCCACCCAACAACCCGGCGTTCTCTTCAAAGGAACCATAAGCCGGGGCTTGATGCCTCGCTGGATCTCTTGATTAGCCCGTTCCGCTTGACCATTAGATTGGAGGTGAGCCAAGGAGGAGACTTCAAGTCAAATATGCTCTCATTGACAAAATTCCCTCATAGAACCTTTGGACAAATTAGTGCCATTATCTGTTATGATACTGTGGGGAAAACCAAAACGGAAAATCACCTTGTTGATGAATTGAACTGTTGTTTCCGCATCACACTTGCTAACCGACTCTGCCTCAATCCACTTGGTAAACTTATCCATTGCCACCAAAAGGTGGGTTTTCTTATCCTTGGACCTCTTGAAAGGTCCAACCATATCATGCCCCCAAGTCGCAAACGGCCAAGTTATTGGAATCATCCTCAACTCTTGAGCCGGAACATGAGCACGCCGTGAGAACTTTTGACAACTGTCACATCTGCTGACCACGTCTTCAGCATCAGCATGAGCCGTCAACCAATAAAACCCATGACGAAAGGCTTTGGCCACAAGAGATTTAGAGTCGGTTGATGACCACAATCTCCTTCATGGATCTCTCGCAGGATCTCACAGCCTTCCTTAGGAGAAACGCAACGTTGAAATGCCCCTGTAACACTGCGATGGTGCAATTCTCCATTGACAATCGTCATTGACTTAGACCGCCGGGTTATTTGTGTGGCCAAAATTTCATCCTCAAGTAGCTCACCCCGGGTCATGTAAGCCAAATAAGGAACCGTCCCATCAGGTATAACATGAAGAGTCGCCACCAATTGTGCCTCTGGATCAGGAACAGCAAGATCATCCTCTGTAGGTAGCTTGACCGACGGGTTAATCAGAACCTCCAAAAACGTGTTAGGCGGCACCGGCTTACGCTGAGATCCTAACCGGCTTAAGGTATCAGCCACCTCATTCTTCCTCCGATCAATGTGCTCAACTTGGTAACCCTTGAAGTGACCTACAATTGCATCAACCTCTCGACGATAAGCCGCCATGAGAGGATCCATGGAATCCCAAGTGCCCGAAACCTACTGGACTACCAGATCTGAATCGCCGAAGCATCTCACCTGGCTTAAGTTCATCTCTTTGGCCATCCGAAGACCGTGGAGCAAGGCCTCATACTCAGCTGCATTATTAGTACAAGGGAACATTAACCGGAGAACATAAGAAAATTTATCACCTCGTGGGGAAGTTAAGACAACTCCAGCCCCCGAGCCTTCTAACTGCCTAGACCCATCAAAGTGAATAGTCCAATATGTGTTATCTGGCTTTTCCTCAGGCGTTTGCAATTCTATCCAGTCATTGATAAAATCCACAAGCTCTTGGGACTTGATGGCTGTTCGAGGCACATACTTTAAACCATGGGGCCCAAGCTCAATGACCCACTTGGCTACCCGGCCTGTGGCTTCTCTATTTTGGATGATATCCCCTAAGGGAGCAGAACTCCACACCATAATAGGATGACCCAGGAAATATTGCTTGAGCTTCCGGCTTGCCATGAAGACCCCATATACCAGCGTCTGCCAATGCAGATACCTCTGCTTGGATTCAATAAGTACCTCGCTGATATAATAAATCGGCCGTTGAACCGGATACTCCTTGCCGGCCTATTTTCTTTCCACAACAATGGCAACACTGACAGCCCGGCTATTAGCAGCAACATATTGTAACAAAGGCTCCTTATCAATGGGAGCAGCAAGAACCGGCGGCTCAACCAATTGCTTCTTAAGTGCCTCGGACGCCTCATTGGCAGCTTCACTCCAGACAAAATTATCTATCTTTTTCATCATCTGATACACGGGGTAGCCTTCTCACCTAGGCGGCTTATGAACTGGGTAAAAGCCGCTATCCGTCTTGCCAAGCGCTGGACATCATTGACACACTTTGGCCTCGTCAAGGAAGTGATAGCCTTGATTTTCTCCGGGTTAGCTTCGATGCCTCGTTCAGAAACCAAAAAACCCAAAAGCTTGCCTGCCGGAACACCAAAGACACACTTGGCCGGGTTAAGCATCATCTTGTACACCCGAAGATTGTCAAACGTCTCCTTCAAATCATCGATTAGGGTCTCCTTCTTTCTGGATTTAACCACAATATCATCCACATAAGCATGAACATTACGCCCAATCTGGCTGTGAAGGCAATTCTGTACACAACGCTCGTAAGTCACCTAGGCACTCTTGAGCCCGAAAGGCATAGACACATAGTAGAAGGCTCCAAACGGACTGATGAAAGTTGTCTTCTCCTGGTCCTTAACTGCCATCTTGATCTGATGATACCCAGAATAAGAAATTAAAAAACTCAAATGCTCACAACCTGCCGTAGCATCAATGATGTGATCAATACGATGGAGGGCGAACGGGTCAGCTAGGCAAGCCTAGTTCAAGTCTGTGTAGTCCACACACATTTGCCAAGTGCCGTTCTTCTTAAGCACCAAAACCGGGTTAGCCAACCACTCAGGATGAAAAACTTCAACGATGAAGCCGGCCGCTAAGAGCCGGGCCACCTCTTCACCAATAGTCTTCTGTCTCTCTTCGTTAAAACGGCGAAGAAACTGTTTGACCGGCTTATACTTTGGATCAAAATTGAGAGTGTGCTCAGTGTCAGGCCCAAGATGCGATTCTATCCCGATCACGTGACGCTTACATGATTGGGGCACAACTGCATCTCAGGCGCTTGGCAAGATGGATATCAGTACATCGTACCATTACATAAATACATGGGGGATACAACAATACATACAAGTCACATGAATACAACAACATCAATACAAGGCATCCGACTATGGATGCAAACATGAAAAGCACAACGACATCCATCTGCTATCCCAGGCTGCCGACCCGGAACCTAACCCAAGACTGAAGAAGAAGAAGAAGAAAGAACTCCAACACAACGACATCGCTCTCAAGTCAAGTCATCGGAAACCTGCATCTGCAACTATTGTTGTAGTATCTGTGAGCCACGAGGACTCAGCAATCCCATAACCATGGGTATCAAGACTAACAAAGATTAATGGGTAGGAAGAGGTAAAGTGGTGAGGTTGCAGCAGCGGCTAAGCAAAAGTATGGTGGCTAACTTACAAGTACAAGAATAAGATGAGCATCTACGCAAACGGTTGCAAACTAGTAGTGATCGCTAAAGATCCTGAACTACCTACGAGTCAAACATAACCCCACCGTGTTCTCTTCTCAAAGTGAAAAGAGACAGTCATGGTTACTCACACAGTTGTGTGTTTTATCTCGGATCCTCTGTCAAGTTTTCTACAACCGGACATTAACAAATTCCAATCTGCTACATAACCGCGGGCACGGCTTTCGAAAGATCATAACCCTGCAGGGGTGTCCCAACTTAGCCCATCACAAGCTCTCACGATCAGCAGAAGTAATAATAATAATACCCCTTATCTTAGGGACAATGGTAAAACAAGTCCAGCAAGACCTCCCTGCGTGCCGACACCCTGATAGTAGCCGCGTGTATCTCGTCTCAGGCCACATCCGGATGAGCACAGCGTACAGCAACCAAACCCCAAGTTTCCAAGGGGGGCGCCGCAAACGACTCTATTTGGGACCAACACCATCAGCACTGGCCCCCCTGCTATTTAGAAAGAATCCTCGGGGACGCGACCCCTTGTGCAATTTAATTAATTAATTAAGTTGTTATTATGAGGCAAATTAAAACCAATGTTGGGCCTTGCTGGAGGAGTTTTATTCAAAGACGAACTATCAAGGGGTCCACATATACCCAACCGTGTAAGGAACGCAAAATCAAGGAACATAATGCCGGTTTATCGGCTCCTAAGGTGGCATGAGTGGGACAAATCACCGAGCAAAAGGCCAAGCCTTCCACCCATGCCTAGTATATAGGTGTGTGAATATATATAAGATATATTGTGATATTCCAACAACAAGTTCCAACATGGAACGATCTTCATCTTCACCTGCAACTAACAACGCTATAAGAGGGGCTGAGCAAGCGGGTAACATAGCCAAACAACGGTTTGCTAGGAAGGTGTCAAAGGTTAGAGGTTTCATGGCAACAAGGAGAGGGGCTGACAATAAAGATGGGTAGCGCGACATATAACGATAGCATCGAGACACTAAGCATGGCAATGATAGTAAAGGTATCCAAGGTGATGGTCATCTTGCCTGAGATCCCGCAAGGAAGAAGAACGGATCCATGAAGAAGACGAAGAAGAAGCCTCGAAGACGAACCACGTGTAGTCGAACGAATCCTCGCGATCGCAACGGAATAGAACTAGCGAGACGAAAGCACACAACAAGGTAAACACACAACACAAGAACAGGACAATATGCTCAACCAAGTATGATGCAAGACAAGTCTATCTGATGCAAAACATGGCAAGGGATGAAGCACATAAGAACAACATCACCCAACAAGTTTAAATGAGGTCGAAAACATCATATAACTATTCCGGTAAGCCCTCATATGCACATTTTGAAATTGGTCCAGATCTGAACAAACCTTAAGTTCAAGTTGTTAAACAGCAAGTTAACATGCACCATGATGATCTACACGAAATTCTAGTCAAGTTTCATATAAAGTTTGTTTAATTCAGAGCTACGGCCTAGAAGATATGAGCAAAACAAGTCAAGCATGGCAACGGTGCAAGATGCACCCAAACATCAAGCAAACACACTCCAAACATGAAAACAACATGATATTATGCTTCTACATGCAAAATCACACATATATAGCACGCTCAAAATGGAGCAACGGTTCAACACGTACACATCAAACAAGATATAACAATAAGCTGAAGTTAACAGCCACATAGCAACTTTGGAGCAAGATATATATATGCTAAAGCACCCAAACATGATAACAAGAAGCATGGATGTGAAATATACATGATACTTAACAAGCATGAACTTAGAACACACCCAAAAGCTTGTTGGAACACAATTAACCAAGCATGGCAAGTGGCAATAAATTTGTCCAGACTTAGTCAAAATCTGGGAAGGCAAAAACATCATCACGATGCTGCATTCGGAGACACAAAACAACAAGCATATCAAGTCTACTAAGTATATGAAGATCATGGACATGTAGTAGACATAGCATACAATAAACAACTCCACTGGAGCAACTCCATAGGAGGCATGGATCAATAGCAACAAGCTTCACCAAATTGATCATGCTGATAAAAGTCTGACAGGTAAATTTGTAGCAACTTGAGAGCAAGAAATAAATAAGCTACAGTAGGCCATATGAGCAAGTAAGGGCATGGATGGATAGAGGATAACATGGACAACAAGACATGATCATTGGCCACTCCAAAGCAAGCATGTATTTGAGTGGGGCATCAAGCAAACATAGCATCAGGTTAAACAGATTCCAGACTTAGCAGTTTTTCACTAAGTATAAAACAGCAACATTGGCATGGCATGTTTACAAGTTTGTTTAAGTCACCTCAAAGCATATCATGAAAAGTGGATTGCACCACAACAAAGACCATATGATTGTGCTTCTAAAATATATAGACATGTGGCATGAAGACAAACACATCAATAGCAATGAGCAAGTGAAATCAGCATCTCATAACAAGTTTCAGCACTTAACAGTCACATGCACTTTTGCAACAGAGATTAATATGGCAATATGGCACCTAACATGAATGCTACAGCAACCAACATGTAGAGCACTTCACAATGAACATTTTGACATATTATAAGCTCCATTTGGATAAACATGCACAAAGTTACAAGCATCACAAGTATGCAACAAATATACAATTACCAGTAGTTTTAAATATATAGCACTCTTGCGACGATGATTAGGGAAACAAGATGAAGTCAAACAAGCATGCCACAATGGAACGAAATGAAGAGCATATCACCACGATCATTTTGACATATCATTCACTCAATTTGGGTCGGCACACAAAAAGTTACAGCCTCACAAAGTATGCATCGGAATATGAAGTTTTGGGGACTTATAAGAAAAAGCAACCTCTCGGGGAATGGACATGTCCATGTTAGATTGGACATGTCCGTTGGTGGCTGGACACGGGTCCACCTGTCAGTGTCACGGAGAGGGGAGGCGCGAACACGTCCGGGCTCCAGGCGGACACGTCCACGCCCGGCGGGATTGCGGGGCCCACCTGGCAGTGGCTCGTGGTGAGGCCAGGGTCAACGGTGCGGGCACGACGTGCGGCCAACACAGGGGACCGGCGGCGAGCTCCTGGCGGCGAAGAACGGTGACGCAGGGGCCCGGTGACGCCGGCGAAGCAGGGGAAACGGGGCCAGGGAGGCCGAGCATGCCGGATCCGGGGCCGGAGGTGCGAGATCCGGCCGGAGGCGAGCTCCATCGGCGGTGGCGGCTGTCTGCAGAGAGAGACGGGGCGAGGCCATGAGAGAGGGAAAGAGACAAAGGAAGGAGAAGAAGGAGAGGGACGGGATCTGGCCTGGGAGGAGAGGAGTCGTCGGCGGCGATCTCAAGCCGCGGGGATCCGGCAGGGTTCGGGCGGCGATGGACGACGGTCATCGGCGGCGAGTAGCGGGGAGCTCGGGCCCGGCTTCGGCCCGGTGGCGGGCGCAGATGGGCCTGTAGGGCCCAGAGCGGGGGGGGGGGCTCGTAGGGCGATGGGGAGCAGCGGCTCGGGCTGCGGGAGCCGGCTGGATGGTCTCCGGACCGTCCGATCTGGACGCAGACAACCGAGATACTGGCTCGGGAGCCGTCTAATGGCTCGGGGAAGCCGACTGCGCTATAGGCTCGGGTGGCGGCGGCGCCAAGTGGCGTGGTGGGAGTTGGCTGGCGCGGAATTCGAGGGGAGGAAGAAGAAGGCCAAAAATGGCAAGGGGAGGAGGTTATATAGGAAAGGCTAGGGTTAGGATATGGTTTTTAGTCCGTTTCGGAGCCTCGGATCTCGATCCGACGGTTCCGGAGCGGAGGGGGTTTAGCAAGCGGGTTAGTGGGCTGTGTAGGAGGCCTTCGGGCTGAGAGAAGAGAAGAGAGAGTGGCCTGCGGGGGTTTTCGAAGACCGAAAATGCCCGACGTTTAAACCGACGACTAGTGCCGCTATATATATCCGTTGGGCTATCAAACGAGCTCCGAACGCGACGAAACTTGATAGGCGGTCTGCCTAGGCTATAATAAGACCACACGCCAAGTTTCACCCCATTCCGAGAATGTTTTCCGACCACTCACAAAATGAATATTCGGAGGCACCGCGGGCGCGTGCAAGTGTGTCTCGGCTCAGAACGGACAACGGAGAAGACGAGGGGACTCAGACGGATGCAAGTTTTGAAAACATGCTGATGCAACACACATGATGACATGGCAAGATGCAACACGCAAGCAGATGACATGGCAACAACGACGAATAACTGGCTGACACCTGGCGCACCGGTCTCGGGGTGTCAGAACACTCCCCTACTAACAAGAGATCTCGTCCCGAGATCTTAGGAACGAGACGGAAGAGAAAAAGGAAGAACAAAGTTCTTCGAGGACAAAAGAGTGAAACCAAATAATGTTTAGAGGATGAGCCACTTGAAACGACGAACACGACGGAGAAAACAAAGTTGCAAGACTTCGATAAACAAGAGGAACAAGGAATACGACGAGAAACAAAGAGGTTGAAAGGCATGAAACAAGAGCTGAAGGAATGATACTGAATTCGAAACCACTCCGGTTAGAAAGGAATTGAACAAAGGAATTCGGGCAGCACTTCAGCTGAAACTGAAAGAAATAGCACACCGGTTGAACATGAATGGAATTAAACAAGAGATTGAAAAGATGAAATGATACCCGACGAGAGCAACAACACAATGCCTCCGGAAGAATTGGAATAATGGAAAGAAAAGAACGGAGAAGAAGATGACAACTTTCACCACGAAAGAATTTGAAAGAGCATCTTAACGAGAAAGACTTGAACGGAGTTGTTGAGAAAATCAACAACAAAAGAATAAGCTTGTTGTGGACTTACGGACATCATCCTGAAACTTGAGGTGATATTATGCCGCAACCCAAAGTATTGATGAGCTGAGAAGAGCGAAGAATGCAAAACTCCACTTCAAAAGAATACGGAGAAGTATTTGCATCTCAGGCGGCAAAATAATAAGAATGCTTGAGTTGCTCCTAGAGAATTAGATGAACACTTGAAGAATGAATTATATCCATAACGAACCACCGTGAAGGATTCCGGTAACAAAAGGGTGATGATGACGGATGAAAAGAATAAGAATATGTAACATCCCAAATTTTCAATTTGGAATGTTATACATAGATCATATTGCATCTCATGCTTTTGCATTTTTGTTTGTGGCGTTCCACGAAATTCTAAGCAACTCAAGGACCTACGGAGAGAGTTGGGAATTTTAACGTTTTCGTATTTGAGTTCGCTGAAATACCGGTACGAGGACAGTGTGATTCTAATTATTTTTTCTCTCCTAAAAATATTTCTAAATACAAAATACGAGCAGAGATAATATGAATTCTCCGAAATAACATAAATATTGGAGGAAAAATATTAAAATCACTTTTGGTATTTTTCTAGATTTATTTGCGGATTTATTTGCATAGGAAAAATATGCGTTTTTCAAAATTGCATTTAGGTCCGGGAAAAATGTTCACTTTGTCCTAAATATTATTAGAGAACGGTGAAAATTTATTTCGGGAAATTTAGAGTTCGTTTAGTATTTCTTTCATTAGTTTTTCTGCGCCGGGACTCTATTTAAAAAAAAGGAAACCGACTTGGAGTCTTACTAGCCCAGGACTCTGGGCTTTATAAGTCGCCCGAGCCGGCCCAACCCGCCGCTAGCCCCGCCCCGCGAAAACCCTAGCCGCCGCCGCCGCACTGCCCCGCCGCCCCGCCGCCCGCGACTGCCGCCGCCGCCGCACTGCCCCGCCGCCCGCGACTGCCGCCGCCGCCACACTGCCCTGCCGCCGCCGCACCACCCCGCCGCCCCGCCGCCGCGTGCCGCCGCCGCCGCCGCCGCACCACCCCGCCACCCCGTCGCCCGACGCCGGACCGCCGGATCGCCGCTTCCGTCTCGCCGGAGTTCGCGAGGTACTTGCCGTTTTTTAGTAAGAACCGCTCGGTTTTTAAAAAAAAACCGTAGATCTGTTTTATTAGTTTAGATCGGATCGGTTTTCGTCGATTTAGTTATTTAGCGGACGTTCGTCCGTATCTTTGTTTTAACGAACGGTTTTCGTTAGTTAGCCGCAGAAAGCGAACGTTCGTTCGTTAGCCTGTTCGTCCATTTTCTTTTTCGGGGTATTTATCCACGATTATTCCGATCGCGATTTCTGCCCTGATATTGTTTCACGTTTTTCTTTTCGCTCGAGAGTCGGAATCAGGTGATTCAAAATCCCAGATCTTCGTCTCGATGCCCTCTTTACGTTTCACCAACTTGAACAATGTTTTTTCTACTGTAAAATTTGACTTTAGGCCAACTAATAAATCGGAGCTCGTTTTTTTCGCAGTTTGAGTTTCGTTGCTTCTTTCGAGTTGATTATTTTTGCAAACAGGAGTTCTTAAGTTGAACTTTCTGGTTAGATCTTTTATTCGAGTTTTACCCGTGCATTAGTTAAGTACTTATTGTGTGCTTGTTTAATTGCGATAGAGTACCCGGAGTGCGCCGCTTGCTACTTTGAGTCTCTAGGTTTTGCGGATCATTAGCAAGGCAAGTAACACTTTGATCATACTTTCCAATTACCCAGTTTTCATTGCATTAGTCCAACCCTCACACATTGCATGAGTAGGATCAATTAACTTGTGGGATTGGGAAGTAGATTGAGGTAGTACCTATTACCTGCTTTACATTCAAACCTTTGGGAGTTACTTCTACGTTTGCTGTTAGGACATGCTATGCTCGTAGACGTGGATTGGGTGAGTGTATCCATGACAGATGTGAGTTTGTTAATTAATGGTTCAACTTAAGGTGGCAACTTTAACACACATCTGGGTGGATTGAGGCATCTGGGTATTCTAGTGATTGCCTGTTTTTCTTTTGGACCGCCACCCAGGCTCAAAGGGATCATGAGATTTTTCATACTAGAAACTTCCGTCTGCAGCCACATGCCAATATGGGCTCTGGCATAGTTGAGTAAGTTGTGGGAAACCTTTCCATGATGGGCTAGCAGATGTACTGAGTTTTGTAGGTGTACCGGCCTATCTATCTGGTTAAGGGGACCTCTTCGGAAAGACTGTGTCCCGGTCATCCGTTTCTCAAACACCATGTAGTGCGAGAAACCAAACGCAGGCGATCGAGTCTTGTGGGGAAAAGTGCACAAACCTCTGCAGAGTGTACAAACTGGTCATGATTAGTCGTGTCCCCGGTTACGGACGTCTTGAGTATCTAGTACTTGGATTATCATGTGAATCTCATCATGTTACTTTAATTAATTTTGTTGGGTTTAATGAATATTTTTAATTGGGGTTGAGAGGATGTCTATCTTCTCAACTATATTTCAACTACCATGATAGTTAATTAAAATCTATTCCTTTGAAGTAGGGAAAAATTGGCTTTACGCAAAAACTTAACCATAGAGCTTTCCACCAGCCATATTGCGTATAGTATAGCTTTACTTCCATTGCATTCTCCTGTGTTACTTTGCCAGCATATTCCATGTGCTGACCCGTTTTCGGGCTGCAACGTTTTATGTTGCAGACTTTTCTGACGACGAGTAAGATGCCTTTTAGGTCGTGGTTCTATACTCAGTGATGCCGTTGGAGTTGATGGACTCACTTATCTTCCAAGCCTTCCGCTGTTATCGTATTAGATGGCCTTCAGCCATATTATTTGTAATAAATTCATCGTTGGACAATCGATGTAATAAGTGTGTGATTGCTACTCCGTTATAAATCCTTCAAGTACTGTGCGTGTCAGCATTACTGTTCCAGGGATGACACTGATGCACAGAGATCAGACTGTTTGAGGTCTGGTCGCTACAAGATGGTATCAGAGCACACGCTGACTGTAGGACACGACCACTAAGACAAGCCCTTAGAGCACTATTCACTCTTATCTTTTCCGACTCCTAATCTTTTCTACTCTTTAGGATGGTGGAAGCAAATCACAAGTTCATGCAATCAGATGATGATACGCAATTGGACGACACCTGAAGGAAGTCACCAGATATCTAAATATTGGATTACCAAGTTTCAGCGGAACCTACAATGCCACTCTACCTGAGGAGGAGCGTTGGCTGATTCAAGCCCAAATTCCAGGAAGGACGTTCACACCTGTCACCTCACTCATAGCATTTTCCTTTAATGCACCTACATGGAGCCTAGGTAGGAGCATGGAAGCCCACATCGTTATGGGAAGGATTGGAGAAGTCTACAAGCAGGAGCTAAAGGACACCATCTACCAGATTTGTGGACGCCGAGATGAGAATTTGGATATGATCAGCACCCGGAAGGATAGGTCCATTGCAGCATTCATCCAGGAGTTGAACCATCACATTCGTCGCCAGGAGCACCAGATGTGTGCTGGGATGATAGATTTGAAGAAAGCCCTAAATAGGAATCTGGAGTTAGAGGAAGAACTCAAGACTACACGTGACGGATACGAGGAGGAGATGAAGATACTTGTGGAGAAGAATGATGACTTGACACGGAAGTTAGGAATACTCATGGGAGAAGAAGACAAGGAAGAAGAACCCAAGGAGATTTCACCGGAAGACTACATCATTATAGATGACACAGATTTGGAAGCTGAGGATAGCAAGGACGAAGACTATGAAGATGAAGCTGGAGCAGATATTATGGAATCCTCTGTCGATCAATATTTTTAGATGACCACCCTGTGACTAGTAGTTTACCCCCCCCTATATTAGTTTTAGAGCACCTTTGTAACGATCGTTAGATTTGTAAGACCTTGTTTGGAATTGATTGGTGTGATATGATTGTATTTGCCTCATGTGCATATGGGTAGTGATTTTCCCTTAGACCTCTTTTCTATTCTAATCTCTTCCCTCTACACCCATCAGATGCCTCCAAGACGTGAATTTGAGTTTCCCCCTGGGCTCACCCAGTTGATCCAGCAGCAGAACACCCTGATGCAACTTCTTGTCCAGAACACTCAGAACAACCAGAACAGAAACAATAACCCTCCACCACCACCACCCGTGGACAACCTGACACGTTTCTTAAGGTTGCAACCACCCGTGTTTGCTAGTAGCATCGAACCAATAGTGGCTGATGACTGGCTACGCAAGATTGGAAGGGATTTGACCACCCTCAATTGCTCGGATGCTGAGAAGGTGCGATTTGCCGCACACCAGTTGTCTGGACCAGCCGCAGCATGGTGGGAGAATTACACAGCCACTTACCCCATATCCAATGTGACTTGGGATCAGTTCCAGCAAGCTTTTCGTACCGCCCATGTCTCCACTGGAGCTATGAGTATGAAGAAGTAGGAGTTTCGCAATCTGCGCCAAGGCAATCGTACTGTGGCCCAGTACGTGGATGAGTTTAGTACCCTATCTCGTTATGCCCCAGATGATGTGGCCATAGATGCCGCTAAGCAGGAGAGATTCATGGAAGGGCTGAATGATGAGATGAGTGTACAGTTGATGGTGGCAACTTTCAATAACTACCAGGAGTTGGTTGACCGCGCCCTAATGATTGAAAGGAAGCATCAACAGATTGAAAGTCGCAAGAGGAAGTACGGGCAAGGAAAGTATAATTCTGGAGCTCAGCAGAAGCCCCGTTTTACCACTAAAACAGTAGGACAGTTTCAACATACCCATGGAGGAGGTAGTTCGCACAATCACAATGGCACCAAGAATGGCAATGGAAATGGGAATGGAGCAAATGGAAACCAGAACCGCCCTACACCGTCCACACCCACCAAGAGGGATTTTAGCCATGTCACTTGTTACAAGTGCGGGAAGAATGGACATTATGCCAATGAATACCCAGAAGCTAAGAATGGGAACGGCAATGGAAGCGCCGCGAAGAAGCCCAACCCATTCAATAAAGGACAAGTGAACCACGTGACCGTGGAGGAGGTAGAAGAGCAACCAGATGCTGTTGTCGGTAAGTTTTGGTTAAGACATTTACCGCAATAGTTCTTTTTGATACTGGTGCATCGCATTCATATATTTCAAGGGGATTCGTAAATAGACATAGGATGTCCATCCGAGTTCTTAAGACCCCCATGTTAGTAAGTTCACCTGGAGCAGATTATATGGCACACCAAGGATGTTTTTAGACGCCATTGATTATAGGACACCATACTTTCCCCTCTGAACTAATAGTCCTGGAGTCGCAAGGATTGGATGTGATATTAGGTATGGATTGGCTATCGAAGTATGGAGGTAACATTGACTGTGCCAGTTGGTCTATTTTGCTCAGCACCCCGGAGGGAAAAAGGATTAAGTAAGTATCTAGGCACTCGCCTATAAGGACTCAAGTACATTCTCTCACGGGAGTTGTTCAGGAGGAAGTGCCAGTAGTGAAGGATTATCCGGATGTGTTTCAAGTGGAGTTACCTGGCATGCCACCGGATAGATATATAAAGTTTTTGATTGAACTTTTTCCAGGCACCGGGCCAATTTCTAAGAGACCATATAGGATGCCCGCAAAGGATTTGGAGGAGATAAAGAAACAGATTAAGGAGTTACTGGATAAAGGATTCATACGCCCAAGTTCTCCGCCTTGGGGTTCGCCAGTACTTCTAGTGGAGAAGAAGGATGGATCGCTAAGAATGGTTGTTGATTACCGTGGATTGAATGAAGTAACGATCAAGAATAAGTACCCATTACCAATGATCAATGATCTGTTCGATAGATTGCAAGGAGCTACGATATTTTCCAAGATCGATTTGCGATCAGGGTACCATCAATTAAAGATCCGAGAGCAGGATATACCTAAGACGGCCTTTACCACCAGGTACGGGTTGTACGAGTATACCGTTATGTCGTTTGGTCTGACGAACGCACCGGCATACTTTATGAACCTGATGAACAAAGTGTTTATGGAGTATTTGGATAAGTTCGTCGTAGTGTTCATAGATGATATATTGATCTTCTCGAAGGATGAAGAGGAGCATGCAGAGCATTTGCGTTTAGTATTGGAGAAGCTCAGAGAACATCAGTTATATGCCAAGTTTAGCAAATGTGAGTTTTGGTTGAAGGAAGTCGGATTCCTCGGACATGTTATATTCGGAGAAGGAATAGCAGTAGATCCCGCTAAGGTGGACACTGTGACCCATTGGGAAGCACCAACGACAGTTGGAGAGATCCGGAGTTTTCTTGGACTTGCAGGATACTACCGGAGATTCTTCGACAATTTCTCGAGGATTGCAAAGCCAATGACGGAGTTGTTAAAGAAGGACACCAAGTTCAGTTGGACAGAAGAATGTGAGGCCAGTTTTCAGGAATTTAAGAAACGTTTGGTATCATCCCCTATGTTGATTCTGCCAGATCAACATAAGGATTATGAGGTGTACTGCGACGCTTCACGTCGAGGACTTGGAGCAGTTCTTATGCAGGAAGGAAGAGTTGTTTCGTATGCTTCACGCCTACTAAAACCTCATGAGCTGAACTATGCCACCCACGATTTGGAGTTAGCAGCCGTAGTGCATGCATTGAAGACGTGGAGACATTTTCTTATTGGGAACCATTGTGAAATATATACGGACCACAAGAGTTTGAAGTATATATTCACTCAGAAGGAGCTGAATCTTAGGCAAAGGAGATGGTTGGAACTCATTAAGGATTATGACATGAGATTGCATTATCATCCCGGAAAGGCTAACGTAGTAGCCGATGCGCTAAGCCGTAAGAGCCATGTCAATACCCTAATGATGGAAGAATTTCCAAAGGAGTTAGCCGAGGACCTAGGAGAACTACGTATGGAGATAGTTCCGAGAGGCTATGTAGCAACATTAGAAATCCAGTCCACCCTGATGGATAAAATCAGAGAAGCTCAGAAAGCTGACAAGGAGGTTGTCGCTATAAAGGAGAGGATGAGCGAAGGAAAAGCTAAAGGTTTTCGTGAGGATGAACACGACACCCTATGGTTTGAGGACCGCGTTTATGTGCCTAATGACCCGGAGATCAGGAAGTTGATTCTACAGGAGGCCCATGATTCACCATACTCGATTCATCCAGGAAATACTAAGATGTATTTGGATTTGAAGGATATTTTCTAGTGGACCGGTATGAAGAAGGATATTGCGGAGTATGTAGCAGTTTATGATGTATGCCAGAGAGTGAAGGCAGAAGATCAGAAGCGCGCAGGATTGTTACAACCTATGCCAATACCTGAATGGAAGTGGGAGAAGCTTGGCATGGATTTTATCACCGGATTGCCCAGGACCAAAGCAGGATATGATTCAATCTGGGTAGTAGTAGACCGATTGACGAAGGTAGCCCACTTTATCCCTGTGAAAACCACATATACCAGTGCAAAGTTGGCACAGATATACATGACCAGAATTGTATGTCTGCATGGAGTTCCGAGAAGCATCGTATCAGATAGAGGAACCCAGTTAACCTCAAAGTTCTGGAAACAGTTACATGAAACCTTGGGTACCAGGCTAGAGTTTAGCACAGTATCTCACCCGCAGACAGATGGACAGACTGAAAGAGTCAATCAGATTTTGGAGGTTATTCTGAGAGCCTGTGCATTAGATTATGCATCTAGTTGGGATGACAATTTGCCCTACGCGGAGTTCTCATACAATAACAGTTACCAAGCCAGTTTGAAGATGGCACCGTTCGAGGCATTGTATGGAAGGAGATGCCGAACACCGTTGTCGTGGGACGAAGTTGGAGACCGACAGTTGTTTGGACCAGACTTGATCAAAGAGTCTGAAGAAAAGGTGAAGTTGATTCGAGATAGACTGAAGGTAGCTCAGTCCAGGCAGAAGAGTTATGCAGACTCGAAGCGCAAGGAGATAGCCTATGAGATCGGAGACAGAGCGTACCTGAGAGTATCGCCTCTACGAGGAGTTAAATGTTTCGGAGTTAAAGGGAAGTTAGCCCCGAGATTTGTGGGACCTTACCGTGTTTTGGAACGCATGGGAGAGGTTGCCTATAAGTTGGAATTACCCGAAGGATTGTCAGGAGTGCACGACGTGTTTCACGTATCGCAGCTTAAGAAGTGTCATGCGGAGATGGCCGATATACCGCTTAGAGACACAGTACCCCTGGAAGCAATTCAGTTGGACAGTGATCTGACTTACGAGGAGAAGCTGGTTAAGATTCTCGAATTTTCGAGAAGAGTTACTCACAGTAAGGTTATCAAGTTTTGCAAAGTTCAGTGGAGTCACCACACCGAGGAAGAAGCCACCTGGGAACGAGAAGATGATCTACGCAAGGACCACCCACACCTGTTCTCTAGCCAAGTCGAATCACGAGGGCGAGATTCATTCTAAGGGGGGTAGGTTTGTAACATCCCAAATTTTCAATTTGGAATGCTATACATAGATCATATTGCATCTCATGCTTTTGAATTTTTGTTTGTGGCGTTCCTCGAAATTCTAAGCAACTCAAGGACCTACGGAGAGAGTTGGGAATTTTACCGTTTTTGTATTTGAGTTCGCTCAAATACCGGTACGAGGACAGTGTGATTCTAATTATTTTTCTCTCCTAAAAATATTTCTAAATACAAAATACGAGCAGAGATAATATGACTTCTCCAAAATAACAGAAATATTGGAGGAAAAATATTAAAATCACTTTTGGTATTTTTCTGGATTTATTTGCATAGGAAAAATATGTGTTTTTCAAAATTGCATTTAGGTCGAGGAAAAATGTTCACTTTGTCCTAAATATTATTAGAGGACGATGAAAATTTATATCGGGAAATTTGGAGTTCGTTTAGTATTTCTTTCGTTAGTTTTTCTGCGCCGGGACTCTATTTAAAAAAAAGGAAACCGACTGGGAGTCTTACTAGCCCAGGACTCTCGGCTTTATAAGTCGCCCGAGCCGGCCCAACCCGCCGCTAGCCCCGCCCCGCGAAAACCCTAGCCGCCGCCGCCGCTGCCACACTGCCCCGCCGCCCGCGATTGCCGCCGCCGCCGCACTGCCCTGCCGCCGCCGCCCGCGACTGCCGCCGCCGCACCACCCCGCCGCCCCGTCGCCCGACACCGGACTGCCGGATCGCCGCTGCTGTCTCGCCGGAGTTCGCGAGGTAGATGCCGTTTTTTAAGTAAGAACCGCTCGGTAGATCTGTTTTATTAGTTTAGATCGGATCGGTTTTCGTCGGTTTAGTTATCTAGCGGACGTTCGTCCGAACGTTCGTTTTAGCGAACGGTTTTCGTAAGTTAGCCGCAGACAGCAAACGTTCGTTCGTTAGCCTGTTCGTCCGTTTTCTTTTTCGGGGTATTTATCCGCGATTATTCCGATCGCGATTTCTGCCCTGATCTTGTGTCGCGTTTTTCTTTTCGCTCGAGAGTCGGAATCAGGTGATTAAAAATCTCAGATCTTCGTCTCGATGCCCTCTTTACGTTTAACCAACTTGAACAAAGTTTTGGCTACTATAAAATTTGACTTTAGGCCAACTAGTAAACCGGAGCTCGTTTCTTTAGCAGTTTGATTTTCGTTGCTTCTTTCGAGTTGATTCTTTTTGCAAACCGGGGTTCTTAAGTTGAACTTTCTGGTTAGATCTTTTATTCGAGTTTTACCCATGCATTAGTTAAGTACTTATTGTGTGCTTGTTTGATTGCGATAGAGTACCCGGAGTGCGCCGCTTGCTACTTTGAGTCTCTAGGTTTTGCGGATCATCAGCAAGGCAAGTAACACTTTGATCATACTTTCCAATTACCCAGTTTTCATTGCATTAGTCCAACCCTCACACATTGCATGAGTAGGATCAATTAACTTGTGGGATTGGGAAGTAGATTGAGGTAGTACCTATTACCTGCTTTACATTCAGACCTTTGGGAGTTACTTCTACGTTTGTTGTTAGGACATGCTATGCTCGTAGACGTGGATTGGGTGAGTGTATCCATGACAGATGTGAGTTTGTTAATTAATTGTTCAACTTAAGGTGGCAACTTTAACACACATCTGGGTGGATTGAGGCATCTGGGTATTCTAGTGATTGCCTATTTTTCTTTTGGACCGCCACCCAGGCTCAAAGGGATCATGAGATTTTTCATACTAGAAACTTCTGTGTGCAGCCACATGCCAATATGGGCTCTGGCATAGTTGAGTAAGTTGTGGGAAACCTTTCCATGATGGGCTAGCAGATGTAGTGGGTTTTGTAGGTGTACCTGCCTATCTATCTGGTTAAGGGGACCTCTTCGGAAAGACTGTGTCTCGGTCATCCGTTTCTCAAACACCTTGTAGTGCGAGAAACCAAACGCAGGCGATCGAGTCTTGTGGGGAAAAGTGCACAAACCTCTGCAGAGTGTACAAACTGATCATGATTAGCCATGTCCCAGGTTACGGACGTCTTGAGTATCTAGTACTTGGATTATCATGTGAATCTCATCATGTTACTTTAATTAATTTTGTTGGGTTTAATGATTATTTTTAATTGGGGTTGAGAGGATGTCTATCTTCTCAACGATATTTCAACTACCATGATAGTTAATTAAAATCGATTCCTTTGAAGTAGGGAAAAATTGGCTTTACGCAAAAACTTAACCATAGAGCTTTCCACCAGCCATATTGCATACAGTATAGCTTTACTTCCATTGCATTCTCTTGTGTTAGTTTGCCATGTGCTGACCCATTTTTGGGCTGCAACGTTTCATGTTGCAAACTTTTCAGACGACGAGTAAGATGCCTTTTAGGTCGTGGTTCTATACTCAGTGATGCCGTTGGAGTTGATGGACTCACTTATCTTCCAAGCCTTCTGCTGTTATCGTATTAGATGGCCTTCAGCCATATTATTTGTAATAAATTCATCGTTGGACTATCGATGTAAAAAGTGTGTGATTGCTACTCTGTTATAAATCCTTCAAGTACAGTGCGTGTCAGCATTACTAATCCAGGGATGACACCGATGCACAGAGATCAGACTGTTTGAGGTCTGGTCGCTACAGAATAAGCCTTGCGATGATTTAGAAGGAGCTTCCGATGAGATAATTGAGAAAATTTGAACTCCGGAAAAAGAAAAAGATTAAAGCAATTGGAACTAGAATTTATTCATCAAGAATAAACTCCGAAGGAAGGAATAAATCAACTTGATGAAAAGAATAAGAATTATGTTATACTTATCCTCCATCCAATAAATTGATGCGAAGCAATGGATTCACATATTACTTATTCTCGATGAATGATTAAAGAGGGATATATCGCGAACTTGTGAAAATCTTCATGAACCACTGGTAGGATTGGAGTAAAAATTAATGGATTGGTATGATAACACCGGAAAAGAACTCTGGAGCGAACCCCCATAAGAATTGAAGCCGAGTTAAGAAAAAGGAACGAACCACCGTAAGAATTGAAATTGAGTGATGAAAGAGAACAAACAACCGTAAGGAATTGAAATTGGACGAAGAAAATAAAATGAATCGCCGAAATAATAAAGCACTTGGGGGGAATTAAGATACAAGAGAACGAAGAGATCATGAACTGATTAAAGAATACTTGGACGAAGCACCAGAAGAATGTGAGACGAACAAAGAGGCCTCAATGAAGAATATTTGGAGGACGAAGTTGAAAACTGCGGATGAAGAATACATGAAAAGAATTCATGAAATACTCCGGGAGAATGAAAAGAACAAAGGTTTAACCAATGATGAAAAGAAATAAAAAGCGATCTTGGAGAAGGCATATGACTAATGGAATCCATACTTACGTCACACTTGAAAATAATATAGGAATACTCCGGGAATTAGAAGAGTCAGGTAAGATCATGGGAAAGACTTGTGGGTTATGAGCCCACCGAAGAGAAAACCACCGTTGAAAATGATTGAAAAGGAGATGATGCACCGGAAATGATTCAAAGACTCGAAGGAGGTGACAACCTCGAATGAATTAGAACACAGACGAATATCCTGAGATTTCTTCGGAACTCCGGAATAATTAAATGGCGAGAGGCGAACGAGCAAGAGGAAACAATTGAGCCGAGGAAAATAAGAACAACTTGAATTGGAACCACCGGAGAAGAAAAAGGAGATGAAGAAGGACGAACTGGATGAGCATTCATTAGTTGAAACAATTGATGAAATAATTCAAAGACTTGGCACGAGTAGGATGGATACTCGATTAAGGACTCCGGTCCAAGAAGCAAAAAGGGTGGGCGGGTGGGAAAGAAAAGACCACATCGGACGGGGAAACACCGTCGGTGGAAAAGAACTGAGGTTGAACTTGCAAAGAAGAAGAGGGTCGAATCCACTTGACGAGAGATGCAGCAGATGAAAGGAACAGACCTCGCAATGAATGAAAGACTAACCGTGTGATCCTAAAAAAAATTGAAGGGGAGGAGGAGTAATTCAAAGCACTTACGTCAAGATTCCTTACCAGAGCGATGAAAGGGCTGAGGAGTAAAAAGAATTCCTACTCTCCGATATAACTAGACTCCGAAAAAGTTTTCGCTAGACTCGACAACGGCCAAACTACGATCAATCAAGGGGGCTCCTATGGTCGGTCGAGGCTCTGATACCAACTTGTCAGGCCCAAGATGCGATCCTATCCCAATCACGTGACGCTTACATGATTGGGGCACAACCACATCTCAGGCGCTTAGCAAGATGGATATCATTACATCGTACCATTACATAAATACATGGGGGATACAACAATACATACAAGTCACATGAATACAACAACATCAATACAAGGCATCCGACTACGGATGCAAACATGAAAAGCACAACGACATCCATCTGCTATCCCAGGCTGCCGACCCGGAATGTAATGCCCCGGATGTAATATTTTCCCTTTTGGGCTTATAATAAATCTCCGGCTTCATCTATTTCCATTTCGGGTTCTTTGTCTTTCGGGCTTTCGTCGTTTTGTTGTGTGAGTGTGTGGCTTTCATTCATATCATGTAGACATGTGCATTGCATTTTGTTTGTGTTGTGGGTTGCATCCGGTTCGTGGCGTTCCTTCCCGTTGTCCGTTTCGTGTTCCGGAGCTCCCTCACGTGTCCGTGACGTCCCGTAGGCCTACTTTGTTGTTCGGGCGTTTTTCGTTACCGGTGTGCCGTGAGGTTGTGTTGTGTGTTGTTGTTTTGTTGTGTGCAACCCGCCTCTCAAATCTCGTCTCGTTTGGACTCCGTTGACTTTTCCCTCCGTTGTCCGTGTGGGCCCGAAGTGCCTTCGCTTCGTGTCCCGAAAATACCCCTACTGCTTTCTTTTATCTCCGTCTGGGCCTCTTAAATTAACCCCCGTGATCGGATCCGTCGGATCGCGATCGGAGGGCTCCTAGCACCCCTAATCTCCTCCGAACCCTAAAAAACTGCTACATATAGACCCCCTAGTCTATTTGGGCATCTCCTTCTTCTTCCTCCTCTCTCCCCTCTTTTTTTTCCATTTTCTACTCCAGATCCACAGTTCATCTCGGATCCCGAGGGGATCCCTCGATCCAGCCGTCGCTGGCCAGATCCGATCGACCGCTGCGGGGTCAACGGCTTCGTCGCTCGATCTGGTCCGAGGGACCAGATCCCCGTCGCCGCCAGGGGGCCCGAGGCCTCCCCGCCTTTCCACTTCGTCGCCAGCCACCGACCGGCCCGTTCGCCACACTCCGCGGATCTTTCGACCGGGGGCAGGGGACCAGATCGCCGGATCGTGGGCTCCCTCGGCGCGCCGCGGGCCGACCCCGCCTCAGCGTCGCCTCCTCTTCCCTCCGCGCCAGCCGCGAGGCCAGGCCGGGCCTCCCTCCCTCAGCGGCCCGCCTCCCCGCCTGTAGCCTGGGCCGGCCACCGCCCCGCCTCCGCTCGGGCCAGGAAGCCCAGCCAGCCGGGCTTCTTACCGCCTCCCGCCAGCCGGATCGCCCCGGTGGGCCTTCCGCCTCTCCCCAGGCCGCGCGCGGGCCCAGCCGCCGCGGGTCCGTACGCCGCCGCACTGTTCACCGGGCCGCCGCACTGTAGCCCCGCGGGCCCGCACTGTTCCTCCAGATCCAGATCTGGAGAGGTACCCCCCTTTTTTTTCCCTAAGTCCTTTAAATCCTGATCTGAGATGCAATCTTCAAACTGCTCTAGTTTGGTGCCTGTTGCTCCGTTTTGCGCGTGTAGCATGTCCAGATGTTCGTGGAGATGCCCTCTACGTTTTACCTGTTGTAGTCATGCATGTTAGATGTCATCTTGACACTTGTTTTGCTGTTGCAAGAGGGCATCTTGTTATAAACTGCTGTTATGTGTTATTTTCATGCCACCTTTGACATGTGATATCTTTTAGCTCGTTTGTCCAAACGATGCAAATGACATGTCCACGTGTTCGTCTCGTCACGAACTACGTGTTGTGTGTGATAGGTTGCATGGTAGATTTATTGTTTCCTTGTTATCATCGTTGCAAGATGCCATGTTCAAATGTTGTGTTTTCACTTGTTATGAAATGCCATCTTGTTGAGCTCGTTGCAATCGGTGTGTTCACCACATTGATGCATGCTTGTGTGTTTCGGGATCACCTTCATATGTATTTTGATGAGGTGCTTACCCTTTGCCATGTTTAGTTTCGAGGTGTCTTAATCATGCTCTTTTTGATGCTATGATAATGTTGCTGTTTTAGGACTTAGTGAAATTTCACTAAGTCTGAAATCTGTAACGTTCCGATCCCATGTTCGTGTGATGTTGTAGGACAAAGCATGATAGTTTTGGGGTGGATTTTGATTGTTCCTTGAAGTATATATTGTTGTCATTCCATCCATGTCCTCACATGTCCATTTGAGTGGCTGTAGCATGTTTATCTTTTGCTCCAAACTTTCAATAAAATTCTGCTGCCAGAATTTTATTTCAAAGTTCAATATGTCCAAGATCATTGCTATTGATCCGTGACTCCGTTGGGGGTGCACTTTGGACCTAGTTGCTGTACATTATATCTAGTTTATGTTCAAGTCCTTTGCCATGCTTTTTGGGTGCTGTAGATTAATTATTTTGAGCTCCCAAGATGCTATGTTGCTGTAATTTTCAGTTTTCGCTTAAATCTTGTTTCGGGCATAACTTTTAGCCCGTAACTCCGATTACAGCGATTCTTATATCAAACTTGGGTGTTTTTCTGTGTAGATTAATAATATCAGCTTGTTATCTTGTTTTGAGGTGTTTTGCTTGAGTGATGTTTTACGTGCTCCATGTGCATCTTTAGTGCATCCATCATGCATCCATGTTTTTCGAGTGCGCATTGCATCGTGTTGATTGGTGCTTGGTGTGTTTGTCTTGTTTAGAGCTGGAAGTTGAGCACGAGTTTTCCAACGAGGTTGAGCACGAGGTTTCCAACGAGTTTGAGCACGAGGACCCTTCTTTCGATCCGAACGTCTTCTCTTCAGGCAAGATGACCGAACCCCGATAACTTTACTATCTTCGCCTATTGCTAGTAGTCTCGATCTATAGTTTTGCCTCGATGCCCATGTTCTTCTTGTCAGCCTCCTACTTGTAACCAATTGCCATGTTTAACCAACCTACCTATGCAAACCGTTGCTTGGCTAAGTACGCTTCGCTCAGCCCTTCTTATAGCGTTGCTAGTTGCAGGTGAAGTGAAGATGCTTGCTCCATGTTGAAGTTTGGTTGGGTTATATCACACTATATAAATGCTTTAACTGAAATCACATATATATTGGCAAGGGTGGAAGGCTAAGCCTTTTGCTTGGTGATTTGTTCCACTCATGCCGTTAGGATCCGTATAAGCCGGTTTTATGTTCCTTGATTATGCGTTCCTAACACGGTTGGGGTGTATGGGACCCCCTCGATAAACCGCTAAGTGCTAAGTCTTTTCCAGCAAGTCCCAACCTTGGTACTATTTGCCTAATAACAAACTAAACATGCATAGGGAGTAATTAACCCTCTTTCTTAATCAACAACCCCGGGCCAGTGCTCCACATGAGTGTTGGTCCGAAACGGGGAGCCTGCGGGGCCGCCTTGAGGCAACTCGAGGTATCTGGCATACACCCGTAGCTTCACCCATCCGGACGTGTCCTGAGACCTAGATACGCGCGGCTACGATCAGGGTGTCGACACGCCGGGAGGATTTGCTGGATTAGCCTTACCTTAGTTCGGTATATCTTGAGCACGGGATTCCGAGGATACTCGGGCCTTCCCACTTTGGAGTTGCGACTCCGCGGATCGTGGGCTTGTAATGGGTCAAGTTGGAACACCCCTGCAGGGTTTGAACTTTCTAAAGCCGTGCCCGCGGTTATGTGGCAGATGGGAGCATGTTAATTCCGGTTGTAGAAAACTTGACACAATGATACTAATACACTACCAGCGTGTGTTCCGTGACTGTCAATTTCCGAATAGGGATTCGGGAGTTGAACACGGAGGGGTTATGCTTGTGAGCTTGTAGCTAGGATCACTTCGTGATCACTTCTCGCCGATGCCTTCTCTTCTCGCTCTCACTTGCGTAAGCTAGATGCTAGTTGCTGCTGCAGACTTGTTCTTTCTTCAGCCTTTCTCTCACCTAAAGGCTTTGATAGTTCTGTTACCCGGGAACGGGATTGCTGAGTCCTCTGTGGCTCACAGTTACTTCACACACCAGATGCAGGTCCAGCTGTGAGCTATCCAGGTGATGGCACCGAGCTGGATTGGGAGTACGACGAGGAGCGTAGTCGTTACTATGTTCGCTACCCGGACGATCAGTAGTGGAGTCTCTTACTAGGATTCGATCCGCCTGTGGTTGTTTTATTTATCTGAGTTTGGTACTTTGACATTTGGCTTTTGCCCTTAGAGGGTTGTAGTGATCTTATTGTATGATGTTTGAGACTTGTACTGTTATTCTGTGACGTGGCGATTGTAAGCCAACTATTTTCAGTTTACTATCCCTCTTTTACATGAGTTGTGCAAAGATTACCAAACTTGAGATCATTCTAGGATGGACTTATGCCTTTAAGTCGTGCCTCGACACGTAGGAGGTATAATTCCATCCTGGGCATTACAAGTTGGTATCAGAGCCTTCTCCGACCTAGGAGCCCCCACTGTTTGATCGAACCGTTGACGGTTGAGTCTAGGCACACACTGAAAACTTTTTGAGTCCTATATTATATCGGAGAGTAGGATTCTTTGCTTCTCATCCCCTTTCTCTCTGGTGAGGACTCCTGACGTCTACTCTTGTCTCTCCTATCTTCAAAATTTGCACAAAATTTTTTTTTTTAGGAATCCCGCGAGTATTCTGGGATTGTTTCGATGTTCTTGTGACAAGGATATTGTTCCCGATGCCTCCTGTTACCGAGGAGTTGAGCTTCGGGGTATCATTGCAACAAGCATATCGTGACAATACTAAATACTTAAGACGGCCGACATCGAAAATCTCCCCTATACGGCCAGTGGCAAGATAACCCCGACATCACCCAGTACTGGGGAGGTAGTTCGGGAGTATTGCCATAGCTTGTTATAGTGGATGCTTTTCGAAGGTCCGAGGTACACAGTTTCCGAGAAAGACTGGTTATGTGTTGAAGGATGGATACACCTGGATGTAGGTTAGAGTTGATTGCGCGGTGCTTCCCGTGTATCCCCAACACCTGATTGCATAACTGGAATCTTTCGGAAAACTATAGGTGGGTTTTATCCAGTAGATCGTAGGCATTCTTCCAACGAATGCAGGTTAGCGAGTTCGGGGTTCGACATTGAGTGAAGGGGTTATATGACCGATGTTACTATCAGGAGTTGCATCTTAAAGGGTCCTTGGCTATGCTGATCCGGGGATTGCAAAACCTTTTCGTAACGCGTTCATATGCTTTCAGCACAAAGATGTTAGAACGAAACTCCTCTCTTGTGTTTGTTCCTTTCCGTACCTTGTTGTTTTCTTATTTTATCCTTTTGTTCCCTATGTGGCTTCTCGTGAAGACTGATGTTATCAATTAACTGAGAAATTCATTCGTTCCTCTTGTTCGGATGATTTCATTCGTTCTTATTGTTCGAATGATTATTGTGAAGACTTGTTGCAATTCATTCCATTGATTCAGCTTATTCCTTTTGTCAATCAATTGCTGATTCGTGGTCATCTCTTACAGGATGGCTCCGAAAAAGGTTCTGAATGCCAACCCAGAGGTGGAAGAGGTCCCAGAGCATCCTCCTTCCCCTCCTCCTCCGCCTGAGGCTTGGAGAGCAATTATGCAGACTACTGCTCAGAACACTCAGTTGATGATGCAGATGATGCAGATGATGCAAGCTAATCAAGCTAATCAAGCTAATCAGGGCGTTCCAATGAACCAAGGCAACTTCTTCCAGCAGCACCATGCTACCCTCAACCAGTTCTTGGCCAACAATCCTAAAGCTTTCAGTTACTGTGTCGACCCTCTTGATGCTGAAGATTGGCTGACCGACATAAAGAAGCATTTTCAGTGCAGTAACGTGAAAGAAGATGACTATGTGAAGTTTGCAGCCTTCCAACTGAAAGATCAAGCAGCTGATTGGTGGCAGCAGTACAAAGACTCAAGGCCGGGTCAAGTGATCTCGTGGGAGAACTTCTGCAAGGATTTCCGCTCACATCACATTCCTACAAGTGTTATCGAGGGTATGCGTGAGCAATTCCGCAACCTCAAGCAGGGCTCCATGTCAGTCTATCAGTATAATGTCAAGTTCCAAAACCTCGCTCGCTATGCAAAGCAAGACATACCTGATGCAAAGAGCAAAATCTATCAGTTCCGTGGAGGTCTCAAAGATGAACTTCAGCTTGCTCTCACTCTGTTCGAGCCAGACGAATTCGATAAGTTCTATAATATGGCTTTGAAACAAGAAGCAGCTCAGCTTAAGATGGAGGCTTCTAAGAAGAGAATTCGAGATGCTGTTCACTCTACCTCATCATCTCAGTTGGCTGCGAAACAACAGAAATTCTGGCTTCCTCCTCCTCCAATGATTCGAGCTCCATTCAACAACTCCAGCAACTTCAACAACTCCAACAACAAGAACTCTAGTGGTCGTGGTTTCTCCCACCCACCCAACCCAAGCAACCAGTCGAAGAAGCAGTTTCAGTCTCAAGGCTCCAAGTCCAGTGGCTCTCATTTCCGTCCTCTCTCTGAAGTGGTGTGCAACAAGTGTGGCCAGAAGGGTCACTATGCCAACAGATGTCCGAATCCGAAGCGTCTTCCTCCTCCACCACCTGTGGGTACCGCTATGGTCAAGCATGATCCAAAGGCTGCAAGGGTCAATCTGATGAATGCAGCACAAGCAGAGGCTTCTTCTGATGTCATTCTGGGTAACCTTCCAGTGAACTCTTTTCCAGCTAAAGTGTTATTTGATTCGGGTGCATCATGCTCTTTCATGTCTCAACCATTTGCATCCAAGCATAATATCGACATCCAAAGTCTGCCTCAGAAGTTGGAAGTTATTTCTCCAGGGAGACGTATGTCTTCTACTATCTATGCTCCGGATGTTTCTATTCGCATGGGAGATTATCGTTTTATGGCTAAACCGGTGGTTCTTGGTCATTCTGATATCGACCTCATTCTCGGAATGGATTGGCTTTCTCAGCACGATGCTCACATTGATTGCGCTCAAAAGGAAGTCAAATTGACTCATTCTGATGAAGATGTGATTATCTTCGCCTCCAGGGATAATACTATTCGGCTTTTCTCTCTTAATGATAAGGGTGAAATTAATGCAATAGAGCAAATTCCAGTGGTGAATGAATATCAAGACGTCTTTCCAGAAGAACTTCCAGGCATGCCTCCACACCGTCAGGTGGAGTTTGTCATTGAACTCGAGCCGGGCACCGAACCTGTTTGTCGGCGTCCATACAAGCTCTCTTCAGATGAATTGAAGGAATTGAAGAAACAGTTGGATGAACAGGAGCGTATGGGTCTCATCAGACCGAGTACATCTCCGTGGGGCTGTGGTGTCTTATTTGTCAAGAAGAAAGATGGCACGGAGCGTCTCTGTGTTGACTACCAGCCACTGAACAAGAAGACGATTAAGAACAAGTATCCGCTCCCCAACATCAATGAACTCTTTGAGCAGCTCAAAGGAGCTAAAGTTTTCTCTAAGCTTGACCTCCGAATGGGCTATCATCAAATTCGCATTCGCGAGGAAGACATTCCCAAGACGGCTTTCAGAACGAGCTACGGTTCATATGAGTATACCGTCATGTCCTTCGGTCTCGCCAATGCTCCTCCTACCTTTTCAAGGATGATGCATTACATCTTCAACCCCTATACAGGCGAGTTTGTGCTTGTGTATCTGGATGATATTCTGGTGTTTTCCAAGAATGAAGAAGATCACGAAAAGCACTTGCGTCTGGTTCTTGATCGACTCCGAGAGCATAAATTCTATGCCAAGTTCTCAAAGTGCGAGTTTTGGCTCGATAAGGTTTTGTACCTGGGCCACATTATCTCAGCTGACGGTATTGCGGTTAATCCCGAGAAAGTTGAAGCAATTGTCAACTGGGAAGCTCCTCAGAACGTCAAGCAGCTCCGCAGTTTTCTGGGCCTTGCCAGCTATTGCAGAAGGTTTGTGGAGAACTTCTCCAAGATTGCCAAGCCTCTTTCCAACCTCCTCCAGAAGAATGTCAAATACTTTTGGTCTCCCGAGTGTGAAGTGGCTTTCAAAACACTCAAAGAGAAGCTTGTTTCCGCTCCAGTTCTGATTCCTCCAGATGAATCCAAGCCCTATGAAGTGTTCTGTGACGCTTCTCTTCAAGGCCTTGGTGGTGTGCTTATGCAAGAGAAGAGAATTGTGGCATACACTTCACGTCAGCTAAAGCCAGCTGAGAAGAACTATCCCACACATGATCTCGAGCTAGCAGCTGTGGTACATGCTCTGATTACGTGGAGACATCTGTTGTTGGGCAGAAAGGTCGACATCTTCACTGATCACAAGAGCTTGAAGTACATCTTCACACAGCCGCATCTGAACCTCCGCCAGACTCGTTGGGTCGAGATGATCCAAGAGTACAACCCCAGCATTGAGTACACTCCAGGCAAGGCGAATGTGATTGCAGATGCTTTGAGCAGAAAGGCTTATTGCAACAGCCTTCTTATCAAGCCACACCAGCCTGAGCTTTGTGAAGCTTTCAGGAAGCTCAACCTTAGGTTGTTCCGCAGGGTTTTCTTGCAAATCTCCAAATTGCTCCTACCTTGGAAGATCAAGTCCGTGAGGCCCAGCTCAGTGATACCATGGTGAAGAAGGTGAAACATGGCATTGCAAAGGGCACTCCAAAATATAAGTGCTTCCGTGTTGATGAGAGAGATACCTTGTTCTTCGAGGACAGACTCGTTGTTCCCAAAGGTGATCTCAGGAAGCTCATAATGGAAGAAGCTCATGATTCTCTCCTTTCCATTCATCCTGGCAGTTCCAAGATGTATCAAGACCTCAAGCAATCTTACTGGTGGACACGCATGAAAAGGGAAATTGCCCAATTCGTGAATGAATGTGATGTATGCAGAAGAGTGAAAGCAGAACATCAACGTCCAGCCGGTCTTCTCCAACCTCTTCCTATTCCTGAGTGGAAGTTCGACCACATTGAAATGGACTTCGTCACTGGTTTTCCTAAATCCAAGCGAGGCAATGATGCGATCTTTGTGGTGATTGACAAGCTTACCAAAGTCGCTCACTTTCTTCCAGTCAAAGAATCAATCAATGCAGCTCAACTTGCAGAGCTGTACACTTCCAGAATTGTGTCCCTACATGGCATTCCTCAAGTGATATCCTCAGACCGTGGCAGCTTGTTCACATCAAAGTTCTGGGACTCCTTTCAGTCCGCCATGGGCACGAAGATCAGGTTCAGCACTGCCTTTCACCCTCAGACTAGTGGTCAAGTCGAGCGTGTGAATCAGATCCTTGAAGATATGCTCAGAGCCTGTGTCATCTCCTTCGGCATGAAATGGGAAGACTGTCTTCCATTTGCCGAATTCTCTTACAACAACAGCTTTCAAGCAAGTGCAGGCAAAGCACCGTTTGAAATTCTATATGGCAGAAAGTGCCGTACCCCTCTCAACTGGTCTGAAACAGGTGAACGCCAACTTCTTGGCAATGATTTGATCTCAGAAGCCGAAGAAATGTGCAAAGTCATACGTGAGAATCTCAAGGCCGCTCAGTCGCGTCAGAAGAGTTACTATGACGGAAAGCATCGTGATTTGGTTTTCGACATCGGTGATCATGTCTATCTCCGAGTGTCTCCGATGAAAGGAACCCAAAGGTTCGGTATCAAAGGAAAGCTTGCTCCTAGATACGTCGGTCCTTTCAGAATTCTTGGCAAAAGAGGCGATCTAGCCTATCAGCTCGAGCTCCCTTCCAACTTTGCAAATGTTCATGATGTCTTCCATGTGTCTCAGCTTCGCAAATGCTTCAAGGCACCTGAGCGAATGATTCCGTTTGAGGAGATTGATCTTCAACAAGACCTTTCCTACCGAGAGCATCCAGTTGCAATTCTCGAAGAAACCGAACGCAAGACTCGCAACAAGTCCATCAAGTTTCTGAAAGTCAAGTGGTCACATCACACAGACCGAGAAGCTACCTGGGAACGAGAAGATCATCTTCGTTCCGAGTACCCTTCCTTTTTCCAGTCCTAGATCTCGGGACGAGATCTTTTTGTAGTAGAGGAGAGTTTGTAATGCCCCGGATGTAATATTTTCCCTTTTGGGCTTATAATAAATCTCCGGCTTCATCTATTTCCATTTCGGGTTCTTTGTCTTTCGGGCTTTCGTCGTTTTGTTGTGTGAGTGTGTGGCTTTCATTCATATCATGTAGACATGTGCATTGCATTTTGTTTGTGTTGTGGGTTGCATCCGGTTCGTGGCGTTCCTTCCCATTGTCCGTTTCGTGTTCCGGAGCTCCCTCACGTGTCCGTGACGTCCCGTAGGCCTACTTTGTTGTTCGGGCGTTTTTCGTTACCGGTGTGCCGTGAGGTTGTGTTGTGTGTTGTTGTTTTGTTGTGTGCAACCCGCCTCTCAAATCTCGTCTCGTTTGGACTCCGTTGACTTTTCCCTCCGTTGTCCGTGTGGGCCCGAAGTGCCTTCGCTTCGTGTCCCGAAAATACCCCTACTGCTTTCTTTTATCTCCGTCTGGGCCTCTTAAATTAACCCCCGCGATCGGATCCGTCGGATCGCGATCGGAGGGCACCTAGCGCCCCTAATCTCCTCCTAACCCTAAAAAACTGCTACATATAGACCCCCTAGTCTATTTGGGCATCTCCTTCTTCTTCCTCCTCTCTCCCCTCTTTTTTTTCCATTTTCTACTCCAGATCCACAGTTCATCTCGGATCCCGAGGGGATCCCTCGATCCAGCCGTCGCTGGCCAGATCCGATCGACCGCTGCGGGGTCAACGGCTTCGTCGCTCGATCTGGTCCGAGGGACCAGATCCCCGTCGCCGCCAGGGGGCCCGAGGCCTCCCCGCCTTTCCACTTCGTCGCCAGCCACCGACCGGCCCGTTCGCCACACTCCGCGGATCTTTCGACCGGGGGCAGGGGACCAGATCGCCGGATCGTGGGCTCCCTCGGCGCGCCGCGGGCCGACCCCGCCTCAGCGTCGCCTCCTCTTCCCTCCGCGCCAGCCGCGAGGCCAGGCCGGGCCTCCCTCCCTCAGCGGCCCGCCTCCCCGCCTGTAGCCT
This sequence comes from Secale cereale, assembly GCA_902687465.1. Lineage (NCBI taxonomy): Eukaryota > Viridiplantae > Streptophyta > Magnoliopsida > Poales > Poaceae > Secale > Secale cereale. The sequence goes on along the minus strand of LR738715.1, from coordinate 687,855,472 downwards.
GGGCCGGCCACCGCCCCGCCTCCGCTCGGGCCAGGAAGCCCAGCCAGCCGGGCTTCTTACCGCCTCCCGCCAGCCGGATCGCCCCGGTGGGCCTTCTGCCTCTCCCCAGGCCGCGCGCGGGCCCAGCCGCCGCGGGTCCGTACGCCGCCGCACTGTTCACCGGGCCGCCGCACTGTAGCCCCGCGGGCCCGCACTGTTCCTCCAGATCCAGATCTGGAGAGGTACCCCCCTTTTTTTTCCCTAAGTCCTTTAAATCCTGATCTGAGATGCAATCTTCAAACTGCTCTAGTTTGGTGCCTGTTGCTCCGTTTTGCGCGTGTAGCATGTCCAGATGTTCGTGGAGATGCCCTCTACGTTTTACCTGTTGTAGTCATGCATGTTAGATGTCATCTTGACACTTGTTTTGCTGTTGCAAGAGGGCATCTTGTTATAAACTGCTGTTATGTGTTATTTTCATGCCACCTTTGACATGTGATATCTTTTAGCTCGTTTGTCCAAACGATGCAAATGACATGTCCACGTGTTCGTCTCGTCACGAACTACGTGTTGTGTGTGATAGGTTGCATGGTAGATTTATTGTTTCCTTGTTATCATCGTTGCAAGATGCCATGTTCAAATGTTGTGTTTTCACTTGTTATGAAATGCCATCTTGTTGAGCTCGTTGCAATCGGTGTGTTCACCACATTGATGCATGCTTGTGTGTTTCGGGATCACCTTCATATGTATTTTGATGAGGTGCTTACCCTTTGCCATGTTTAGTTTCGAGGTGTCTTAATCATGCTCTTTTTGATGCTATGATAATGTTGCTGTTTTAGGACTTAGTGAAATTTCACTAAGTCTGAAATCTGTAACGTTCCGATGCCATGTTCGTGTGATGTTGTAGGACAAAGCATGATAGTTTTGGGGTGGATTTTGATTGTTCCTTGAAGTATATATTGTTGTCATTCCATCCATGTCCTCACATGACCATTTGAGTGGCTGTAGCATGTTTATCTTTTGCTCCAAACTTTCAATAAAATTCTGCTGCCAGAATTTTATTTCAAAGTTCAATATGTCCAAGATCATTGCTATTGATCCGTGACTCCGTTGGGGGTGCACTTTGGACCTAGTTGCTGTACATTATATCTAGTTTATGTTCAAGTCCTTTGCCATGCTTTTTGGGTGCTGTAGATTAATTATTTTGAGCTCCCAAGATGCTATGTTGCTCTAATTTTCAGTTTTCGCTTAAATCTTGTTTCGGGCATAACTTTTAGCCCGTAACTCCGATTACAGCGATTCTTATATCAAACTTGGGTGTTTTTCTGTGTAGATTAATAATATCAGCTTGTTATCTTGTTTTGAGGTGTTTTGCTTGAGTGATGTTTTACGTGCTCCATGTGCATCTTTAGTGCATCCATCATGCATCCATGTTTTTCGAGTGCGCATTGCATCGTGTTGATTGGTGCTTGGTGTGTTTGTCTTGTTTAGAGCCGGAAGTTGAGCACGAGTTTTCCAACGAGGTTGAGCACGAGGTTTCCAACGAGTTTGAGCACGAGGACCCTTCTTTCGATCCGAACGTCTTCTCTTCGGGCAAGATGACCGAACCCCGATAACTTTACTATCTTCGCCTATTGCTAGTAGTCTCGATCTATAGTTTTGCCTCGATGCCCATGTTCTTCTTGTCAGCCTCCTACTTGTAACCAATTTCCATGTTTAACCAACCTACCTATGCAAACCGTTGCTTGGCTAAGTACGCTTCGCTCAGCCCTTCTTATAGCGTTGCTAGTTGCAGGTGAAGTGAAGATGCTTGCTCCATGTTGAAGTTTGGTTGGGTTATATCACACTATATAAATGCTTTAACTGAAATCACATATATATTGGCAAGGGTGGAAGGCTAAGCCTTTTGCTTGGTGATTTGTTCCACTCATGCCGTTAGGATCCGTATAAGCCGGTTTTATGTTCCTTGATTATGCGTTCCTAACACGGTTGGGGTGTATGGGACCCCCTCGATAAACCGCTAAGTGCTAAGTCTTTTCCAGCAAGTCCCAACCTTGGTACTATTTGCCTAATAACAAACTAAACATGCATAGGGAGTAATTAACCCTCTTTCTTAATCAACAACCCCGGGCCAGTGCTCCACATGAGTGTTGGTCCGAAACGGGGAGCCTGCGGGGCCGCCTTGAGGCAACTCGAGGTATCTGGCATACACCCGTAGCTTCACCCATCCGGACGTGTCCTGAGACCTAGATACGCGCGGCTACGATCAGGGTGTCGACACGCCGGGAGGATTTGCTGGATTAGCCTTACCTTAGTTCGGTATATCTTGAGCACGGGATTCCGAGGATACTCGGGCCTTCCCACTTTGGAGTTGCGACTCCGCGGATCGTGGGCTTGTAATGGGTCAAGTTGGAACACCCCTGCAGGGTTTGAACTTTCGAAAGCCGTGCCCGCGGTTATGTGGCAGATGGGAGCTTGTTAATTCCGGTTGTAGAAAACTTGACACAATGATACTAATACACTACCAGCGTGTGTTCCGTGACTGTCAATTTCCGAATAGGGATTCGGGAGTTGAACACGGAGGGGTTATGCTTGTGAGCTTGTAGCTAGGATCACTTCGTGATCACTTCTCGCCGATGCCTTCTCTTCTCGCTCTCACTTGCGTAAGCTAGATGCTAGTTGCTGCTGCAGACTTGTTCTTTCTTCAGCCTTTCTCTCACCTAAAGGCTTTGATAGTTCTGTTACCCGGGAACGGGATTGCTGAGTCCTCTGTGGCTCACAGTTACTTCACACACCAGATGCAGGTCCAGCTGTGAGCTATCCAGGTGATGGCACCGAGCTGGATTGGGAGTACGACGAGGAGCGTAGTCGTTACTATGTTCGCTACCCGGACGATCAGTAGTGGAGTCTCTTACTAGGATTCGATCCGCCTGTGGTTGTTTTATTTATCTGAGTTTGGTACTTTGACATTTGGCTTTTGCCCTTAGAGGGTTGTAGTGATCTTATTGTATGATGTTTGAGACTTGTACTGTTATTCTGTGACGTGGCGATTGTAAGCCAACTATTTTCAGTTTACTATCCCTCTTTTACATGAGTTGTGCAAAGATTACCAAACTTGAGATCATTCTAGGATGGACTTATGCCTTTAAGTCGTGCCTCGACACGTAGGAGGTATAATTCCATCCTGGGCATTACACGGAACCTAACCAAAGACTGAAGAAGAAGAAGAAGAAGAAGAAGAAGAAGAAGAAGAAGAAGAAGAAGAAGAAGAAGAAGAAGAAGAAGAAGAAGAAGAAGAAGAAGAAGAAGAAGAAGAAGAAGAAGAAGAAGAAGAAGAAGAAGAAGAAGAAGAAGAAGAAGAAGAAGAAGAAGAAAGAACTCCAACACAACGACGTTGCTCTCACGTCAAGTCATCAGAAACCTGCACCTGCAACTGTTGTTGTAGTATCTGTGAGCCACGAGGACTCAGCAATCCCATAACCATGGGTATCAAGACTAACAAAGCTTAATGGGTAGGAAGAGGTAAAGTGATGAGGTTGCAGCTGCGGCTAAGAAAAAGTATGGTGGCTAACTTACGAGTACAAGAATAAGATGAGCATCTACGCAAACAGTCGCAAACTAGTAGTGATCGCTAAAGATCCTGAACTACCTACGAGTCAAACATAACCCCATCGTGTTCTCTTCTCAAAGTGAAAAGAGACAGTCATGGTTACTCACACAGTTGTGTGTTTTATCTCGGATCCTCTATCAAGTTTTCTACAACCGGACATTAACAAATTCCAATCTGCCACATAACCGCGGGCACGGCTTTCGAATGATCATAACCCTGCAGGGGTGTCCCAACTTAGCCCATCACAAGCTCTCACGATCAGCAGAAGTAATGACAATATTACTCCTTATCTTAGGGAAGGCCCGATCAGACTCGGAATTCCCGGTGCACAAGACATTTCGACAATGGTAAAACAAGTCCAGCAAGACCTCCCGGCGTGCCGACAGCCTGATAGTAGTCGCGCATATCTCGTCTCAGGCCGCGTCCGGATGAGCACAGCGTACAGCAACCAAACCCCAGGTTTCCAAGGGGGGAGCCACAAACGACTCTATTTGGGACCAACACCATCGGGACTGGCCCCCCTGCTATGTAGAAGAATCCTCGAGGACACGACCCCCTATGCAATTTAATTAATTGATTAAGTTGTTATTATGAGGCAAATTAAAACCAATGTTGGGCCTTGCTGGAGGAGTTTTATTCAAAGACGAACTGTCAAGGGGTCCCCATATACCCAACCGTGTAAGGAACGCAAAATCAAGGAACATAATGCCGGTTTATCGGCTCCTAAGGTGGCATGAGTGGAACAAATCACCGAGCAAAAGGCCAAGCCTTCCACCCATGCCCAGTATATAGGTGTGTTAATATATATAAGATATATTGTGATATTCCAACAACAAGTTCCAACATGGAACGATCTTCATCTTCACCTGCAACTAACAACGCTATAAGAGGGGTTGAGCAAGCGGGTAACATAGCCAAACAACGGCTTGCTAGGAAGGTGTCAAAGGTTAGAGGTTTCATGGCAACAAGGAGAGGGGCTGACAATAAAGATGGGTAGCGTGATATATAACAATAGCATCGAGACACTAAGCATGGCAATGATAGTAAAGGTATCCAAGGTGATGGTCATCTTGCCTGAGATCCCGCAAGGAAGAAGAACGGATCCATGAAGAAGACGAAGAAGAAGCCTCGAAAACGAACCACATGTAGTCGAACGAATCCTCACGATCGCAACAGAAAAGAACTAGCAAGAAGAAAGCACACAACAAGGTAAACACATAATACAAGAACAGGACAATTTTCTCAACCAAGTATGATGCAAGACAAGTCTATATGATGCAAAACATAGCAAGAGATGAAGCACACAAGAACAACATCACCCAACAAGTTTAAATGAGGCCGGAAACATCATATAACTATTCTGGTAAGCCCTCATATGCACATTTTGAAATTGGTCCAGATCTGAACAAACCTTAAGTTCAAGTTTTTAAACATCAAGTTAACTTGCACCATGATGATCTACACGAAATTCTAGTCAAGTTTCATATAAAGTTTGTTTAATTCGGAGCTACGGCCTAGAAGATATGAGCAAAACAAGTCAAGCATGGCAACGGTGCAAGATGCACCCAAACATCAAGCAAACACACTCCAAACATGAAAACAACATGATATTATGCTTCTACATGCAAAATCACACATATATAGCACGCTCAAAACGGAGCAACGGATCAACACGTACACATGAAACAAGATATAACAACAAGCTGAAGTTAATAGCCACATAGCAACTTTGGAGCAAGATATATATATATATATATATATATATATATATATATATATATATATATATATATATATATATATGCTAAAGCACCCAAACATGGTAACAAGAAGCATGGATGTGAAATAGACATGGTACTTGACAAGCATGAACTTAGATGTGAGGACCCCGATCCTAAGTCACACAGGTCTAGCATGTAACACATCATATCACTTTGCGGCCTCACGCACGGTATCCCCACGGGTGCCACCTTACCTGGCCCGGGACCGTTTGCGCATTTTGGCACACGTATATGATAGTGTCGCTAGCATCCGTATGACAGAGAACCCGGGCCGACATGACTAGTTATAAACCAAAAGTGGCACTAAATTACAGAGACAGGCATACATGACCCAGCAACGAACGTGTCGGTCATCAACGTTGAACCCAAGTCGTAGTAAGCTACAAGGACTTAAAGGAACAACGCGTGACATTTTCCCTAAGGGACAGACACAGGAACGAAGAAGGACACATAGCGGCCAGCCTAAGTGTTCCGGAGAAGTAGCAGGCTACCAAGGCTCAGTTGAAGCACTAGGAGACATTTCCCTGTAAGGTAGGCTACTAAAGGTAAAAAACTAGGTGTCGGATCCCACACATAGCAATACACATTACATGTACGCATAACATGCAAGTATGTGCTGTACAACAAGGCATCACAACATAACTCAACAACTCATATAGATAAAGGCCCAGAAGAGCCATCATAGCATTTATTACAAACAGAGGTCACATGACCCAACATACAGAGCATACAGGCAACGGAAGCATAACATGTCTGAGTACAGACAACTACAAATGAAAAAGACTAAGAAGCCTGACTATCTACAAGACCCTCCTAAGGGCACAAGATCGTAGCTGAGGTAACAAGCTAAACTTCGAAGTCCACGCGGAACCACTAGCGAGACTGAAGTCTCTCTGCAAAAACATAAATTAAGCAAACGTGAGTACAAAGGTACTCAGCAAGACTTACATCAGAACTAACTACATATGCATCAGTATCAGCAAAGGGGTGGTGGTGTTTGACTGCAGCAAGCCAGCTTTGACTCGGTGGCTATTCTGAACTACGACTGCAAGTAACTCTTTTGAGGTGGCGCACACGAGTCCACATATTCACCAATCAATACACCACTATGGATCCGCTCCCGTCTCCCTACGAGAAGGCCATCCATAGCACTCACGCTTATCTTGCGTGTTTTAGAGTATCCACTTTCACTTGTCTATGAACTGTAGAGGTAACCCAGAAGTCCATTTCCGCGGACACGGCTATTCGAATAGATCATATATAACCCTGCAGGGGTGTACTTCTTCACACACGCTCTCACCACTTACCGCCGTTTACACGACATGTACTCGGCAACCTTCAAGCGGAGGCCTAGCGAGGGTGTCGGCCACGACCTGACTAACCACACAAGTCTCCCGTCCAGGTTTATCGCCTATTTGGGTTCCATCCGTGGGGAGATCCGGCCGGGGTGTCGCTCACGGCCCCAAACGATGTGTACAGGGTTCCCGCATCACCAAACGGGCAATCGGTACACCGTGCCACGTACCTGCCGCGTCACAGCCCACCCCGAGGGTCAGTGCTGCGCACGACCTCCAGTAAACTACAAACACCAGAAACTAGTTGCAACTCCTGGACAGAGATCATGTTGATTAATAAGTCGAGAGAGTCAATTAAGGATCCCAATGTGTGGTAGTAGCTGTTTCATGGACCAACCAACACAGATCTCAGTTCCTGAGGACGGCTGCAATGAGACAACCCACCATGTACTCCTACATGGCCTCTCATCGCTACCTTTACCAAATCGTGTTCACACACTTAGCTCACTCACAGTAGGACATGTTCATCACCCTTCCAATCCATCCCCGATGAATCAGACCTGACACAACTCTAAGCAATAGCAGGCATAACCAGATAGCATGAATGAGTAGGCACAACATGGCTCAAACAACTCCTACTCATACTAGTGGGTTTCAACTATTTACTGTGGCAATGGCAGGTCATGCAGTGGAAAGGGGTTCAACTACCGCAGCAGGTAACAGTTGAAGTGTTGTTGTCCTAATGCAGTAAAAGAGAGCAAGAGCGAGAGGGTGGGATTGTATCGGAATGCTCAATGGGGTTTTGCTTGCCTGGCACTTCTGAAGATAGTAATAGTTCTTCATCGGTGTCATCGAACTCATTGTCGGAACGTCGTCTATTGAGAGGGGACAAAACCGACAAACAGAGAAAGAACACAATCAATGCAATGCGAGAATATGATGCATGATCATGACGTGGCAATATGATGTTGGTTGAGCTAATGCAACTAGCAACATAATTAAATGGAGTTGGTTTGAACCAAAGGTTCAAATTCAAACTCCATATGTGGTTATTCAAATGCCATTTATTCAAATTGCCCTAAACAGTGGATGTAAGTTATTCAAACATGCATTAAAATGCCATAAACAGATTCCTTGGATTTTTCTGATCAATTTTCATATATAAATTATTTTCATCTGAGTTAGGGATTATTTTCTGTGATTTTTAGAAGTTTTGGCTATTTTCTGAAATAAATAAATCAAATAGATTTATTTAAAATCCAGAAAAGCATTACTGCATCAGCCTGACATCAGAATGACGTCATCGGGTCAACAGCGTCAGCCCTGGTCAAACCTGACACTGGGACCCACTGGTCAGTGACTAGGCTAGTTAACAAAGGCTGTAAGTGCTGATTTAATACTAACTAAAAGTGTCAGTGGGGCAGGGGCCCACTGTCAGTGGCTAGCTAATCTAATTAAACGTAGTTATCATTAACCAAGGTTTAAGCTAATTAGGTTTAAGTTTAAACTAGGTTAGTTAGCCGTGCGGGGCCCGCATGTCATAGACCCAGGGGGGTCAAACCTCGGGTCAAAGACCCAAACAGGCCGGCGGCTTACCGCCGGCGACAGCGGGCACGGCGGAGGGGCTCGAGATCCGTCCTCCGTCGACCAAATGGCCGGCGAGGACCACCTACGTGACGCTGGCGCTCGTGCGCATCCAGCGGTGCCATCGGCACGAGTCATCGTGGACCCAAACGACGGCGGCGACGACTAGGGCGGTCGCCGGAGCTCGGGCGACGACGGAAACGGTGTTGCAGTGCACAGCAGGAGCAACCGGTGTGAGTTTTGGGCTTCTGGCGTTGTGTGGAGTGCGGTTGTGTGCTCGGTTGCCGCTATAGGTGACGGTGGCCACGGCGGCGACATGGCCGGCGGGAAGGAGCTATCGGCTCCGGTGGGCAGCGGGGCTAGAGGAGGAAAACGACTGCGGGGAGAGCGGGATTGGGTAGAGGAGCTCACGGCAGGGTCGAAGAGCAGCTGAGTGGGCTCGGGGAGGCATCGGAGTCGGTAATTCGACGGCGAGGATCGCCGGCAGCCGAAGAGGGGAACGGCGGCGACGACTGCGTCCAGGGCGTCTGGTGCCTCGTAGCTCGGCGGAGAGGTCTGGGACGTCGAGGCGGAGCTTTTGAGCCAGTCAGGGGGGGAGGGGGAAGGCGGTGGCCATGGCAACGACGAGCGGCGACGGCTGGCTCTCGGGTGGCTGCGGAAACGCGAGGGGAAGGAGGGAGAATGACCAGAGAGAGAGGGGAGAGGACGAGGGGAGTTGAGGGCCTCTCCAGGCGCGTGGACAGGGAGGGGGATGAGCCTCCAGCGCGAAGCAGGAGGTGGCCACGGCCACGCGCCGCTGCTGGCACGCAGCTGCTTTGGGGCGAGGGGAGGAAGACGACGGAGGGGTGCTGCGGTGGTGGGCTGGGCCGGCCACTTGGGCCGCCAGGTGGGCTGCACAGGTAAAGGCCAGGTAAGCCTAACTCTGTTTTATTTTCTGTGTTGTTTTCTTTTGTTTATTCATTTGCCACCGATTCAAATTTAAAGTAAATCAAGGCAGGGCAAAACCTTCTGAAAATTTGTATGTTGCCATTCTGGACTTTTTCCAAAGGCACATAAATAATTTCAGGGTCTTTTGAAATATATTCTATATAAATGAATATTATTCAAAAGTCAAATACTTATTGATTTAAATACAAATGCCCAAAATATATATCCCTGAGACTCCAAAAATATTGGTTTGAATTTTAACTCTTTCCAATATTTTTATAGCTTAACAGGAACATTTTCACGGGTTTATTTGAAGCAATTTTTAATGTTGATCATTTTTAGAAAAGATCTTTGAGGCTTTCCACTTTCCCCACTTCAAATTTAAATGGAAATTAAACATGATGCATGGGTGCCACTCACTAATGCAACTAGTTACAAAGCAGAATTCTAGGGTTGTGACATTAGAACACACCCAAAAGCTGCTGGAACACAATTAACCAAGCATGGCAAGTGGCAATAAATTTATTCAGACTTTGTCAAAATCCGGGAAGGCAAAAACATCATCACGATGCTGCCTTGGGAGGCACAAAACAACAAGCATTTCAATACTACTAAGTATATGAAGATCATGGACATGTAGCAGACATATCATACAACAAACGACTCCATTGGAGCAACTCCATAGGAGGCATGGATCAATAGCAACAAGTTTCACCAAATTGATCATGCTGATAAAAGTCTGACAGGTAAATTTGTAGCAACTTGAGAGCAAGAAATAAATAAGCTACAGTAGGCCATATGAGCAAGTAAGGGCATGGATGGATAGAGGATAACATGGACAACAAGACATGATCATTGGTCACTCCAAAACAAGCATGGATTTTAGTGGGGCATCAAGCAAACATAGCATCAGGTTAAACAGATTCCAGACTTAGCAGTTTTTCACTAAGTATAAAGCAGCAACATTGGCATGGCATGTTTACAAGCTTGTTTAAGTCACCTCAAAGCATATCATGAAAAGTGGATTGCACCACAGCAAAGACCATATGATTGTGCTTCTAAAACATATAGACCTGTGGCATGAAGACAAACACATCAATAACAATGAGCAAGTGAAATCAGCATCTCATAACAAGTTTTAGCACTTAACAGTCACATGCACTTTTGCAATAGAGATTAACATGGCAATATGGCACCTAACATGAATGCTACAGCAACCAACATGTAGAGCACTTCACAATGAACATTTTGACATATCATAAGCTCCATTTGGATAAACATGCACAAAGTTACAAGCATCACAAGTATGCAACAAAATTACAGTTACCAACAATTTTAAACATATAGCACTCTTGCCATGATGATTAGGGCATCAAGATGAAGTCAAAAAAGCATGCCACAATGGAACAAAATGAAGAGCATATCACCACGATCATATTGACATATCATTCACTCAATTTGGATCGCCACACAAAAAGTTACAGCCTCACAAAGTATGCATCAGAATATGATGTTTTGGGGACTTACAAGAAAAAGCAACCTCTCGGGGAATGGACATGTCCATGTCAGATCAGACATGTCCGTTGGTGGCTGGACACGGGTCCACCTATCAGGGTCACGGAGAGGGGAGGCGCGGACACGTTCGGGTTCCAGGCGGACACGTCCGCGCCCGGCGGGATTGCGGGGCCCACCTAGCAGTGGCTCGAGGTGAGGCCAGGGTCAACGGCGCGGTCACGACGTGCGGGCAACGCAGGGGACCGGCGGCGAGCTCCTGGCGGCGAAGAACGGCGACGCAGGGGCCCGGTGACGCCGACGAAGCAGGGGAAACGGGGCCAGGGAGGCCGAGCATGCCGGATTCGGGGCCGGCGGTGCGAGATCCGGCCGGAGGCGAGCTCCATCGGCGGCGGCTGTCTGCAAAGAGAGAGATGGGGCGAGGCCATGAGAGAGAGACAGAGGAAGGAGAAGAAGGAGAGGGACGGGATCTCGCCTGGGAGGAGAGGAGTCGCCGGCGGCGATCTCTGGCCGCGGGGATCCGGCAAGGTTCGGGCGGCGATGGACGACGGTCATCGGCGGCGAGGAGCGGGGAGCTCGGGCCCGGCTTCGGCCCGGCGACGGGCGTATATGGGCCTGCAGGGCCCAGCGCGGGGGGGAGCTGGCAGGGCGATGGGGAGCCACGGCTCGGGCTGCGGGAGCCGGCTGGATGGTCTCTGGACCCTCTAATCTGGCTGCGGACGACCGAGATCCCGGCTCGGGAGCTGCCTGATGGCTCGGGGAAGCCGGCTGCGCTATAGGCTCAGGTGGCAGCGGCGCCAAGTGGCGTGGTGGGAGTTGGCTGGCGCGGAATTCCAGGGGAGGAAGAATAAGACCAAAAATGGCAAGGGGAGGTGGTTATATAAGGAAAGGCTAGGTTTAGGGTGGTTAGGAGGGGTTTTCAGTCCGTTTCGGAGCCTCGGATCTCGATCCGACGGTTCCGGAGCGGAGGGGGTTTAGCAAGCGGGTCAATGGATTGTGTAGGAGGCCTTCGGGCTGAGAGGAGAGAAGAGAGAGTGGCTCGCGGGGGTTTTCGAAGACCGAAAACGCCCGATGTTTAAACCAGCGACTAGTGCCGCTATATATATCCGTTGAACTATCAAACGAGCTCTGAACGCGACAAAACTTGACAGACGGTCTGCCTATGCTATAATAAGACCACACGCCAAGTTTCACCCCATTCCGAGAATGTTTTCCGGTCACTCACAAAATGAATATTCGGAAGCACCGCGGGCGCGTGCAAGTGTGTCTGGGCTCAGAACGGACAATGGAGAGGACGAGGGGACTCGGACGGATGCAAGTTTTGAAAACATGCTGATGCAACATACATGATGGCATGGCAAGATGCAACACGCAAGCAGATGACATGGCAACAACGACGAATAACTAGCTGACACCTGGCGCACCGGTCTCGGGGTGTCACACTCAGCGAGTTCCCTCGTTACACCCGGCATGTTTGAAGGTTTCCATGCAAAGATATCCCGGTTCTCATGGATGAAGTCGATGAGCGCGCTTTCCTATTTTGGATCCAGATTCGCACTGATGCTGAACTGTTTAGATGAATTGCTAGGAACAAAGTCAACTAGCTTGGTGTCGTCCATCGACTTAAACTTCAACAAAGGGTCATACTCTGTGGTTGGATTCTTTAAAGACGTCATATCTGCCGGGTCAACATTATCCTTGTAGAATTTCAGCTCCTCTGTGGCACAAACTGACTCTGCGTAAGCCACATCTCCTTCTTCACACTCCAAGGCTATCGTGTGACTCCCATGCACTGTTATGGTCCCCTTGTGACTCGGCATCTTAATCTGCAGATAAACATAACACGGCCTTGCCAGGAATTTAGCATAAGCCGGCCGCCCAAACAGAGCATGATACGGGCTGTGGATCCTAACAATCTCAAATGTTAGAGTTTCCGTTCTGGCATCATATTCATCCCCAAAAGTTACCTTCAAATCAATTTTTCCCACCAGGTACGCCGACTTACCAGGCACCACTCCATGGAAAACAGTATTGGATGGTCTAAGATTTTTGTCAGTTAATCCCATACATCGGAAAGTATTATAGTAAAGGATATTGATACTGCTGCCTCCATCCATGAGCACCTTAGTGTATTTGTATCCTCCAACTTGAGGCACCACCACCAAAGCCAACTGACCCAGATTATCAACCCGGGGCGGGTGATCCTCACGGCTCCACACAATGGGCTGCTCGGACCATCGCAAGAAACGGGGAACTGCCTGCTCAACGGCATTCACCGCCCTTTTATGAAGTTTCTAACCCCGCTTGCACAGACTCCTGGTAAAAATGTGGTACTACCCACTGCTCAGCTGCTTCTGGTTACTCTGCTAACCAGACTACTGCTATTGGTTCCCTTGATTGTTCTATTGGTTGTTACCGCCTTGATTACCTTGGCCTTGAAACCCAGAACCTGAGCCGCCGCCTCCATAACCCGGACCATGTGAGCCGGACCCCGAACCGCCGTTCGGTCCATGGTTGTTCTGGATAGACTCCCTGAAGTGTCTCATAATGCTGCAACCCTTCCACACATGGGTAGTCGGCCTTTCCTCAGTTCCATGCTTCGGACACGGCCGATTCATTAGTTATCAAGGTTATATCTCGGAGCCAGCCTCCCTTTGCGATGCTGATTAAAATTCTGTGTTGCCGTGTTAGCTACAAAATCATCAGCTTTGCGCTTACCGCCACTCCTCTCATTGGCCGGGTTAAACTGTTGTCCTCTCGTATCATTACTCTTCTTTCCCTTTCCCGATCTTTCAGCCTTAGATTCGGGGTCCTTGGTACTATCAGAGTCGGCATATTTGATGAGAGCCACCATAAGCTCCCCCATATCATCGCAATGACGTGTAAGCCGCCCCAACTTCTGCTTGAGTGGAAGGAAACGGCAATTCTTTTCCAACATTAACATTGCTGACTAGCCGTTGATCTTATCTGAAGAATGTATAATGGTGAGACCCGGCGCACCCAGCTGGTCATTGACTCGCCCTCGTTCTGAACACAAGAAGCTAAATCCACAATTGACATCGGCTGCTTGCATGTATCCTTGAAATGTCGGATAAACTTGGCCTTCAGTTCTGCCCACGATCCAATGGAGTTGGGGGGCAATCCTTTCAACCAGTTACGGGCTGTGCCTTCCAGCATCATGGTGAAATATTTAGCACACGCGGCCTCACTAACATCCAGCATCTCCATAGCCATCTCGTAACTCTCCACCCAAGCCTCGGGGGGTTGATCTGCTGTGCAGTTAGGCACCTTACGAGGGCCCTTGAAGTCCTTGGGCAAACGCTCGTTCCGTATAGCCGCCGTTAAGCATGGCACGCCCCAAGCTCGAGAAGCTCTACCTGTCTCTACTGAAGATGCCGGGTAATACGGCGCCGGCTGATGATCTGCAGCCTGAGCCGCCAGCTCAACCTCTCGGCGCGTCCTTCCCTGATCCACTAAGTCCTGTGCGTTGGCACCATATCGTGCCGGGTCATCACTACAAAAAAAAAATACACTTCCGTGATGATACGTGTTTGTCACAGTAGGTCACGTTTTCTGTCATGCATGTACATCCATGAAAAATTTATGATAGAATCAAGATAGTCATACCTGTGATGTCGTAGAAGTGTTCCATGACATTACCAAAATTATCATCACGGAAGTGTCCACTTCCATGACCATATATCGCGCGTCATAGAAGTGCTTTCGTCAAGAGTGGCCGACACGTGGCATCCACCGTAACAGAATGCCGTTAAGCTATCGTGTCCGGTTTTGGATCCGATAACCCGTTAACAGCCCTGACCAATGGGGATTTTCCACGTGTAAAATCATCATTGGCTGGAGGGAACACGTGTCGGCTCGCCGTTGGGACAGATGTCATCTACTCATTGGACCCATAGTGCCTATGATACGTCGACACATGGCACGGCCCAACAGAGGCCCATTCCTATGAGAAGGCCGGCCCGTTTGACTTGGTCAAAAGGTGGCGGACCGGCCCACGGCAAGCCTGTTAACGGCATGTTCGCATATAGCCCATTTACAACCCGCTAACCCATGGCCCGTTTACGGCCTATCCGAATTAGGCTCGGTAGCATCAACTAGGCCGTCCGATATAATTCCAGCCCATTTTAACTTCCGGCCCATGTATGGCCCATGACGTCTTTCGGCCCATATGAGGCCCTTACTAACCCTCGGCCCATTAACGGCCCGTGGTAAAACTGGCCTGTAATGAACATTGCCCAACAAAGGCCCATTCCTGTGAAAAGGCCGGCCCGTTTGACTAGGTCAAAAGGTGACGGCCCGGCCCACGACAAGCCTGTTAACGGCATGTTCGCATATAGCCCATTTACAGCCCGCTAACCCAGGGCCCGTTTACGGCCTATCCGAATTAGGCCCAGTAGCGTCATTTGGGCCGTCCAATATAATTCCAGCCCATTTTAACTTCCGGCCAATGTATGGCCCATGACGTCTTTCGGCCCATATGAGGTCCTTAGTAACCCTCGGCCCATTAACAGCCAGTAGTAAAATTGGCCCGTGTTGAACAGTGTTTCACTTTATACGCATTAATGGCCCATTATTCCGTTGGGCCGTTTCCAGCCCATGTTATCTTTTGGCCTTCTCAGGGCCCATTTATTCTTGGGCTCATTTCTAGCATTCGTTTACTTTCGGCCCGTTACTGTCATTTTCTGCTTCTGGGCCAAATTCATCCCGTGATTACAGTCGGCTCGTTTGTGGCCCGTTAATACGTTGGGCTGTTTTCATAGCGTCATCAAATACGCCCAATTAACGACGGCCCGCTATGGTCGGCCCATTATGGTCAGCCCATGAACGGACGATTTCAACTCTAGCCCATTTATAACCATAATGTGGTCTGTTATTGGCCCATGTTTGGCCAACTGATCATACGGCCCGTAGAAGGCCCATTGTGTCTACGGCCCATATAAGGCCCATTGTTTCTACGCCCCGTAGAAGGCCCATTGTTTCTACGGCCCTTAGAAGGCCCATTGTTTCTATGGCCCGTAAGAGGCCCATGTTAACTATAGTAAATATGTAGCCCATGGTTAATGTGGCCTAGTTTTAAAAAATAGGCTATTGCGGCCACTAGCAAACGTGGAAAAAGAACTGCACTGACTACAAGAAAACAAATAAACAGGACAATAAGGAAATAAATAGGCAAGCAACTTATGCTAGGCTATCTCGGCTATTACACATATTACATCCACTGGGCATCAAAGTTCGCCACCAGTGCAAATATAGGGAACAAAGCAGCATATAAACACCGCAGCAAAACAAGTCCATAACTGAAACCACTTCAGAAGAGCTCAAGAAACAATATCCTGGGTACCCATAATGCTGGCAAGATGCTTAGCAAGCTTATTAAATTTCTCTTGTTTGGCGCTCAAATCCTCCAGCACTTGTTGTTGCACCAGGAAGTATGCATCTGAATTCTACAGGGACTTCCTCAGTCCTTCAGCTTCCTATCACATAACATCTGATCGATGTCTTTCAACTTGAAGTTGAGACTCAAGAAGCCGAACTGATCCAGGCAGCGAGTTTGAAGAGCTGGTGCCAGCAGTAGTAGCGAGTAACTCGAACACTACATCAAGACAAGACTTTGGGGGTTGTCTCAGTGTCTTCAATAGTTTTTATCAGCTTTCTTGGAGACCAACGGGGATGTCTCACTATCTTGAACCTTATTTTCATTACTTCCTGTACCATTGCATAACGGGGTACTCTTCTCCAATATTTTATCCGCATTCTAAAAGAGAAACAAACAAACACATCACAGGTTTACAATGTAGTATATGAAACTCATTTTGGTAAACTAGTTCAGTAGTAAGGTGGACAGGATAACAACATGAAACAAATTATGGTCAAATCATAGTATGGTCACTTTATGGTCTATATCATTCTAGTTTATGTTGCCAAATCAAGATAGATACAGTTCGAATCATATCTATTTAAGACAAAGCAGCTTAGACAGAATATAAGTGTGGGAAACTACACAGCAATAACAACACTTGTAAGGTGCATGGCATGAGAATATAACTGTTTATTCAATTGAAACTGAAATCAACATAGAGCAAGTTACAACAGCAAACACATTAAAGAAACAGGTTTAAAACATACCTGTTGTGCCATTGGAGTTTCAATTGCATCCTTCAAATTTGAAATTAGTTGGTATGAGTAAATACAGTGATGCATGAGCAAAGTAGTATGAACCATAGCTATGGAACCTGACCTGAGAACAATTCTTCTTCTGCTTTAAGCGTTGACTTGGGGTTTGGAGTGGTGGACCTCCTGCTTTGGGCACTGCAGTTGCCTTACTAACTGCTCGTGTTTGGGTGCTCTATGGTGGAGACGGTGTTGTGTCAACGGGAACTGGGTTACTATCTGTTGGGGTTGGAGTTAGAAGGGGTGTAGCTGGTTCTCTGTCCAACTGGGTAGGGGTACAATCTGCGTGAGTCTGCGTTATGTGTGGTGGGGCTGGTTCATGGGCAAGTACAACCGTGGTTCTATCTCCATCGACAGGTAGCACGATCTTTTCTGAAGACCGTGTTTTTACTCCCACAGATACAGCCATAACACCCTCCAATTGAAATGGTTGATAAACAAGAAAAGTAATTGAATGGACAGACATTGTAAGATAGACAGGTGCAATGGATAGTAGGGAAGAAATTAGGCATGAAATAATTCACATTTATGTTGTCTAACCAACCAGAATAGCAGGACATAATTTCACATATATGATGGCTAAGTAAACAGGATAGCATGACACAATTTCACATGTATGATGGCTAACTAAACATGATAGAATGACATACTTCAAAATATGATGACTATGTAAATAGGATGCCATGATATAACTATACGATGTGTCTATTAAAGTGGTTGGCATGCCATAAATCACAAACATGCCGTCGATGGAAACATGAGGGCATGATATAATTCACAGATAGAATGGCATAATTCAAAATATGATGACTATGTGAACATGATGAGATGATATAACTATATTATGTCTTTAGAAAATGGGTTGGCATGCCATAATTCAGATACATGTTGTCTATGTAAACATCATGGCATGATATAATTCAAACATATGATTTATATACTAAGGAAGTGAGCAGAGGGCAATCACATATATGATGTGTCAACTAAGGAGATGGCATTCAATATCGTGTATATGATGTATAAACTAAGCATTGCAATACAACATATGCATGATATGAGTAATATAACCCTGCCAAGTTTGAGCATACACCTCAAGGGGATAATAGGACTGGTCATCTGCCTCTGAATCCTCCTCTGAAGAGCTATCTGTAGCCAGCAAGATATCTGCTTCACCAGGTAGCATTGTCTGCTCTGAAGACCTTGTTTTCACTCTAGATTTCTCCATCACCAATTAGAATGGCTGATGCACAGGAAGAGCAGTTGAATATACAAACATTGTCGACAAAAGCAATGAGAAATACAAAAAAAGGACAGCATGATATAATTCACATATATGACGCTTGGCAAAACAGCATGGCATTGCATAATTCACATATATAATGCCTTGCAACAAGATAGCATTGCATAATTCACATATATAATGTCTTGCAAAAAGATGTCATTGCATAATTCACATATATGGTAATTAGACACTAAACAGGTGGCATTCACACAAATCATGTCTGAACTAAGCAAATGACATAGCAATGCAAGATAACATATGCACGATATGAGCAACATAACCCTGCCAAGTTAGAGCATGCACCTCGGGGGGGAATAGGACTGGTCATCTATCTCTGAATCCTCCTCTGAGGAGTTATCTTCCTCTTGATTACGATCCGAAATGGGTGGAGGGGGGCTGCCTTTGCGCCCACCATGGAGCGACGTCTACATGAAATTTTATTGCCACGCAAGGCTCGTCTCTTTTTCTCTACATGTTCAGTTCCATTGTGTAAAATAACTGACATGCATAGGAATAAAACATAGTGGGATTATGTAAGGAGTGCATGCACAAATCCAGAGTGAAGGTAGCAAACTATGGATAGACCCAAAACCAATGATAGTAGGTAGATAATAGCTTTAGTTAAAAAATACATATAATGGCTCCTTTAATGTTTGTTTGCACCCAACATGAAACTCATAGTAGACACTAGAGATTAACCAGATAGTAGACATATAGTACTGATTGCTGGCCCAATATGTACCCCACAACCCATTTAAAAACTCAAGTTTCAGCATAAGTTTGGACCTGAGTCGGAGTGTAATAGGTGAACACGGCGATAAAGTAGCATGTCATCATATTAAGCGATGCATAACGTAAGCAGACACAGAAGAGTGCGACCTCTCTTGCGGACCCGTGTAGTCCTCAAGGTCATCTGCTCAATTGATGATGGTAATGCAGTTGTCGTGGCTGCCGGCGGCGGGGAAGAAGATATGAGGCGGTGAAAAACAGTCTGGAGAGCAGATCCCTGCTGTGGTGAACCCTTCCGTCGTTGCAGCAGCTAAGCTGGGGCGGAACACAGCACCACAGGAGCAGGACAAACCACACAAGGTTTTCTTTGACACATATCTGTAGCAGAAGTAATCGTGTAAGGGCTTGTTTGAATTTGAGGATTCTAACTATGTAGGGATATGAAATAGACAGGAATAGGATAGGAATGCACGTGCAAAATAGAGAATTCAAAAACATGGGATTTCTGCCAATCTGGGTGTTTGGTTCACAAGAATTGGAAGATCACAGGATGCAAAGAAGCATGGTGAGATTAAGTCAAACCACAAGAAGTGTACAACCTCTTTGGCGAAGCCATGTCGATCTTAGCGTGATTGGCTTGGCCGGTGAGGATGCTCCAGCTGACTTGGCTGTCGGAGGAGGGGAAGAAGATCTTAGGCGTCTTGTTGGGGATATAAGTATTTCATATGACCTGCCCAGGAGGGGTCGGGTTACCCAACGGCGGTTCATGGGCCCATCCCAGAAGCACGTTAAAGATGGTGGTTTAGTTAAGGTCCCAAGGCCTGCAGTGACTTAAAGCCTGTAAGTATCAACCGCCATATATGTGACTTGTGTTGTAAGGCATGTAATAAGAGTCACCGGGCCGGACACGATTGTATGAGCCGGCCGGGACTCCGTAGGCTGCAGGGCGTCAACCCATGTATATAAGGGGACGACCCAGCAGCGGTTTAGGGCAAGAAGAAACAGATTGAGGGCTAGGCAAGCGCATCTGCACCCTAGCAATCGATACCCCAGCAATTCCACCTCAAACTGGATTAGGTTTTACCATCACCGCAAGGGGCCGAACCAGTATAAACTCCATGTGTCCTTTGTCTTGTTTTTAACCCCTTTAAGCTGACCACGTCGCTATGGCTCCGCAATCAAGTCCTTACCTTAGGACATCTGCCGTGACACTTCCATGACAGTTGGCGCCCACCGTGGGGCCTGCGGCTTGTGGTTTCGAGTTATTAAAGGGCAACTTCGAAGGGCTCAAGGGATACGCTGTGGACCAGATGACCAAGAGTCGTCGCGGCAAGCTTTACATCGATGACGAAGGCTGGGGTCCCGAGGCCGGCTCAATTGAGTACGGATACCGGGACCCCTTTGGCGGAATTCACGTCTTCATCGGCAAGATCGGCGAACCGGGCCCTGAGCCGGACACCTGCACCGACATCGTCGAGCCGGCTTAGTGTGCGCGACCCGCCTGGGTTCGGCCCACGAAGAAGCGTACCTTCGTTGAATACATCCAGGGCGGTAGAAGCTCCGGATCTTATGAAGAAACAGTCGTTCTCTCCGACGGTGAGTCATCCACGGGTGAGACTAACTCCATGTATCGGATGCAGAGCGGACAGCTTGGGGGCTCGTCCGACGGTAACAGTATTCCGGACCTCAGTGAGCCGCCAAGCAGGCTAGTGATTTTCAGGACTGGCACCTAGCCGGCTCTCAGATCAACAACCGTTGGGACCATAACACCCGGCGCGACAGCCGCTGCGACAGGTGCAGACGGATCAGCACGCCCGCCAACTCAAGCTTTGTCAGAACTGTTGGAGAATCTGGCGACTCTGATGGGATAGAGATAACCCCAAAAAACCAAGATCAACACAAGACAGTTGTGCATAAGTTGCGGCAGGAGATAGCACAAGCTAAGGAAGACCTGGCAGCAGAGAACACCAGGATGACCGAAGAACGTGCTGTTTTGGACTCCCGGGCCCAACGGATTCAAGCGGAAGTTTTCCGTCTCTTGATAGGTCAAAACGCTGCTAATGAAGCCATGAGGAGAAAGCAACAGAGTCGTCTCCCCTGTGTTTATGGGCCAAGAAATCTTTTTTCGGACGGGGCAGGGGGCAGTGGTCCGCCGGTGTTAAACCATACGGCAGAGGCACCCAGGACCGGCGGTCCGGTTCATCAGCGTACAACCGGATCTCTGTATGCAGATCAGAACCACCCGGCCCCTCGTTACCCTATGGCACCGGCGGGTCACTATTCCAACCCTCTAGATAACATGATAGCAGCGGCATCAAGGATGGCGGCTTTGCCAGTTGAGGGCGAAAGTCCAGTAGCAGTGGAAACCCGGAGAGCTTAGGAACTGCTTCAGACAGCGCTACAGCAACGGCAGGCTTATTCTTATAGTCGAGACCGGATTCATTCAACCCCCCGTCCAAGTGCCAGCTACAGCAGACACGTTGACTCGCCAGAGGTTTCAAGCACAGAGTGACGCTGTAACTCGCCTCGTGGACATAACCCGACGCGGCATGACGCCAGAGCACTGAACGTGCCGGTTCAGACGGCCGATCATCAGACGGCGCCACTAACCGGCAACCTCGATGGAGACAGGCAGGACTTCCCGGGCTTGGGGCGTGCCGTCTCTAATGGCGGCTATACGGAACGAGCGGTTGCCTAAGGATTTTAAGGGCCCTCGTAAGGTGCCGAACTATACAGCAGATCAGCCCCTGAGGCTTGGATAGAGAGCTACGAGATGGTGATGGAGACGTTGGACGTTAGCGAAGCTGCACGTCCTGAATACTTCGCCATGATGCTAGAAGGCACGGCTCGTAACTGGTTAAAAGGATTACCCATCAATTCCATCAGGTCATGGGCAGAGTTGAAGGCCAGGTTCAACAAGCACTTCAAGGACACATGCACACAGCCATGTCGATCGTGGATCTAGACTCTTGTGTTTCGAACGAGGGTGAATCAACAACTAGTTGGTTGCGCTGGGTTTCGACCATCATGCACTCCTCGGATAAGATCAACGCTGAGTCAGCGATAATAACGTTGGAGAAGAATTGATGTTTCCCTCCACTCAAGCTGAAGCTAGGGCGGCTTAAGCGCCATTGTAGTGATGCAGGGGAGCTCATGGAAGCTCTCGTCAAGTATGCCGACTTTCATAGTACCAAGGACCCCAAGTCTGAAGCGGAAAGACTGGGAAAGGGAAAAAGGGGTAATGACCCGAGAGGACAGCAGTATAACCCGGCCAATCAGCACAGTGGCAATAAATGCAAGGCTGATGCTTTCGTAGCTAATACGGGAGCACGGAATTCTAACCAGCATCGCAAGGGGAGGCCACCTCCAAGGTACAATATCGATGAGGTGATGAATCAGCCGTATACGAAGCAATGGTCAGATGAAAAACCGGCCACCCATGCGTGGAAAGATTGTAGCATCATGTGATCTTATAGAGAGTTTATCCAGAACGGCTATGGACCAAACGGCGGCTCAGGATCCAGTTTTCAGGGTCTGGGTCATGGTGGCGGCGGCTCTAGCTCCGGCTTTCAAGGCCAAGGAAGTCAAGGCGGCAACAATCAGCAGAACAGCCAAGGGAACCAGCAGCAGTCCTGTTATCAGAGTAACCCAAAGCAGCTGAGCAATGGGCAATACCACGTGTTCACCATGAGTCTATGCAAACGAGACCAGAAGCTTCATAAGAGGGCGGTGAATGTTGTTGAGCTGGCAGTGCCCTGTTACTTAAGATGGTCTGAGCAGCCCATTATGTGGAGCCGCGAAGATCACCCGCCCCGAGTTGATAATCCGGGTCAGCTGGCCCTAGTGGTGGACCCTCAGGTCAGAGGGTACAAGTTCACCAAGGTACTCATGGATGGAGGTAGCAGCATCAATATTCTCTATTACAATACCTTCCGTCGTATGGGGTTAACTGATAAGAAGCTTAAGCCGTCGAACACTGTCTTTCATGGAGTTGTGCCTGGTAAGTCGGCATATCCAGTTGGTAAGATTGATTTGGAAGTAACCTTTGGAGATGAACATGATGCCAGGATAGAAACTTTGACGTTTGAAGTTGTGAGGATCCACAGCCCGTACCATGCTTTATTTGGCAGGCCGGCTTATGCTAAGTTTATGGCAAGGCCATGTTACATTTATTTGCAGCTCAAGATGCCGGGTCACAAGGTGAATTTCACAGTGCATGGGAGTAGCACCATAGCTTTGGAATGTGAAAAAGGCGATGCGTCTTACGCAGAATCGGTTTGTGCCACAGAGGAGCTCATGTTTTACCAAGATAATGTTGACCCGGCAGATATGACATCTTTAAAGAAGCCAACTATAGAGCATGATCCATTGCTGAAGTTTTAGTCGGCAGATGACACCAAGATGGTTGACATTGTTCCTGGCAACTCATCTAAGCAGTTCAGTATTAGTGCAAATCTAGATCCGAAATAGGAAAGCACGCTCATCGAGTTCATCCGTAAGAACCGGGACATATTTGCATGGAAGCCTTCAGACATGCCGGGTGTACCGAGAGAACTCACTGAGCACACTCTCAATATTGATGTGAAGTATAAGTCGGTCAGACAGTTTCTTCGCCGTTTTAATGAAGAGATACGGAAGGCCATTGGTGAAGAGGTGGCCCGGCTCTTGGCGGCCGTGTTCATCATAGAAGTTTTTCATCCCGAGTGGTTGGCAACCCGGTTTTGGTGCTTAAAAAGAATGGCACGTGGCGCATGTGTGTGGACTACACAGACTTAAACAAGGATTGTCCAGTTGACCCGTTCGCCCTCCGTCGTATTGATCAGATCATTGATGCTACGGCGGGTTGTGAGCGCTTGAGTTTTTTGGATGCATATTCTGGATATCACCATATAAAAATGGTGGTTAAGGACCAGGAGAATACGGCTTTCATTACTCCGTTTGGAGCCTTCTGCTATGTATCTATGCCTTTCGAGCTTAAGAGTGGCCAGGCGACTTACCAGAGGTGCGTACAGAACTGCCTGCACGGTCAGATTGGGCATAATATTCATGCTTATGTGGATGATATCGTGGTAAAGTCCATAAAGAAGGAGACTCTGATTGATGACTTGAAGGAAACATTTGACAATCTTCGGGTGTATAAGATGATGCTTAACCCGGCCAAGTGTGTTTTTGGTGTTCCGGCAGGCAAGCTTTCGGGTTTTCTGGTCTCTGAGCGAGGCATCGAGGCTAACCCCGAAAATATCAAGGCCATCACCTCCATGGCAAGCCCAAAATGTATCAATGATGTCCAGCGCGTGGCAGGACGGATAGCAGCGTTGAGCCGGTTCATAAGCCGCTAAGGTGAGAAGGATATCCCTCTATACCAGATGATGAAGAAGACAGATAATTTTGTCTGAAGTGAAGCTGTTGATGAAGCGTTCGAGGCACTCAAGAAGCAATTGGCTGAGCCGCCGGTTCTTGCGGCCCCCATTAACAAAGAGCCTTTGTTGTTATATTTGCTGCAAATAGCAGGGCTGTCAGTGTGGCCATTGTGGTGGAAAGAAAGGAGGCTGGTAAAGAGCACCTCGTTCAAAGGCAGGTTTACTATATCAGTGAGGTTCTCATCGAGTCTAAACAAAGATATCCACATTGGCAGAAGCTAGCTTACGGAGTCTTTATGGCCAGCCGGAAACTCAAGCAGTATTTCCTGGGTCATCCCATTACAGTGGTGAGCTCTGCTCCCTTGGGGGACATCATCCAGAATAGGGAAGCTACAGGACGAGTGGACAAGTGGGCCATTGAGCTTGGGCCTCATGATTTAGAATATATGCCTCAAACAGCCATCAAATCGCAAGCACTGGTGAATTTTATCAACGACTGGACAGAACTGCAGACGCCTGAGGAAAATCCGGATAATACATATTGGACGATTCACTTTGATGGGTCCAGGCAATTGGAGGGCTCGGGGGTTGGAGTTGTTTTAACTTCCCCACGAGGTGATAAACTTTCTTATGTCCTCCGGTTAATGTTTCCATGTACTAATAATGCAGCTGAGTATGAGGCCCTGATCCATGGTCTTTGGATGGCTAAAGAGATGAACTTAAGCCGGGTAAGATGTTTTGGCGACTCAGATTTGGTAGCTCGGCAGGTTTCTGGCACCTGGGACTCTAAGGAGCTGCTCATCGCGGCTTATCGCCGAGAGTACGATGCTATTGCGGGTCATTTCAAGGGTTGCCAAGTTGAGCATATCGATCGAAGGAAGAACGAGGCAGCTGACGCCTTGAGCCGGTTAGGATCTCAGCGTAAGCTGGTACCCCCCAATACCTTTTTGGACGTTTTGCATAACCCGTCTGTCAAGTTGCCTACATAGGAGGACCTTGCTATCCCTGAACCGGAGGCACAGTTGGTGGCGGCTCTTCATGTCATACCAGATTGGACAGTTCCATATTTGGCTTATATGACCCGGGGTGAGTTACCTGAGGATGAAATCCTAGCCAGACAGATAACCCGACGGTCTAAGTCGATGACGATTGTCAACAGAGAATTGCACCACCGCAGTGTTACAGGAGCGTTTCAACGTTATGTCTCGCCTGAGGAAGGCTGTGAGATACTCCGAGAGATCCATGAGGGAGATTGTGGTCATCATGCCGGCTCTAAATCTCTAGTAGCCAAAGCTTTTCGTCATGGATTCTATTGGATAACGGCTCATGCTGATGCTGAAGACTTGGTCAGTAGATGTGACGACTGTCAGAAATTTTCACGGCGTGCTCATGTTCTGGCTCAAGAGTTGAGGATGATTCCCATAACCTGGCCGTTTGCAACCTGGGGGCTTGATATGGTAGGACCTTTTAAAAGATCCAAAGATAAGAAAACCCACCTGTTGGTGGCAGTGGACAAATTCACCAAGTGGATCGAGGCAGAGCCAGTCAGCAAATGTGATGCAGAAACAGTGGTGCAATTCATCAAGAAGGTGATTTTCCGGTTTGGTTTCCCCCATAGTATCATAACAGACAATGGAACTAATCTGTCTAATGTGCTATGAAGGAGTTTTGTCAGCATGAGCATATCAGGGTTGATGTATCTTCTGTGGCTCACCCCTAGTCAAATGGTCAAGCAGAGCGGGCCAACCAAGAGATTTTACGAGGGATCAAGCCCCGGCTCATGGTTCCTCTAAAGACAATGCCGGGTTGTTGGGTGGAGGAGTTACCTTCCGTGTTATGGGGCATTCATACAACACCTAACAGGTCTACAGGATACACACCCTTCTTAATGGTCTATGAAGCAGAGGCGGTTTTTCCGAGCGATATCCGTCATGACTCGCCCTGAGTGGCGGCTTATGTGGAAGCTGATAATGAGACAGCACGTCAGGATGCGTTGGATCGATTGGATGAAGAGCGTGATCTCGCGGCGGCTTGTTCGGTGATTTATCAACATGATTTACGACGATATCATAGTCGGCGGGTCAAGACCAGAACCTTTCAAGAAGGCGACTTAGTTCTCCGGCTCATCCAAGATCAGACTGACATGCATAAACTTTCGCCGCCTTGGGAAGGACCTTTTGTCGTCAGCAAGAATCTGCACAATGGGTCATACTACTTGATCGATATTCGAGAGCACAAGGACTCACACACATCAGAAGAGGAGACTAATCGGCCGTGGAATATCGGTCACCTCTGGCCTTACTATACTTAAGCCTCCGGCTCTCATGATGTAATTCGATGATGTAAATATCAATACAATATAATAAAGCCGACATCCCCGCCAATTCGGGGCCTCTACCATTTTTTCAAAATTGAGTCTTTATTATAATCATACATATTTTCTCAAGAGGCTTAGTGTCCAAATCAAAGGAATCATAAAGAGTTGGATGCATAGCACAGCTCCAACATAAGCTCTTGATGAGAATAAACAGCAAGTATGTCACTTGGGGGCTTCTTGTTCAAACATAGGCGTATTCGACCAAAGAGAACACAACATTACTACCCATTTGACCGGGTTATGTTCAAACATAGGCGTCTTCGACCAAAGAGGACATAACATGTGGGTCATCCTACCTGTACCCAGCTGCTTCAACTCCATCAGGTCATCTTGATTGACCCGACGAACTCTTGGCAATTAGTCTTAATGACGTATTCGACCAAAACCTGAGCTTGCTAAGGTTCAAACGTTGGCTGTCACAACGAGAGCACGGTGCTACAGATAGTCAGGATAGATCCGGGATCAAAATGTCGCCTTCCTTGAAACTTGGATAACTCGGCCTATGATGCAAGATGCAACTCTGACCCCGCGTATTCTAGGCAAGTCTATCTTTAAAAACAGAGACCTGCACTTGTCTAGGCTCAAATGTTGATTGGGTACTGTGAGAGCCGGCTCATAGCACGCACGTACCTTCCAGGGGCCACCAAGGCTAGCTTCATTGAAGAAGAACTTTTGGCTTGGCGGCCTGCAAAAGCCTCGAGTGTTTTTCGCTTGTTTTTTCTGATACTCTTTGCTTTCTTGTAAGTTTTCGTTTTGTTTTGCGTTCTTTGCAAGATCGGCCTAGCTGCCTCCCTTCATGGCTCATATTTGAAGCCTCTCCGGGTCTGTACAACCCAATCTAATGAATGGCTCTAAGCTGCCGGAGAATAACAATCTTATTTCTGGAATTATACATTTACAAGGTTATGACTATATGGAGACTGATTAAGCCGACAGTCCAAATCATATCTTCAGGTATGACTATGTTTATAACAATTAAACCGGCCCTGGTTCTGGACATCTGTCCCCAGTGGCACTGGTTAGGCACAATGACCCGCCGGCGGTAAACCGCCAGGGCATTTGTTTTCTGTTTATATGCAGGATACAGTTTATATTGATATGCGCACACCAATACCATCATAAGAATAAAGTAATAATTTCAACATTGGGTGATCCATAATGTCATCAAAAGACAAGTGTGCACGATGGCGTGACAGTTGGTACAATAAGCCGGTAGGAAAAATGTTTCGCTATCCTATTACAAGATACTGTGAGCCAGACAAAAGGTTCAAATGTTTTTATCATAGGTACATGACCCGCCCGGCGGTTCATTCTCCCTGGCCTTGCTGCTTTGATGATTCCGGGACATCCTTCGCCTGTTCTTCATCTTCCTCTGTTTGAAAATTCTGCGCTAACCAATCCAAGCCAGCCAGAGCTTCAAATTTAGCTGCCTCATCAATAAGATCAGAGGGATCAATTTCATGGGAAAAGGTATGCTTACTAATTGGAGGAATCGGATCCATCACTTTATAAGACGGAGAGGACATCTTCTGGTTCTCCATATCATAAGTCAGCTGATATTTAGACAAGTCCGTTTCATTCGCAATCAAACTAGCCAGTGGGCGGATATCCTTGACACAGGCAGCAAAGTCTTTATGGTTAAAAGCTGAGCCGTCTTCTTTCAAACTTGGGTACCTAGTAGCCAACTCGGATGGATCCAGCTTTGGAAGCCACACTTTAGCCCGGCTCAAGGCCGTTACAGCACCGACTCTCGCAGATGACCGCTTGATTTCGTCTATTCTGGCAGGCAGAACGGAGAGTCTTCGTAACATATCCACAAACAACTTTGGTGCTTGCCTGGACGGAGAGACAGCAACCAAGGCATGTTGCGCTCCAGTATACAGTTGTTCCACAAGGGTGTAGACGGCTTTTAGCTTTACAAGTGGATCTCTACCAAGAGTACTGCTTCTCCTACCTAGATGACCATTAAGTTGATCAGTAACGGGTTAAGTTACTTCTACCTCTTGAGCTTGCGTTGTATTCCCTCGAAGAGGAGAGGGAGATGCAGCACAGTAGCGTAAGTATTTCCCTCAGTTTTTGAGAACCAAGGTATCAATCCAGTAGGAGACCACGCGCGAGTCCCTCGCACCTGCACAAACAAATAAGAACTTTGCAGCCAACGCGATAAGGGGTTGTCAATCCCTTTACGGTCACTTACGAGAGTGAGATCTGATAGAGATAATAATTATATTTTTGGCATTTTTGGTTTAATAAAACAGCAAATAAAAGCAAGAAAAGTAAAGTAGATGTAGATTGATATGTTGAGAATAGACCCAGGGGCCATAGTTTTCTCTAGTGGCTTCTCTCATTATAGTGGTATTCTACGACGGGTAAACAAATTACTATCGAGCAATTGATAGAAAAGTGAATAATTATGAGACTATCTAGGCATGATCATTGTATATAGGCATCACGTCCGAGACAAGTAGACCGAAACGATTCTGCATCTACTACTATTACTCCACACATCGACCGCTATCCAGCATGCATCTAGTGTATTGAATTTATACGAACGGAGTAACGCCTTAAACAAGATGACATGATGTAGAGGGATAAACTCAAGCAATATGATGAAAACCCCATCTTTTTATCCTCAATGGCAACAATACAATATGTGCCTTGCTGCCCCTACTGTCACTGGGAAAGGACACTGCAAGATTGAACCCAAAGCCAAGCACTTCTCCCATTGCAAGAACTATAGATCTAGTAGGCCAAACCAAACCAATAATTCGAAGAGACTTGCAAGGATATTATGAGCACGCATAAAAAGTTCAGAGAAGAACCAAATATCTTTCATAGATAACCTTGATCATAAACTCACAATTCATCAGATCTCGACAAACACACCGCAAAAAGAGATTACATCGAATAGAGCTCCTCGAAGACCGAGGAGAACTTTGTATTGAGATCCAGAGAGAGAGAGAGAGGAAGCCATCTAGATACTAGCTATGGACCCTATGGTCTGTGGTAAACTACTCATAACTCATGGAGAGGGTGATGATGATGATGATGAAGGCCTTCGTGATGGATCCCCCTCCCGGAACAGGCTCCAAGATGGGATCTCCACGGGAACAGAAGCTACGGCGGTGGAATTAGGGTTTTCTCTCTGCGTATGGAGTTTCTGGGGTACGTAGGTATATATAGGAAGAAGGAGGGCACCGGGGGCCGTGTGGGCCAGCCTCGAGGTAGTGGGGCGCGCCCTGGGAAGGGGGGCGTGCCCCCCACCCTCGAGGGCTGGTCCCTTGCCCCCTGACATGGTCCTGACGTTTCCCGAGCGTGATTTCCACCAAAAATATCTCTCGCGAAGGTTTCATTCCGTTTGGACTCCGTTTGATATTCCTTTTCTGCAAAACCCTGAAATAGGCAAAAAACAGCAATCTGGACTGGGCCTTTGGGTTAGTAGGTTAGTCCCAAAAATGATATAAAAGTGAATGATAAAGCCCATTAAACATCCAAGACTTCATAAATAATAGCATGGAACAATAAAAAAGTATAGATACGTTGGAGACGTATCAAGCATCCCCAAGCTTAATTCATGCTCGTCCTCGAGTAGGTAAATGATAAAGAAAGAATTTTGGATGTGGAATGCTAACCAATATAGTTATTCAATGTAATTCTCTTAATTGTGGCATGAATGTCCAGATCTGAAAGATTCAAGATAAAAGTCTATATTGACATAAGAAATAACAGTACTTCAAGCAATACTAACAAAGCAATTATGTCTTCTCAAAATACTATGGCTAAAGGAAGTTATCCCTACAAAATCATATGGTCTGGCTATGATCCCTCTTCATCACACAAA
The DNA here is from genome assembly GCA_902687465.1 of Secale cereale. Classification (NCBI taxonomy): domain Eukaryota; kingdom Viridiplantae; phylum Streptophyta; class Magnoliopsida; order Poales; family Poaceae; genus Secale; species Secale cereale. Next base: position 687,825,006 of record LR738715.1, on the reverse strand, counting down.
ATATTCATATCATGCACAACCCCGATTTCAGCCAAGCACTTGTTTTCATACTCTATTCTTTTCAAACCTTTCAACTTCCACGCAATACATGAGCGTGAGCCATGGATATAGCACTATGGGTGGAATAGAAGTGGTTGTGGAGAAGACAAAAAAGAGGAAGATAGTCTCACATCGACTAGGCGTATCAACGGACTATGGAGATGCCCATCAATAGATATCAATGTGAGTGAGTAGGGATTGCCATGCAACGGATGCACTAGAGCTAAATATGAATGAAAGCTCAACAAAAGAAACTAGTGGGTGTGCATCCAACTTGCTTGCTCATGAAGACCTAGGGCATTTGAGGAAGCCCTTTGTTGGAATATACAAGCCAAGTTCTATAATGAAAATTCCCACTAGTATGAAAGTGACTAATCATGAGACTCTAAACAATGAAGATCATGGTGCTACTTTGAAGCACAAGTGTGGAAAAAGATAGTAGCAATTGTCCCTTCTCTCTTTTCTCTCAATTTTTTGGAGGGGCATTTCTCTTTCTTTTTTTTTATTTGCCCCTCTCTATTTTTTTTGGGCCTTCTCTTTTTTTTTGTCTTTCCTCACACGGGACAATGCTCTAGTAATGATGATCGTCACACTTCTTGTTACAACTTGAAATTACAACTCGATACTAAAACAAGTATGACTCTACATGAATGCCTCCAGCGGTGTACCGGCATAAGCGATGAATCAAGAGCGACATATTTGAAAAATTATGCATGGTGGCTTTGCCACAACTACGATGTCAACTACATGATCATGTATGGCACTATGACAATATGATGCGTGTCATATGAACTGAACGGTGGAAAGTTGCATGGCAATATATCTCGGAATGGCTATGGAAATGCCATGATAGGTAGGTATGGTGGCTGTTTTGAGGAACAATATGGTGGCTGTTTTGAGGAAGGATATATAGTGGGTTTATGGTACCGGCGAAAGTTGCGCGGTACAAGAGAGGCTAGCAATGGTGGAAAGGTGAGAGTGCGTATAATCCATGGACTCAACATTAGTCATAAGAACTCATATACTTATTGCAAAATTCTACGAGTCATCAAAAACAAAGCAATCAACGCATGCTCCTAGGGGGGAGGTTGGTAGGAGTTAACCATCGCGCGCCCCCGACCTCCACACAAAGGTTGGCACTCTACAAATACCTCATGCTCTAACTTCGTCACATAGCGGTTCACCATACGTGCATGATACGGGAATCACTAACCTTAACACAAGTATTCTTAAATTTCATAATAACTCCACTACCATGACTCTAATATCACTATCCTCATGTCTCAAAACAATTATCAAGCATCCAACATCTCATTCTATTCAATGCACTTGGTGTGAAAAAATCACTACATTGACATTGGATGTTTATCATGTGAAGACTAGTTTCTTTAGCCTAAACACATTACCGTGCTGTTTTAATAGACTCTCAAATATCTATAACTGAATCATGAGAGTTCAACAATTTCTACAAAATATTACCACCACCATGCTCTAAAATATATAAGTGAAGCACTAGAGCAAAAACTATTCAACTCAAAAGATATAAGTGAAGCACATAGAGTGTTCTAATAATTTCTAGGCCATATTGAACTCTCTCAAATAGGTGTGTCCAGCAAGGATGATTGTGGCAAACTAACAAGCAAAGAATCAAATTATACAAGACGCTCCAAACAAAACACATAGCATGTTGCGAATAAAAATATAGCTCCAAGTATAGTTCCGATGGATGAAGACGAAAGAGGGGATGCCTTCCTAGGGCATCCCCAAGCTTAGGCTTTTGATTATCTTGAATTTACTTGGGATGCCATGTTCATCACCAATCTTGGGCCTTTGCTACTCCTTGTTCCATAGTCCATCAAAGCAAGACTCAAAACTTGAAAACTTCACAACACAAAACTTAGACCAAAAATTCTCGTGAGTTCCATTAGTAAGAGAAAGCAAACCACCACTCAAAGTTACAGCAAGGAATTCATTATTTGTTTATATTGGTGTTCAACCTACTGTACTCCAAGTTCTCTATGATTCATATCCTCCAATATTACTCATAGATGCATCAGAATAAGCAAACAACACACGAAAAACAGAATCTGTCAAAAACAGAACAGTTTGTAGTAATCTGCTGGGTTCGCCTACTTCTGGAACTCCAAAAAATTCAAACTAATTTGGTAAATTTGTGCAATTTGTCTACCAATCATAATCAAAAAGAATCAACTAAAACTCACGCTCCAGTAAAATCTGAAGACTACTTTAGCGAGCGCTAACGATTCTGTTTTTCACAGCAAGATCAAATAAACTTCACACAAGTCCTACCAAATGTTCTACTTGGCACAAACACTAAACAAAACACGAAAACACATCTAATGAGAGGCTAGATGCAATATTTATTCTCTAACAGCAACAAAAGCAAAAAAAAAAAAATTGGGTTGCCTCCTAACAAGCGCTATCGTTTTACACCCCTAGCTAGGCACGATACGAGATAAATCTAGGTATTGCCATCTTTGATCTTCATCCTTTTAATGATGTCAAGATCGAATCCGGGAGGTTCCTTACGTTTCCCTTCATTTTCGGAGATCTTTATATCTAAAGCATTTAACCGTTTATTACAAAGGGTAATCAACATATTCATACGGTGGATATTTCCACTAACATTCTTAAGTGGTTCGAGAGACTTTTGTAACTTCACATATTTTCTCAAAAACTTGAGTCTCTTCCTGGGTGGAAGGCTGCCCGAATAGATCTACCAGGACATTATAAGATTTAAGGATATGATTTCCCAAGAAATTTCCTCCGGTAACGGTATCAAGAACAAGCCTATTCCAAGGGGTTATGCCAATATAAAGATTGCGAAGAAGCACGGAAGTGGAAAGCTTCCGATTAGATCTATTTTGAGAATTGCAAATTCTGTACCAGGCATCTTTTAAGTTTTCTTCCTCCCTTTGTTTAAAGTTGAGGACCACACTCTCGGGAGTGGTGATAATGATAGGTGTGCTAGACATGATGACAAGCAAGCAAGCAGCACATGAAAGCGAACAAGAAGCAAGCAAACAAAAAACACACGGCGGAAGAAGGGCGAATAGAACGGCAAGGGTGAAGTGGGGGAGAGGCAAATAAATGTAATGCGAAGGATAAGGGTTTGTGATAGGTACTTGGTATATGACTTTTGCGTAAGCCTCCCCGGCAACGGTGCCAGAAATTCTTCTTGCTACCTCTTGAGCTTGCGTTGTATTCCCTCGAAGAGGAAAGGCAGATGCAGCACAGTAGCGTAAGTATTTCCCTCAATTTTTGAGAACCAAGGTATCAATCCAGTAGGATACCACGCGCGAGTCCCTCGCACCTGCACAAACAAATAAGAACTTCGCAGCCAACGCGATAAGGGGTTGTCAATCCCTTTACGGCCACTTACGAGAGTGAGATATGATAGAGATGATAATTATATTTTTGGTATTTTTGGTGTAATAAAACAGCAAATAAAAGCAAGAAAAGTAAAGTAGATGTAGATTGATATGTTGAGAATAGACCCGGGGCCATAGTTTTCTCTAGTGGCTTCTCTCATGATAGCGGTATTCTACGGCGGGTAAACAAATTACTGTCGGGCAATCGATAGAAAAGCGAATAATTATGAGACTATCTAGGCATGATCATTGTATATAGGCATCACATCCAAGACAATTAGACCGAAACAATTCTGCATCTATTACTATTACTCCACACATCGACCGCTATCCAGCATGCATCTAGTTTATTGAGTTCATACAAACAGAGTAACGCCTTAAGCAAGATGACATGATGTAGAGGGATAAACTCAAGCAATATGATGAAAACCCCATCTTTTTATCCTCGATGGCAACAATACAATGCGTGCCTTGCTGCCCCTACTGTCACTGGGAAAGGACACCGCAAGATTGAACCCAAAGCCAAGCACTTCTCCCATTGCAAGAACTATAGATCTAGTAGGCCAAACCAAACCAATAATTCGAAGAGACTTGCAAGGATATTATGAGAACACATAAAAAGTTCATAGAAGAACCAAATATCTTTCATAGATAACCTTGATCATAAACTCACAATTCATCGGATCTCGACAAACACACCGCAAAAAGAGATTACATCGAATAGAGCTCCTCGAAGACCGAGGAGAACTTTGTATTGAGATCCAGAGAGAGAGGGGAAGCCATCTAGATACTAGCTATGGACCCGAAGGTCTGTGGTAAACTACTCACAACTCATGGTGAGGACTATGATGATGATGATGAAGGCCTCCGTGATGGATCCCCCTCCCGAAATAGGCTCCAAGATGGGATCTCCACGGGAATAGAAGCTACGATGGTGGAATTAGGGTTTTCTCTCTGCGTATGGAGTTTCTGGGGTACGTATGTATATATAGGAAGAAGGAGGGCACCGGGGGCCGTCTGGGCCGGCCTCGAGGCAGGGAAGCGCGCCGTGGGAAGGGGGGCGCGCCCCCCACCCTCGAGGGCTGGTCCCTTGCCCCTGACTTGGTCCTGACGTTTCCCGAGCATGATTTCCTCGAAAAATATCTCTCGCGAAGGTTTCATTCCGTTTGGACTCCGTTTGATATTCCTTTTCTGCAAAACCCTGAAATAGGCAAAAAATAGCAATCTGGACTGGGCCTTTGGGTTAGTAGGTTAGTCCCAAAAAATGATATAAAAGTGAATGATAAAGCCCATTAAACATCCAAGACTTCATAAATAATAGCATGGAACAATAAAAAATTATAGATACATTGGAGACGTATCAGTTACCCCAAGATTTTATTTTAAAAGTTATAACACGGCGGCTTACCAAAGATGGTTGCAGTCATTTTTGAGACATGTTGTTTTAAGCCGGTGGGCTCAGTTGTCACCGCTTCAAGAGACATTTTGGCTTGTTCGTCTTGTTGCACTAAGGCAGCCTTTTCTTTAGCCCATGCAGATTCCTCGGACTTAAGTTTAGCCTTCAAATCGTTTGCTTCATACAGGCTAAATTGAAACTTTGATTCAGCTTTCTAAGTTTTTGATTCTTGGTGCTCAAGCCATTTCTTGGCATCCTTTAACTGTGTTTGTAATTCAGCAGTGGTTTCCTGAATAGGCAAAGTGAGCATCAGACGGATTGATTACCGGTTTAACAAAGATTGAAGTCCCATGCCTTTTGCAAGCAACGACACTTGGCCCTTGGGGGAAAATGGAGGCTGAAGTTGTTCTTTTCTGAGCCGGATTCATGTTATTAAAGTCTCAAGCACTTTGCAAGCAAGAGCACTTGACCCTTGGGGGCTAATGGATGCAGATATTTTTTTCTGAAATTAATAGTTCATGAACATAAAAGTCTCAAGCACTTTGCAAGCAACAGCACTTGGCACTTGGGGGCTAATGTACATCGCTTCTCTATTATCAGTTAATTATATTAGCCCGGCGGCAACATGGTTATTACCACCGGCTCATGGATCATGTGCAGGCAAGTTCTATGCAATAATAATAAGGACCGGCTCATTCAACCTAATTAAGCCGGCCCTTGGGGGCTACACATGCAATGTTCCTCAAGGATGGATTTTTTTTACTATATACTGCAAGGCAACAGCCTCACAGTTCTTCATTAAAACTTAGAAGTGTACAAAATACAAGGGGTTGAAGTCTACGGGGGTAAAGGAAAAAATACTTACAACAAAGCTATTGAAGGGAGGCTATCCCTATATTTACATTTAATCCTATGGGCTAACAAAGAAATATCATGCACAAAGTTTCTCCTCCAAGCTCTGAAGCTACGTGTCTCATTTCTGAAAATCTTGCCATTCCTTTGGGTCCAAATATTCCAAGTAGCAGTAAAGACTACTTCAGAAAAGAAAGGGAAACCAAATTCCCTCCTAGCAGCCGATGCCATCAAGTATGTGGTTTGGTAGTTATGTGAGGTCCAAGAGATGCCAAGATAGTTCCAAACTCGCTCGCTGAAATTACAAGTAAAGAAAAGATGCACACGATCATCATGGCTAGACAGATGACACAAGACACAGGTGTCATCTTGCATGTTCCAGTGCCTACGCTGCATCATATCCCTTGTGTTTAGCCGATCCATTAGAAGCAGCCATCCGAAGACCTTAATCTTAAGGGTGAAGAGCATTTCCAAATCCATTTGAAGATGGGGTTAACCACCAGATGAGACAATGTGAACTCATAGTAGAGCTTTGATTGGAAGGCTCCAGATTTTGAGGGCCATTTCCAGATATCCCTACGCTCAGGATCAATATGTATGGATGTCAACAAGAGTTGGAGCTGTTGAAGTTCATTAAAGGCTTCCACCGACAAGGGCAGGTGAAAGTTATTAGCCTCATTTGGCATGTCGAAGAAATCTCTTACAGTGATCAGGTCATTAATGACAAACGAATGAAGACGTGGGAATCTTGTTTTCAGTGAGACAGCTCTGTCGTTAATTTGCCAATGATCCAACCAGAAGATCACAGAATCACATGCATACACTTGTGGGGTAGCAAGTTTGCAAAATTTATCATAAAGGCTGAGAACATCACGCCAGCAAAATGAACCACGGCTCTAAGTAGCTTGAGGGGGCGAAGACCCATAATACGTGTCCCAAATAAGAGTGACCCAGGGTATGTCCAGCTTGTTGAAGAACTTAAATAGGTGCTTCATTAACAATGCCTCATTCTGAGAACCCAGGTGAGTGACACCGAGACCACCATACTTCTTGGGCTTGCATATGAGATCCTAGGCAGCTAAAGATTGGCGTGGGGTGTCAGAGTTGCCCCTCCAGAGACATTGGCGCATGATCCGCTCGATTTGCTTGAGAATGCCTTGAGGTAAAGACAATGAACACAAGAAATATATTGGCATGGATGCAAGAACTGATTGTAGTAGTTGTAACCGTCTACCTTGATTTAACAGGCATGAGGACGCCGATAAGCGTCGCTCGATGCGATCCACAAGAGGCAACAGGTCAGAGATAGATGGTCGAGAGGTGCCCATAGGAAGACCAAGATAGGTGAATGGCATAGAGCCCACTTCACAACCCAGTAATCTAGCAATTCTCAAGCCCTCCTCCTCGGGCAAATTCAAAGGTATCATAGAGGATTTATTGAAGTTTACCCTTAAACCCGTGGACAATGCAAACTCATCTAGCATCCTTTTGAGTGCAATGACCTGGCTATCAACTGCGCGCAGGATTATAAGCGTGTCATCCGCGTACTGCACGATTGGGTAATCATTAGAGCTTGTTGGTATGGGCATTGTGAGGATATTTCTAGTACACATTTCATTCACCACTGATTGGAGGAGGTCAATTGCAATTACAAAGAGCAGAGGGAATAGCGTGTCACCTTGCCGGACTCCAGTACGACACATAAAATGCTGGGCAGGCACACCATTCAGCAAAACAGAAGAAGAACCAGATGTTAACAGCCCATTCACCCAACCAGTCCATCGATCATCAAAGCCTTTACACTGCAGCCGATTTAAAAGGTGACAATTGTTCTAAGTCTACAACATATTCAGTTTTATCATATCCACTAGATTTGGGGGCTGTAAGGATAGTTAGAAATTGGTCAAGAATGTTACCTCAAATTTCTGGTGCATCTGCTTCACCATATCAATTTCAAGATCGCGATTGCTGTGGACCTGATTGAGAAAACCAGAAAAGGCTTCGCCAATACTCAGTTGTGCATACTAAGACGTGTCAAACCTCACTCGTCGCTTTTCAACAAGTTCTTGCTTGGCGGTGTGTTTGGCTAACACAGTTGGGTTGCCCGGCTCTCTGAAACTAGTACCAATAAATGTAACGTCTTCAGGCCGGTCATCTACCAGCTCAGATGGGGCAGGCGGTTCAGTAGGTGCAGGATCAACTTTGGCAGGATCAGTGGCGGCATCAGGTATATCAGGAGGAGCGTCATGAGTGGTTTCCTCAGTTGGCCTATGAACATCTGTTGCCGACGCCTGCAGCGCCAGCTCAATAACCTTGGGTCAGCTGCCAGCTTATTTGCCCTGGCCCTCTTGACAGGTTTGGCTTGACCTCTGCATGAATTAAAGTAAGTCGCTGCAAGGTTATAAAGATCTAAGGGTAAGTTGAGCAAGGAAGAAGTCATTTACCCAGGGGCGGTCTTGAAAGCCGGAAGTTGACTTTGAGATGAGTCGCCAGAGGATGAACGAGAGGTTTTCTGTTAATTTGAATCGGACGAGTTTAGTGGTTGATGTATAAGACTCGTTAGCAGATAATGAGAGTTTATGAATGGAAATACCTCATTCCGGCATTTTCGATGAGTCGGGGTACTGGGTAAGCCGGAGGACAATTCCTCTTCTCCGGAGTTTCGAGTCTGACACCGACTCTCGTGTTGTTGTTGCTTCAAAAGAAAGTGAGGATCTAAATGAGCTGAAGGGTGTGAAAATCTTACTTTCTGGATAACCCGTCGAACTTTGTGTCTTGGCAAGGATTCTGAGCCGGAGGAAATAGTAGTTACCTCTTCATCTGCGGCCTGACTGGCCTTCGTGTCATCCTGGCAATAATCAGTGTCAATAAGATAGTTGAAGTAAGAACCAAGAGAGTCAAGGACTACCTCTAACTCAATGTCGTAGTTTATTTCAAACAGTTCGGGAGCACTGTTTTTCTTCTTGGTCTTCTTCACAGCTCTTTTCGCGACTTTCTTGGCGGCTCTGGCTCTCTTGGCAGCTTCATGATCATAAGATTTCTTCCAGAAGGCCGACTTAGCCTGTGAGAGGTGGCAAATTCAAGATTGGCAAGGGAACTATAATTATAAAATGGCAACAGTTAAGGTTAAGACCTACCTCTGGTGCTGGGTTAGATTTGCAGAAAGGCAACATGCCCACTTTGCTGCAGCTAGCCAAGGATTCATTTAATACGATTTTTGTCATATATGCGATGACATCCTCCTCTAGATCCTCAAAGCTATGACGCAAAGGGTCATTCTTTTCTCCAGTATACTCACACATTAACCCGGACCTGCGGCTTAGAGGAATAATTCGCCAAGCGAGCCAGCACCGGGCTAAGTCAATTCCAGTTAATCTGTTTCCTAGTAGGGCCTTCACCTTTGAAAGAGTGGGGGCAATTGACTTGCGTTCTGCAGCAGTGAGCTTTTCAGCAAGAGGGTGGTTGGTGTCTAAACATTGAATACGGAGACCCAGCAATGGACGCTCGTTAGCCGGAGAAGTGTCTTTACAATAAAACCAAGTTTTATTCCAATCTTTCAGATGAGTCGGCAGATAGCCATAAGGAAAAATAGAATATCTCCTTCTTTGGATGGAGACAGCCCCAAGCTCCAAGCTAGGGCCATTGGTAAATTCGTTCTGGCGGTTTAAATAAAAGAACTCCCTAAAAAGCAAGATGATGGGATCCTCTTGAAGATATACTTCACAAAAAACCTGAAAGTTGCAAATATTTGACACAGAATTGGGTCCGATGTCTTGGGGATGGAGCTGAAAAAGTGCAGAACATCCATGAAGAATTTAGAGTCGGCGGTGAGAAACCCCGGTTCATATGGTCAGTGAAAACAATAACTTCATCATCTGTGTGTGAAGGTCTCTCTTCGCCCGGGTTAGGGGCACGATAAGGCATAACTAGAGCATTTGGCAGACATCTAGCTTTGACAAAGTTGGCCAGTGTGGCTTCAGTAACAATTGAAGGGACCCAGTTGCACGTGGTGATTGTCATTGGTGGCATTGTGAACAAGTAGACCTAAAGAAGGAAAGATTATTGCCGGTTCAGAATCAGTTCCTTAAAACTGGAAACAAATGTTATACTGCAAGTTCATCATGGCGGCTTAAATGGGGCCTAATGGCACAAGAATAATTATAAGTCGGAAAATTAAGCCGCCATGACAGATGCGAGTATTCAGAAATGCAAATTTTACTAAGTCTCGAAAAACAGTTTTTGCAGGTTGCGTCAGTAATTTTCTACAACTGTTCGAAAATCAAGATTAAAATGACGAGCAGCCAAACCTAAAGTTCAAGGTCATACAGTTTTTGAGGATGAATCTACTCTACCAGAGATGAGATATCATGATGCTTTATAAGGATATATGAACAGCATCAGCGCATAAAGAAATACCAAGATCAGAAGAGAAGCTATAATGGCGGAAGGAAGAGGAACGGCGATGAACTTCACAGGAACCCTAATAGATCTAAGATGAAAGAACAAGAAGAACATACCTGGTCGGATGAGCGGTGGCGGTGCACGGAAGAAGCCCGATGGCGTCAGGCAAATGCTGCAGAAGCTGATGAAGGCGAAGCAGAGGTCGGCAGCGCCGGTGAAGCTCAGAGACAGAGAGTCGTGAGGAAGAAGACGAGAGGGAAGAAGTAAGGGGAGAATGGAAAAGGCTCCTGGTCCTATTTATAAGCAAGATGGATGAGGGTCACGCGCGAAAATCGAGGAGGCAAGTAAACAGGAAAGTGACGATACATGCGCCTCGATTGTCGGGATCCTATCAATGCGGAAAGATTAGTTAGAATCTGGACGGATCAAAGGCCAGCAACAGGTGACGTCATGGCGGGTTACCGTTATTTCAAAAACTGACGTCATGGTGGATCACTATCATTTCAAAAGCGGATGTCACAGCGAATTACAGTCTCGCGCAAGAAGATGAAGAAAGATTGACATGAACAAGTTCAAATCAATCCGGGGCCTAATGTTGGGGATATAAGTATTTCATATGACTCGCCCAGGAGGGGCCGGGTTACCCAACGGCGGTTCATGGGCCCAGCCCAGAAGCACGTTAAAGATGGCGGTTTAGTTAAGGGCCCAAGGCCTGCGGCGGCTTAAAGCCTGTAAGTATCAACCGCCATATATGTGACTTGTGTTGTAAGGCATGTAATAAGAGTCACCGGGCCGGACACGATTGTATGAGCCGGCCGGGACTCCGTAGACCGCAGGGCATCAACCCATGTATATAAAGGGACGACCCAGCAGTGGTTTAGGGCAAGAAACAACAGATCGAGGGCTAGGCAAGTGCATCCACACCCTAGCAATCGATACCCCAGCAATTCCACCTCAAACTGGATTAGCTTTTACCCTCACCGTAAGGGACCAAACCAATATAAACTCATGTGTCCTTTATCTTGTTTTTAACCCCTTTAAGCTAACCACGTCGCTATGGCTCCGCAATCAAGTCCTTACCTTAGGACAACTGTCGTGACACTTCCACGACACGTCTGGAGATGGAGCCTGAGGTACTGATCCGCTGTGGAGGGTTTCGTCGTTGGAGCAGCTCCGGTGAGTTGTATGACGCCAAGGCTGAAGCAGGACAAGAGAGACAACGTTAACCTGAGTGGAATTCTAATAGCATCTCCAATAGATGACGTAAAATACATATCCACAAAGTGTTATATGTATACATCAGCCGCTCATCTCTGAACTTAACTGTCGAAACTGAATTTAAATGTCGAATTGAATTTTGCTGTCGAAACTAAATTTAACTGTCGAAACTGAACTTAACTGTCAAAACTGAATTTTGCTGTCAAAACTGAATTTTACTATCGAAACTGAATGCACAAGAGGTGAGGCTACACGTCAGTCGACTGACTTTTTCATCTCTGGTCATTCGATTTTGCAGCCGTTGGATACGAAATCAAGGGCATGTAGTTCATCTTCAACCTCCACCCCCCTGAGCCGCCAGCCACCACCGGCCAAACAGCCGCCCCCCGCCGCCCACCCAAAAACACTCCCCACCGCCGGTTCGCCGCCACCCCGGCCAT
>LR738715.1:687700203-687812120 GCA_902687465.1 Secale cereale | reverse complement strand
CTGACCCATAAGTCGATTTAGTCGACTGAAGTGTAGCTAAATCGAAGCAGCATTGCAAGCAAGAGCAAGAGCGAGAGCAGCAGCACGAGCAAGAGCAAGAGAAAGAGCAGACCAGGCAGGGGACCGAGAGAAATAGTAGAGCAGCAGCGCGAGCGAGAGCTAAAGCAGCAGCAGCTCCTACTGATGTGAACGTCGCCGCCGAGGGAGCGACGCTGTGAAGGAAGTGGCCGGCGACGCCGCCGTGGATGGAGACGCGTAGTGTCGGCACAGGACCGAGCGCTGGCAGCACCGTGAGATCAAATCAAGAAGAAATGCGGCTATTAATGTAAAACCTCTTTGGTGGCGCCGATTAGGCCGCAGCTTCATCCGGGGAAACGGTGATGATGATGCTCTTCCGGTGGTGCAGGTGAAGACGGCGGTGTGGGAATGGAGGTGGCACGAAAGACGAGGGGAACGTCGGGCAGCTCCTTGGAGGTGGAGGACGGGCTGGCTGAACCGGCGGGACAACCAGATCGACGACGGATCCTCATCCGGTATGGTGGATGAGGGACGTCGAGGTGTTGTTGTGGACGGCGTCGTCGGGGAAGAGGCTCCGGCTGGGTGGCGGACGAAGGAGGGTGTGGGGCTTTGCGGGTTTTGTCGGCCTCGGTGTACGAATGGGTGGGCGGATGGGATGGGAGTGGGGAACCATGGCTTAGGGACGCGCTTGTCCGAAATGTGGGGTAAGTTACGAAAGTACCCCCACCGATTTGAGGCGGTTCTTTCGGTTCAGGGGTATCACGGGCATTTCGCGTGTCGGGATTTCACTCGAGGTGGGAGTTTTCGTGCGCGTTGAAATTTTGGAATAGCAAGGCGCGGGTTGAGATGGAGGGAGTTGTCGGAGCACAACGAGACAAAGATATATCTTAAATATTTCGAGCTACCAAGGCGCGGGTTGAAATTTCCGGACAAGCCTAACATGTACTGTACCAAATCAATTCGCACTACAAATGTCATTCAAAACTTTGAATTCATGTTATGTTCAATTAAAATATTTCGCTACGCGTATAATGCATGCAACCTAGTACTCAAATGAACGTTTTAGTGCATTCCAAATGTATATACTACCGCTTCAATATGAACTAAATTTGAATTCGTTTCTCCATTTGAATAAGATCTACAATAATGATTGTTGTGAAGTCAAAGCATTTGAATTCGTTTCTCTGTTTTAATAAGATCTACAATCGTCATTATTGTCAAGTTAAACCATCGTTTGTGTATTATCTTCACAGCACACCACATGATTAGTCTCGAGCTACATATGAACTATGTGTACTATATGAACTCGAACTCGGTTTTTTGAATCCACTTTATGTTGATTTCAAATCATAGTACATTTCAAGCTCTAGCTAGATCTTCACAAACTAAACCATGTCTCATATGTATAATGTGTTTATCAATTTATGTATGGTGCCTACAAGTATTTAGATGTGAGTTGCAAACACCACACTTTACCACAAATTCAAATAAAATGTGAGAACATTCGATATATAGTATTGTTTAGATTGTTCGATATTAAGTTGTAAGCTACAAACGCCACACATTATCACAAATTCAAATAAAATGTGAGATTGTTCAATGTATAGTATGGTTCAGATTGTTCGATATTTAGCTGTGAGTTGCAAACGCCATGCATTATCACATTATGGTATAACATGTGCAAAACCACAACACGCGTATCACCGCTATATTCATGCATGCATATGTTTAAAACACTATGATCTCCTATTCAAATATATGAATCCACTTTTATATCAAATTATGATCTTTGTTAGTCTCTTACACCCACACAATTCTCTAACATTTGTAGCTACCACTAACTTTCTCTCATGCATGCACACGCCCTCCTCGCCCTCCCCCTCCCTCAGCATTCTATCCATCGCGCACATTCATTTTGTTTTCCTTAGGTCGTTCTCCCACAGTCTCCACAACTCCTTTCCGACACACACCGATCGATAAACCTCTCCAGCGATGTCTGCCTACAACATACACACGCACCTTCAATCTACTCCTTTATGTGTCCTTGCCTCGTTTCTCTCATACGGTCCCAAACACGTGTAAAATCTCGCCCATCTTTTCATCGATCTCACAACCGCACACTCCTCCCCCTATCTAGCTAGTAGCTGGGCCTCTCGCACCACCTCCTAGCTCCATTCTCTCTGTCTATCCGTCTCGCCGGGCCTTATTTGCCTCTAACAAATGGACGTACACCGACCGATCTCCCGCTATACATATAGCTAGCTAGGTCCTTATAACTCGTTTTTCCCCACACGTCGATCGATCTACCTCATTAGTTATGTCTCTTCCTTCCTCCGACAAACAACAATTGATCTACCGATCTAGTTAGGTTTGCTTACCAAACACATGGTTCCCCTTCATCATCCATGGATGTGTCCCGACAGATCTATCACGCATAGGCACACACAGAAACACATCCCCACTCTTATTGATAATATTGCAGTTCCACCCTTAGTTTGTCTAGTATGCCTCTCCCACCATCTTCGAGAAGCAACTCCATCACCCATCCAGCACTCTACCCCTCTCCCTCCCTCTCCCTCTCTATGTCCCATCCTATTTCCCGTCCTTCATTTATGTATGGATGTCGACCGCTCTCGCTCAAGACATAGCTGGGTCTCTCCTTCTCAACACATATATGAGTCGTTCTACCTCTATAGTTAGGCCTCCGCCTACCCCTCCCCAAACCCCCTCCCACACACACACACACCGATACATCGAGCGCTCTAGTCATGTCTCCCTGCCACACACAAACTTGACCTGTGCCCTCTGACGTTCCGCTAGCTAGGTCAGTCGCCCTATATCTTTGACTTGCACACACACACAATTTCGATGGCTCTCTTCATCGAGCTTGCACCCACCCACTTGATCCTCTCTTCGACTCTATCCATATCTATGACCCCTCCCTCTCTTCTCGTGGATCGCCCGACCCTCTATATATGATATGGATAGGCCTCCATTTCACACACATTTCATGCAAAATTTGGTTTGAGATGTCATCGACACATATTCCCACAAATACATTCACGAAATCGACCTCCCCCCCAAAAAAAACAAAAAGCACTCACGAATGCACACAAGCCATTTGTTTAGGTTTGTATCTCTCACACACACCCATGTAGGTGGGGGACGTGCACGAAGAGAAGAGGTGCACGCACGGCGCACGTACTCCCGTCTATTTCCTAACCACACCCGCGCGGGTACACGATGGAGCTCATTTCTATACGAAAAGGCAGCCCACGTGGTAACTTGACACGTGTACTAGTTTTCCACTAGATGGAGGGAGGATCGTCTACCACGGGTGAACAAATAAATTGCGACTTGACGTGTTATGTTAAAAAAGAGGCAAACCATGTGGGGCCTACCTTAGAGGCAAGGCTCTATAAGCTGGAGTACTTTTGATGTGTCCCGTCAACTCGCAGAACGAGGAGAAGCTTGCTTAGTACGCCGTCTCCTCCGCCCACGGGCGCGGTGGCTCGCAGGATGAGGTGAAGCGTGCTTACTACGCCTTACGCCTGCTCCCTCGCCCACGCGCGCGGTGGCTCACAGGACGAGGTAAAAAAATTACTACTCCCTCCGTTTACTCCTTGTCCCTACTACCTTGGTTAGAAAGATTATCATATTGTTTGGAATATATATGTCCTTTAGTAGATTTCAATATGAACTACTAGTACATACTCCAAACATTGATGTATATAGACGTATTTTAGAGTGTAGATTCACTCATTTTGCTCTGTATGTAGCATAAAGTTGAGACACTTATTTTGGAACGGAGGGAGTACATATTTGCTATGATCTGTCAATCATTCAGATGCAATAGCATGCATGTTAGTCTCCTTTGTATTTGAAGAAATGTTGCAGTGGGCAACCTTGGACGCAAGATACATGTAACAGAAGCTGGAACCTTCATAGCATTGTACTATCTCACTGATAAATTACAGTACATACTATACAAGTACTTCCTCCATTCCTAAATATAAGTCTTTGTAGAGATTTCATCATGAACCACATACGGATGTATATAGATGCATTTTAAGTGTAGATTCATTCATTTTGTTCTGTATGTAGTCCACCTAGTGGAATCTCTACAAAGACTTATATTTAGGAACGGAGGGAGTACTAAAGAGTTAGGTGTCGCACGGTGTCCAGAAAATATGGTGATAGTGCGAGGTGGGCCATGCAATCACTCAGCCAGCGTGTTTTCACTGCCCTTGCACTCCTCCGTCGTAAGAATGGAGAAAATTGTAATCTAGTAGTACCTTCTTTCGCCGACAGCGTGGGACATCCAACTGTCCTACCACCTCAATAATAATGACCAATGAGCCGTCAAATCACATATACCCAGCAGTAAATTGGACGGACAAGGCATCCATCACTCTTGAATCAGCTTCTCCCTTCAACGCAGGCGCCAGTGAGAGGTCGCGTCCGCTCTGCCCGGGCATGAATGTGGCACCGATTCTTTGGAGCGGCGCTGACCGTTTCGGGCGGGAAGCACGCGCGGGCGATGGAGGGGCTTTGGGTGGGCCAGGCTGGTCAGGAGCGGGCGTGGTAGCTATCCGCCTGTCCCTACCGGACACCCGGAAACGAGAGGATGCACCAACTCTCTGTAGGAGTAGGTCGATCTGTCGCTCTCTCTAACACACACATACTGTTAAACACACACACGCACACGCACACGCACACGCACACACAGGTTCATAGAATAGGAAAATTGTGTGAGTGTGAAGCCACAGGAAGTGAGATGCAAATGGAGTACATACAAACTATGACCAGCCTAAGCAATGTAACCAAACACTCCTTACTCTGCCTTGTTATCTCCCCCGAAAACCCAATGCATGGAGCGCAACTACGCGTTGATCAGTCAAGAAATCAAAGTCAGCTTGCATGCGAGTTAATACGTGGCCCTGCATGGTAGCTAAAACGGCATCTCTTAGGGCTTCTTTGATTCCAAGGATTCTCAAAGGAATTTTGAAGGATTCAATTCCTTCGGATTTTTTTCTTATGTGGGTTGTTTGATTCATAGGATTCTAAACCATAGGAACTTTTCCATAGGATTCATTTGCACTAGATTTCATAGGAAATTTTCAATCCATACTAACCTCTGAAAGAATCCTACGTTTTTTCTGTGCACGATCAAACACTCATAGAATCATGTAGAATTCAAGATGACATGCCACCCCAATCCCACGTTTTTCCTATTCCTGCGTTTTGGAAATCCTACGAATCAAAGAGGCCCTTAGTTGTTTTGATCAATAGTTGCGTTTAGAGACGGAAATCAGGGCTTTGATTGGAGGAATGACCGGTCAAGTTTCTCCTTCTCCTCCAATCTGCTTGCACCTTGGTCCCGCTGCACCTTCTAACGTGACTTATTACACCTAGACGGAGGGAGTCGCACGAGATACGGTGGCACACTAACTTAGGTCAAATACAAGTGCCCAAAATTGTGTGCATGTTATAATAAGGATTCACTTAAAATAGTATGTGAGCGAACAGAGGGATCAATTGGACAGTGTTCTCGAGCAGTAGCGAGATGTGTGAGGTAAGATACACCGCTGGCTCTTTTAATTTTTCTTATTAATTTGTTTGTTTCACCCTCTGACTAGTGGGACCCAACGTACTATGTGGAGAGAGGTAAGGTGACTAAGGCTGCATCATTTTTGCACCACTGTGGATAGTCTTACCACCAAAGCCACATGACACAATTATGATTTAAATCCCAATGACTCCCACACACACACACAAAATATGGCATGCTTGTCACACAGATGCAGGAATGTATAAAAGGTTATTTTCCTCTCGTTGAACATAACGGGAGGGTTGTGTAGCTGGTTAGCATGTTCATTCATCAAACTTGATGTCTCTGGTTCAATAACTACACTTGAGCATAATTCATGCCAGGAGGATTCTTTGACTGGTCAAAATGGATGGATACGGAGCTATACGATCTCGTAGTGACCGTATAATCACCTCATCACGTATAAGCTGCAGCCTCGGCGCTTGTTTTCTAGGGTTTGCACTCTGCACAGTCTCTCCAGTATATATATACACGCTGGAGCCTCAGCGCTTGTAGTTGCTCTCTTCACACTCTCTCACCCTCTCCAGATCTAAACAAGACTTCGTTGGCCTCTCTCTCTCCCCTCACTGCTGGTCTGCTTGTAGTTGCTCTCTTCACACTCTCTCACCCTCTCCAGATCTAAACAAGACTTCGTTGGCCTCTCTCTCTCTCTCCCCTCACTGATGGTCAAAGAGCCGGCAGGAACCGTCCGCCGGGAAGGGAAGGAGGCTTATCGCTGTCGCCGTCAGCGAGGCAGGGAATCCACTACCGGCGCAGCTGTTCACTTTCACCCAGCGGTGGCGTGGGAGGGCCTCCGGCCCCTTCTTGTTTGCCTCCGTACATAGTGTGGGTCGAACGGCCTCCGGTCGCCCACCGAACCACACCCCAAGAACCTTAAGGTATAATTTACTTATTCCACATGCATTGCTCTAGCTGCATGTGGGCTTTTTCCGCTTCTGCACTCGAATCTAGGTGTTGGATCAAACAAGAAAGTAGTGGGGAAAGTTGTATACCATGAATCTAGGACGTGGTTCAAAGAGGAAAGGAATGAGGGAAAGTAGTGGGAAAAGTTGTATAGCATGAATCTAGGACGTGGTTCAAAAAGGAAAGCAAAGGGGAAAGTTGTATCGCATGAATCTAAGACGTGGTTCAAAGAGGACGGGAATGGGGGAAAGTAGTGGGGAAAGTTGTATAGCATAAATCTAGGATGTGGTTCACAAAGGAAAGGAAGTGGGGAAAGTACTAGTACAGACTGGCTATCCAACACCTACGTTGGTCGAAAAGGGAAAACAATGACAAACGCAGTACGCACATCTGTAACGAACTGGTCTTTTGTTTTGGGGGACAAGGCTGTAGAGTTTGAGGTCACATAGGGAAAGGTGTCTAAAGATAACAAAACTGGGACCAACACAAATATGCTCCTTGGTTGTTTGTTCTTTGTTGCAACAGACTATGCATCAACCCAGTACATCGGTAGATGCACATGGTGCTGGTGCGTCCACTATCTCGTGCAACTCTTTAGCTGTTGTTAATCTAAGGCCCTGTTTGGTTAAAAAATCCCTAGTCCCTACTTGCTTGGTTCTAGGGACTAAACATGGACTAGAAGTTATTAAATGACATGCTAAAAGATCATGTTACCCCTAGTAATGAACTAATAAAGACAAGGTGCCATGTGTGGCAGGGGCAACTGTTGGAAAAAGTCCCAAAAAGACTCTCCCTCAGGGTCTTCTTTCTTTAGTCCCAAATGCCCACTTTTAGTCCCTAAAAGTGCCTCCTGTTTGGTTTATATGGGACTGACACGGAGTTTTTTTAGTCCCTCCACCAAAATGTCCCTGTAAACAAGCACCCTCTAATAATGCCACTGGAAAATTGATGCAATGCCACAGTTAAAAGCAAATTACATGTTTAATGAATTTTATTGTTAATATAATCTCTCTGTTAATATTAATCAATGCCACCATTTGAGAAATGCTACTGTCTTGCTTTCTTTCCCATTTAGATAAGGTAGATGCTTCTTTTTGTTGGCTTCTGTGTCATCCACCGTTATTGACCACTAGTTGTTTCCTTTGCACCTTTGTGTAAACAGGGTTATCTACTTCACCTCGTTGCCATTGTGACCTTTTGTTGCACCGCACAAAACACTTTTGTTTTAAGAGTGTTTTGTGCAGTTCAACCAAAATGTCACACCGACAACGTTGCTTGATTGCTTGATCTTAGTGGAATTGCACAAGAGGAGATCTTACTTCCTATCCGTGTTGGCAAATTTGGTTCAGATCTTCTTCTTGTGAGTTGTTTTAATTCCGCGTCATGAGAGGTCAGTACTAGCCTTCTTTCACATTGAAGGCGAAGCTTGTATGTTATTGAACCAAGTTATGAACGGGAAGAACAAGCGGAAGAAAAACAAAAATCAACTCCTGGTACTATAAAGAAGCACTGGAACTGTGATGACACAAGTAATGATATAGTTTTGCATCTTAATTTATTGCTATGGCTGGAACGAGCAATTGTTTTGCCACTGATTCGATGCCCCTCTTAATGTAACACGTAATTATCTCTACTTGTGCAAACAGGGATCTTCTTTGAAAATACCATATATTTTAGTGGAACTGCACAAGAAGATGCTGGAAACATTAATCTAATCGAGGAGTATATAGTAAGCATGGCCACCACAGTAGATAGAAACAGATGGTTCCAGAGAAGTGCTTCATCTGTATGCTCTACACAATAAGCCTCCTCACAGAGGTTGGTACTCTCCCACTGATTTCATCCATATGATTGAGCTTTGTCATCTCTATTGGTGTTGTGCTACTGTTTAGATACTGTCATCAAAAAGTGGTATTGTCCTTGAGAAGTGCTTCATCTGTGCTATTTTAAATATTCCATTTCCTTTTTTTCGAGCAAACAAGGATGCTAGCATTTAATTATCCTCTTGTCTTTGCACAACAGGTTCATCCTTCTCTGAGGCCTTGTTCGATTGAGATGGTTTTTGAAGGGGAATGGCAGGGTTTGAGGGGGATTATATCCCCTACAAGCCAAAATCCTCTCCAATCCACTCCAATCCCCTTGGGAGGAGGATTAAACGAACAAGGCCTGAAGAAGAATATGGAGTACGTGAAGTGACTAGTTCCGATTATGCCAGGATGAAAAAGCCATGTCTATCTTCTCATCAGAAGGAGCAGTTGAAGGATGGTTACATTACCCCCCACAAGACTAAACTAACTTCAGCTCAGAAGGACTGACAAATCCCCATTTTCTTGTTGTGATGCGCGAGTACAATGTTGTTCTAGGATTCTTTCCGGTGAGTTCCATTTTTCTAAAAGTGTGCTCTACATGGACCATGTAGGTGCCTATTTAAACTATCAATTCATAGTACAGTTTGCTTTATACTAATCACTTTTTTGTATTTGTGCAAACAGGGGTGCTCAGCTTGATATCAATGGGAACTGCACAAAATGTTCATGAATACATTGAATCATTCATTTCCACCACTAGAAAGGAGGTGCCGATAAGTTCAAGGCGTTGCAACATATAAGGGCGAAATCATACAAGCTACGCGCGAATTTGGTTGATTTTGGTGGAACTGCACATAAATAACAGCTGGTTTATTTAGCACGAGGTGCCATGTCAATGTCCGAACTGATGGCAAACCCTGCCCATTCCACAATCGTAGGCATTTGATATTTTGGAATGGGAAAACCATGTCAAATTTTGCTCATTGATTTTAGCAAGAAGACATGCGTTTGATATTTTCGAATGGGACGCCCTTTGCTGTCAGCAGCGTCGATCCATTTTTTCTTTATTCTTTAGTTGTGAAGTAAAATTGGCTCTGACATGTGAATCGCTGAGATGCATAATCATCGATTGTTTTGAATGTTCTCTATGAATTGCCAGGCCTGTGTGTTTGATTACAATGTACAGGAACGCTAAAATGCTTGGACAATTGCCAGGCCTGTGGGCTTGGTAGCGGGTCGGTCCAGCAGCCGGACAAGCTGGCTCGCCAGCTACCTCGCCGAGCTGAGCGACAACAATCAGACGATGGACGTAGCTTCCGACCAGGAGCCAGTGCCACTGTCCAAGTCGGTTCATGCCATGTTCACCATAGAGCAGGTGCGTGTAGCGACCAGACCTCAAACAGTCTGATCTCTGTGCATCAGTGTCATCCCTAGATCAGTAATGCTGACACGCACACTACTTGAAGTATTTATAACAGAGTAGCAATCACACACAGCGACCAGACCTCAAACAGTCTGATCTCTGTGCATCAGAGTCATCCCTGGATCAGTAATGCTGACACGCACAGTACTTGAAGGATTTATAACAGAGTAGCAATCACACACTTATTACATCGATAGTCCAACGATGAATTTATTACAAATAATATGGCTGAAGGACATCTAACAGGATAACAGTGGAAGGCTTGGAAGATAAGTGAGTCCATCAACTCCAGCGGCATCACTGAGTATAGAACCACGACCTAAAAGGGCATCTTACTCGTCGTCTGAAAAGTCTGCAACATGAAATGTTGCTGCCCGAAAACGGGTCAGCACATGGAATATGCTGGCAAGGTAACACAAGAGAATGCAATGAAAGTAAAGCTATACTATATGCAATATGGCTGGTGGAAAGCTCTATGGTTAAGTTTTTGCGTAAAGCCAATTTTTCCCTACTTCAAAGGAATAGATTTTAATTAACTATCATGGTAGTTGAAACATCATTGAGAAGATAGACATCCTCTCAACCCCAATTAAACTAATCATTAAACCCAACAAAATTAATTAAAGTAACATGATGAGATTCACATGATAATCCAAGTACTAGATACTCAAGACGTCCATAACCGGGGACACGGCTAATCATGATCAGTTTGTACACTCTGCAGAGGTTTGTGCACTTTTCCCACAAGAATCGATCGCCTCCGTTTGGTTTCTCGCACTGCATGGTGTTTGAGAAACGGATGACCAAGACACAGTCTTTCCGAAGAGGTCCCCTTAACCAGATAGATAGGCCAGTACACCTACAAAACCCACTACATCTGCTAGCCCATCATGGAAAGGTTTCCCACAACTTACTCAACTATGCCAGAGCCCATATTGGCATGTGGCTGCACACGAAAGTTTCTAGTATGAAAAATCTCATGATCCCTTTGAGCCTGGGAGGCGGTCCAAAAGAAAAACAGGCAATCGCTGGAATACCCAGATGCCTCAATCCACCCAGATGTGTATTAATGTTGCCACCTTAAGTTGAACCATTAATTAACAACTCACATATGTCATGGATTTCACTCAAACCCAAACCACGTCTACGAGCATAGCATGTCCTAACAGCAAACGTAGAAGTAACTCCCAAGGGTTTGAATGTAATGCAGGTAATAGGTACTACCTCAGACTACTTCCCAATCCCATAAGTTCATTGATCCTACTCATGCAATGTGTGAGGGTTTGACTAATGCAATGAAAACTGGGTAATTGGAAAGCATGATCAAAGTGTTACTTGCCTTGCTGATGATCCGCAAAACCTAGAGACTCAAAGTAGCAAGCGGCGAACTCCGGGTACTCTATCGGAATCAAACAAGCACACAATAAGTACTTAACTAATGCACGGGTAAAACTCAAATAACAGATCTTACCAGAAAGTTCAACTTAATAACTCCGGTTTGCAAAAAGAGTCAACTCGAAAGAAGCAACGAAACTCAAACTGCAAAAGAAACGAGCTTCGGTTTACTAGTTGGCCTAAAGTCAAATTTTACAGTATCCAAAACTTTATTCAAGTTGATTAAACATAAAGAGGGCTTCGAGACGAAGATCTGGGATTTTGAATCACCTGATTCCGACTCTCGAGCGAAAAGAAAAACGAAAAACAAGATCAGGGTAGAAATCGCGATCGGAATAACCGCGGATAAATACCCCGAAAAAGAAAAACGACGAACAGGCTAACGAACGAACGTTCGCTGTCTGTGGTTAACTAACGAAAACCATTCGTTAAAACGGACATACGGACGAACGTCCGCTAAATAACTAAACCGACGAAAACTAAACCGATCTATTCTAAAAAAACAGATCTAGGGTTTTCCTAAAAAAACGATCGGTTCTTTTTAAAAAAAACCGATGGCAACGGCGGCGTATACCTCGATGACGGCGGCGGGATCCGGCGGCTCCGGCGGGATCCGGCGGGCGGGGCGGCGGCGGCTCCGGCGGCAGCGGTGGCAGCGGCGGTGGCAGCGGCGAGGGGCGGCGGTGGCAGCTGCGCGGGGCGGCGGCGCTGGCGCCGGCGGTGTGCGGCGCGGGCAGAGGAAGCGGCGGCGGCGGCGCGGCGCGCTAGGGTTTGGGTGCGGGGGGCGGCTGCGGGTTGGGGCGACGGGCCGGATCGGGCGAGTTATAAAGCCCAGAGTCCTGGGCTAGTAAGACTCCTAGTCTGTTTCCTTTTTTTCTAAAAAGAGTCCCGGCGTAGAAAAACTAACGAAAGGAATACCAAACGGACTCCAAAATTCCCGAAATAAATTTTTAGCGTCCTTTAATAATATTTAGGACAAAGTGAACATTTTTCCCGGACCTAAATGCAATTTTGAAAAATGTGTATTTTTCCTATGCAAATAAATCCAGAAAAATACCAAAAGTGATTTTAATATATCTTTTTCCTCCAATATTTCTGTTATTTTGGAGAAGTCGTATTATCTCCGCTCATATTTTGTATTTAGAAATATTTTTAGGAGAGAAAAATAATTAGAATCACACTGTCCTCGCACCGGTATTCGAGCGAACTCAAATACGAAAACGGTAAAATTCCCAACTCTCTCCGTAGGTCCTTGAGTTGCTTAGAATTTTCGAGGAACTCCACGAACAAAATGCAAAAACATGCAAATGCAATATGATCTGTGTATAACATTCCAAATTGAAAATTTGGGATGTTACAAACCTACCCCCCTTAGAATGAATCTCGCCCTCGATATTCGACTTGGCTAGAGAACAGGTGTGGGTGGTCCTTGCGTAGATCATCTTCTCGTTCCCAGGTGGCTTCTTCCTCGGTGTGGTGACTCCACTGAACTTTGCAAAACTTGATAACCTTGCTGCGAGTAACTCTGCTCGAAAATTCGAGAATCTTAACAGGCTTCTCCTCGTAAGTCAGATCCCTATCCAACTGAATTGCTTCCAGGGGTACTGTGTCTCTAAGCGGTATATCGGCCATTTCCGCGTGACACTTCTTAAGCTGCGATATGTGAAATACGTCGTGCACTCCTGACAATCCTTCGGGCAATTCCAACTTATAGGCAACCTCTCCCATGCGTTCCAAAACACGGTAAGGTCCCACAAATCTCGGGGTTAACTTCCCTTTAACTCCAAAACGTTTAACTCCTCGCAGAGGCGATACTCTCAAGTACGCTCTATCTCCGATCTCATAGGTTATCTCCTTGCGCTTCGAGTCTGCATAACTCTTCTGCCTGGACTGAGCTACCTTTAGTCTATCTCGGATCAACTTTACCTTCTCCTCAGACTCTTTGATTAAGTCTGGTCCAAACAACTGTCGATCTCCAACTTCATCCCATGGCAATGGTGTTCGGCATCTCCTTCCATACAATGCCTCGAACGGTGCCATCTTCAAACTGGCTTGGTAACTGTTGTTGTATGAGAACTCGGCGTAGGGCAAGTTGTCATCCCAACTAGATCCATAATCTAATACAAAGGCTCTCAGCATATCCTCCAAAATCTGATTGACTCTCTCCGTCTGTCCATCTGTCTGCGGGTGAAACGTTGTGCTAAACTCTAGCCTGGTACCCAAGGTTTCATGTAACTGATTCCAGAACTTTGAGGTAAACTGGGTTCCTCTATCTGATATGATGCTCTTCGAAACTCCATGCAGACATACAATTCTGGTCATGTATATATTTGCCAACTTTGCACTGGTATATGTGGTTTTCACAGGGATAAAGTGGGCTACCTTCGTCAATCGGTCTACTACTACCCAGATTGAATCGTATCCTGCTTTGGTCCTGGGCAATCCGGTGATAAAATCCATGCCAAGCTTCTCCCACTTCCATTCGGGTATTGCCTTAGGTTGTAACAATCCTGCTGGCTTCTGATGTTCTGCCTTCACTCTCTGGCATACATCACAAACTGCTACATACTCCGCGATATCCTTCTTCATACCGGTCCACCAGAAAATATCCTTCAAATCCAAATACATCTTAGTATTTCCTGGGTGAATCTAGTATGGCGAATCATGGGCCTCCTATAAAATCAACTTCCTGATCTCCGGGTCATTAGGCACATAGATTCGATCCTCAAACCATAGGGTGTCATGCTCATCCTCACGAAATCCTTTAGCTTTTCCTTCGCTCATCCTCTCCTTTATAGCGACAACCTCCTTGTCAGCTTTCTGAGCTTCTCTGATTTTATCCATCAGGGTAGACTGCATTTCTAGCGTTGCTACATAGCCTCTCGGAACTATCTCCAAACATAGTTCTCTTAGGTCCTCGGCTAACTCCTTTGGAAATTCTTCCATCATTAGGGTATTGACATGGCTCTTACGGCTTAGTGCATCAGCTACTACGTTAGCCTTTCCGGGATGATAATGCAATCTCATGTCATAATCCTTAATGAGTTCCAGCCATCTCCTTTGCCTAAGATTCAGCTCCTTCTGGGTGAATATATACTTCAAACTCTTGTGATCCGTATATACTTCACAACGGTTCCCAATAAGAAAATGTCTCCACGTCTTTAATGCATGCACTATGGCTGCTAACTCCAAATCATGGGTGGCATAGTTCAGCTCATGAGGTTTTAGTTGTCGTGAAGCATACGAAACAACTCTTCCTTCCTGCATAAGAACTGCTCCAAGTCCTCGACGTGAAGCGTCGCAGTACACCTCATAATCCTTATGTTGATCTGGCAGAATCAACACAGGGGACGAGACCAACATTTTCTTCAATTCCTGAAAACTGGCCTCACATTCTTCTGTCCAACTGAACTTGGTGTCCTTCTTCAACAACTGTGTCATTGGCTTTGCAATCTTCGAGAAATTCTCGATGAATCTCCGGTAGTATCCTGCAAGTCCAAGAAAACTCCGGATCTCTCCAACTGTCGTCGGTGCTTCCCAATGAGTCACAGTGTCCACTTTAGCGGGATCTACTACTATTCCTTCTCCGGATATAACATGTCCGAGGAATCCGACTTCCTTCAACCAAAACTCGCATTTGCTAAACTTGGCATATAACTGATGTTCTCTAAGCTTCTCCAGTACCAAACGCAAATGATCTGCATGCTCCTCTTCATCCTTCGAGAAGATCAAAATATCATCTTTGAACACTACGACGAACTTATCCAAATACTCCATAAACACTTTGTTCATCAGGTTCATAAAGTATGTCGGTGCGTTCGTCAGACCAAACGACATAACGGTATACTCGTACAACCCATACCTAGTGGTAAAGGCCGTCTTGGGTATATCCTGCTCTCGGATCTTCAATTGATGGTACCCTGATCGCAGATCGATCTTGGAAAATATCTTAGCTCCTTGCAATCTATCGAACAGATCATTGATCATTGGTAATGGGTACTTGTTCTTGATCGTTACTTCATTCAATCCACGGTAATCAACAACCATTCTTAACGATCCATCCTTCTTCTCCACTAGAAGTACTGGCGAACCCCAAGGCGAAGAACTTGGGCGTATGAATCCTTTATCCAGTAACTCCTTAATCTGTTTCTTTATCTCCTCCAAATCCTTTGCGGGCATCCTATATGGTCTCTTAGAAATTGGCCCGGTGCCTGGCAAAAGTTCAATCAAAAACTCTATATCTCTATCCGGTGGCATGCCAGGTAACTCCTCTGGAAACACATCCGGATAATCCTTCACTACTGGCACTTCCTCCTGAACAACTCCCGTGAGAGAATGTACTTGAGTCCTTATAGGTGAATGCCTAGATACATACTTAATCCTTTTTCCCTCCGGGGTGGTGAGCAAAATAGACTTACTGGCATAGTCAATATTACCTCCATACTTCGATAGCCAATCCATACCTAATATCACATCCAATCCTTGTGACTCCAGAACTATTAGGTCAGAGGGGAAAGTGTGGCGTCCTATGATCAATGGCGTCTGAAAACATCCTTGGTGTGCCATATAATCTGCTCCAGGTGAACTTACTAACATGGGGGGTCTTAAGAACTCGGGTGGACATCCTATGTCTATTTACGAATCCCCTTGAAATATATGAATGCGATGCTCCAGTATAGAAAAGAACTATTGCGGTAAATGTCTTAACCAAAAACTTACCGACAACAGCATCTGGTTGCTCTTCTACCTCCTCCACGGTCACGTGGTTCACTTGTCCTTTGTTGAACGGGTTGGGCTTCTTCCTGGCGCTTCCATTGTCGTTCCCATTCTTAACTTCTGGGCATTCATTGGCATAATGTCCATTCTTCCCGCACTTGTAACAAGTGACATGGCTAAAATCCCTCTTGGTGGGTGTGGACGGTGTAGGGCGGTTCTGGTTTCCGTTGGCTCCATTCCCATTCCCATTGCCATTCTTAGTGCCATTGTGGTTGTGCGAGCTACCTCCTCCATGGGTATGTTGAAACTATCCTACCGCTTTAGGGGTAAAGCGGGGCTTCTGCTGAGCTCCAGAATTATACTTTCCTTGCCCATACTTCCTCTTGCGACTCTCAATCTGTTGATGCTTCCTTTCAATCATTAGGGCGCGATCAACCAACTCCTGGTAGTTATTGAAAGTTGCCACCATCAACTGTACACTCATCTCATCATTCAGCCCTTCCATGAATCTCTCCTGCTTAGCGGCATCTGTGGCCACATCATCTGGGGCATAACGAGATAGGGTACTAAACTCATCCACGTACTGGGCCACAGTACGATTCCCTTGGCGCAAATTGCGAAACTCCTGCTTCTTCATACTCATGGCTCCAGTTGAGACATGGGCGGTATGAAAAGCTTGTTGAAACTGATCTCAAGTCACATTGGCTACGGGGTAAGTGGCTGTGTAATTCTCCCACCATGCTGTGGCTGGTCCAAACAACTATTGTGAGGGATATGGTTAGCAGGTATAAACCGGCTATTGTAAACCGGCTTGGTTATATTATACTTGGTTTAATATTTTAGTAGGGACTACGGCCCATGAGATTTTAAGGCCCATGTATAGAAGTATGGTCTGTAAACCGCCAAGAGATGTAACTTGAGAGATAAGAAAGAAAGACAGAGACCGAGGCGGACACGATTATGAGCCGGCCTCGGGACTCTGTAAACCGGACCAGGCGTTGCCTCTATATAAAGGGACGGCCTGGACGGTTCAGGGACAAGCAACAAACAATCCGTCGAGACACAGGCAAAGCGAATCCGCTCCCTGTAAACCGACGCCCAAGCAATACCAAACCAACTAGACGTAGGCTTTTACCTTCTCCGAATGGGCCGAACTAGTATAAATCCTTTGTGTCCTTTGTGTGCCATGAATCCTTTCAAGCTAACCCGTGCGATGGTTCCATCATCAAGTCCGTTAAACCGGACCTCTGCCGTGTTATTTCCACGACAGTTGGCGCCCACCGTGGGGCCTGCGCACGATGGTTTCGAGTTCTTGAAAGGCGGCTTCGAAGGGTTAAAAGGTTACGCAGTCGGCCGGATGACCAAGAGTTGTCGTGGCCGGATCTACATCGACGACGCGGGTTGGGGACCGGAGGCCGATTCGATCGAATACGGGTACCGGGTCCCCTTCGGCAGCATCCAAGTCCTCATCGGCAAAATTGGTGAACCGGGACCTGAGCCGGACACCCTCCCCAACATCGTCGAGCCGGCTCAGCATACGAGATCGGCCCGGATTCAGCCTGCCATGAAGCATGTGTTCGTTGGAGCAATTCACGGAGGCCGAGCCGAGGACGGATCGGAATCTGATGGTGCAACCGTCGTCTACTCAGATGACGAATCTTCATCCGGGGAAACTGAATCTCTGTATCAGTTGCGGGACGGCCGGTCTGAGGGCGAGTCCGATGGAAACAGTATTTCGGACCCCTTTGACCCGCCAAACCGGGTGGCGGTCTTCATGGCCGGTTCACAACCCCCGACGAACGGAACGACAGCAGAGGCTGGTGCAGGGGGAAGCGGTTCAAATCCCTCCCTTACTGAAGTTCTATCCACCTTGATCGAGGAATTCACGGCTAAAGCGGTGGAGGTCGTAGCTCCAGCAGACAAGGCGCAACATGATGCAGCGCTTCTTCAGTTGAAAGGTCGGATCGATCAGTTAAAGGAGGATTTAAAGGCGGAAGGAGAAATGTTAGCCATAAGATAAGCAGAGTTGGATGATCAAGCCTTTCATTTGAGGATGGAGCAGGCTTCTGTGGAAGGAGTAAGGGGGCGAAAATATCGGTCCCGCCTACCGCCGGGTTACGAATCTGCGAATTTGTTCAGAACACCTGGGGCCGGGGCCAGTAATAATCCGGCCTTAAACCGGAGAACACCCCCGGCTCGGGATGAGCCGGTTCAGCAGCCCGCCGCAGAACGGGAGCGTAGGATTACATCGGCGCCTTATGTTCCTGTCCCTTCAGGACACTATTCAAACCCCTTGGATAATATTGCTGCAGCGGCGGCGCGGTTGGCCGCTTTACCCATGGAAGAAACGTCTCCGGTGGCGATAGAGGCGCGCAGGGCCCAGAAGCTACTTAACACGGCGTTAATACAGCAGCAAGCGTACTCTCATAGCAGGGAAAGGTTACATTCAACACCACGTCCCAACCGAAGTTATTCTAGACATTGGGAGGAGCCAGAAGTGTCTAGCAGTGAGCGCAGGAGACATCAGCGCAGGCAGGATAATCCGGCAAGGGCGGAAATGCCAGCCCCAGACCTAAACCGGCCTAGATCGGAGGCCAGAGAGGAAATTCGTCAGTCGACGCCGGTTCACACAGCCACTACAGGGGCAGGAGCTACAGCAAGCGGTTTTGGGATACAATGTCTTGTCCCTGCCC
Source organism: Secale cereale (assembly GCA_902687465.1). Classification (NCBI taxonomy): domain Eukaryota; kingdom Viridiplantae; phylum Streptophyta; class Magnoliopsida; order Poales; family Poaceae; genus Secale; species Secale cereale. The sequence goes on along the minus strand of LR738715.1, from coordinate 687,793,553 downwards.
TGCGGAGTGTTAAGTTGCCCAAGGATTTCAAAGGACCTCGCAAGGTACCTAATTACACAGCCTATTTACCACCTGAAGCTTGGGTGGAAAGTTATGAGATGGCCATGGAGATGCTGGATGTGGATGAATCGGCTTGTGCCAAATATTTCACTATGATGCTTGAGGGCACGGCCCGGACCTGGCTAAAGGCGCTGCCCCCGAATTCTATCGGGTCATGGGGGGAACTGCGCAGTCAGTTCATCAAAAACTTCAAGGATACATGCAAGCAACCGATGTCGGTGATAGATTTAGCAGCCTGTGTGCAAGGAGAGCAGGAGTCTACAGCAGCTTGGGTACGCAGAGTGGCAGAGATCTTACACTCCTCAAATGGCATCAACCCTAGCACAGCAATTGTAACATTGGAGAACAATTGCCGGTTTGAGTCGTTAAAATTAAAACTCGGACGGCTTAAAAGGGACTGCAATGACATGGGGACTTTAATGAGCGCCCTGGTAAAATACGGAGACTCGGATAATACAAAGTATCCGGAAGCAGAAGGAGATAAAGCGGGGAAGGCCAGCAAGACTAGTAAACCGGCGCCTGTTAATCCGGTTACTTCAAGCTTTTTGGGTAAACGGAAGGCAGAAAATAGTTCTGATTTTGTGGCTAATACTCAAGTTCAAGGCGGTTTTCAGGGTAATCCGGCAAATTCTACTCTCCAAACCGGCGGAGGAGATCCGGGCTGGGAGCAGGAGTTGGACCGACCCTGTCCAAAGCATAGCGGAAGAGGGAAAATAGCAAGGCATACTATGAGAGAATGCATACCCTTTATGAAGGCAGTGAATGGCCGTTTTAATCCTCCTAACCGGCCCCCGTACGGCGGTTCAGGGCCCGGATTTTATGGTTCGGGACATCAGGGGAACAGTTCCGGATCAGGGTATAGGGGAAATAACGGCGGTTATCAGCCCCGACCAAGCGGCCAAAATAAACAAGGGAATTACAATAGTCAGGGGAATCAATCCCATCATCAAGGTGGTTATAATGGTCAGAATAATCAGCAGCAGGGCCAAGGGAGTTATAATAATCAAGGAAACCAGCAGCAGCCGCGTCAGCAGCAGCAGCCACAATCCGGGTATCAGAGTAACCCGAAGGAGTTAAGTAGTGTGCAGTATCATGTCTTCACCACAAGTCTGTGCAAACGAGACCAGAAGGTGCTAAAGCGGGCTGTTAATGCGATGGAACCGGCGACACCTCAATTTCTCCGATGGTCGGAACAGCCCATTGTATGGAGCAGAGAGGACCACCCGTTACGGGTGGATAATCCGGGTCATTTAGCCTTGGTAGTAGCACCTCAGGTGGGAGGATACAAGTTTACTAAAGTCCTCATGGACGGGGGTAGTAGTATCAATATACTGTATTACGAGACCTTCCGTCGTATGGGTCTGACAGATAAAAAGTTAAGAACATCAAACACAGTGTTTCACGGGGTGGTCCCAGGTAAGTCAGCTTATCCAGTTGGTAAGATTGACTTAGAAGTTACCTTTGGAGATGAGTATGATTCCAGATCGGAGATGATCACTTTTGAAGTTGTCAAAATTAAAAGTCCGTATCATTCTTTGTTTGGAAGGACGGTTTATGCTAAATTTATGGCTAGGCCATGTTATGTTTATTTGCAGCTTAAGATGCCGGGTCATAAAGGCACGATTACGGTGCATGGCAGTCGTAAGATAGCGGTGGAGTGTGAAGAAGGTGATGCAGCTTATGCAGAAGCGGTATGTGCCACGGAAGAGCTAAAGTTTTATAAAGATAATGTCGATCCGGCAGATATGACTCCACTGAAGAAACCAACTACCGAGCATGATCCGGCATTGAAGTTCAAGTCAGCGGAAGAGACTAAGCAGGTTGATTTTGTGCCTGGAGACTCGTCTAAGCAGTTCACCATCAGTGCTAACCTTGATCCCAAATAGGAAAGCGCGCTCATCGAGTTCATCCGTGAGAACCGGGATATCTTTGCATGGAAACCTTCTGACATGCCAGGTATACCGAGGGAACTCGCTGAGCACAAGTTGAATATTGATCCGAAGTTTAAACCGGTAAAACAGTATCTGCGCCGCTTTAATGAAGAGAGGCGCAAGGCTATAGGAGAAGAAGTGGCCAGACTTTTGGCGGCGGGGTTCATAGTGGAAGTCTTTCATCCGGAATGGTTGGCTAATCCGGTGCTGGTTCTAAAGAAGAATGGGAAGTGGAGGATGTGTGTGGATTACACAGATCTCAATAAAGCTTGCCCGACTGATCCTTTTGCTCTACCTCGCATTGATCAGATTATCGATGCCACAGCAGGGTGTGAGCGGCTGAGTTTTTTGGATGCATATTCAGGTTATCACCAGATCAAGATGGCAGTTGAAGATCAAGAGAAGACAGCTTTCATAACTCCTTTTGGTGCTTTTTGCTATGTGTCTATGCCCTTTGGGCTCAAGTGTGCACAGGCAACTTATCAGCGTTGCATTCAGAATTGTTTAAAGGGGCAGATAGGAAGGAACGTGCATGCTTATGTGGATGACATTGTGGTCAAATCAAAGGAGGAAAGAACGATGATAGAGGACCTCAAAGAAACCTTTGATAATCTTCGAGCTTACAGGATGATGCTTAATCCGGAGAAATGTGCTTTTGGTGTTCCGGCTGGTAAGCTTCTGGGATTCCTGGTCTCGAACAGGGGAATAGAAGCTAACCCGGAGAAGATCAAGGCCATCACATCTTTGACAAAACCGGTCTGCATCAATGATGTTCAGCGCATAGCTGGCCGGATCACGGCGCTAAGCCGGTTTATCAGTCACTTGGGAGAAAAAGCGATCCCACTTTATCAAATGTTGAAGAAGACGGACCGATTCATTTGGAGTGATGAGGCAAATACAGCGTTTGAGAATCTGAAACAGCAACTAGCAAAACCACTGGTTTTAGCTACCCCAATTGATAAGGAGCCTTTGCTGTTATATGTTGCTGCGAATACACGGGCGGTCAGCGTTGCGATTGTGGTTGAGCGCAAGAAAGCAGGGAAGGAGCATCCGGTTCAGCGCCCGGTTTATTATGTGAGTGAAGTACTCATCGAGTCCAAACAAAGGTACCCTCACTGGCAGAAGTTGGTATATGGGGTGTTCATGGCAAACCGGAAACTGAAGCATTATTTCCAAGGGCATCCAATAACTGTGGTTAGTTCAGCTCCGTTAGGAGACATAATCCAGAACAGGGAAGCGACAGGCAGGATAGCCAAGTGGGCCATTGAGCTCAGCCCGCATGAGTTGAAGTATGTACCGCGTACTGCTATAAAATCTCAGGCATTGGTAGACTTCATCAATGACTGGACGGAGTTGCAAACTCCTGAGGAAAAGCCGGATCTTACTTATTGGACGATTCACTTCGACGGTTCAAAGCAGTTGGAGGGCTCGGGGGCTGGAGTTGTCTTAACTTCCCCCAGAGGTGATAAATTTTGTTATGTCCTTCGGTTATTATTTCCTTGTACTAATAATGCAGCAGAATATGAAGCATTACTTCATGGTTTGCGATTGGCAAAGGAGATGAATTTGAGCCGGGTTAAGTGCCTGGGCGATTCAGACCTAGTGGCACAGCAAGTTTCGGGCAAGTGGGATTCAAGGGATCCCCTCATGGCGGCTTATCGGCGAGAAGTTGAAGCGGTCGCAGGATATTTCAAGGGATATCAGGTGGAACATATAGACCGGCGGAGGAACGAAGCGGCCGACGCTTTAAGCCGGCTAGGATCGCAACGTAAACCGGTGCCACCAAACACCTTTTTGGATGAATTGCACAGTCCTTCGGTTCAAGTACCTTCGGAGAACGACCTAGCTGTTCCGGACCCAGAAGCACAGTTAGTTGCAGCAATCCATGTTATTCCGGATTGGACGATACCCTATTTGGCGTACTTAAGCCGAGGAGAGTTACCGGAGGACGAAGAGGAAGCACGGCAAATAATCCGGCGTTCCAAGTCTATGACAATTGCAAACGGAGAGCTGCACCATCGTAGTACTTCTGGAGTATTTCAACGATGCGTTTCAGCTGAGGAAGGTTGTGAGATTCTAAGGGAGATTCATGAAGGGGATTGTGGTCATCATGCCGGGTCAAAGTCTTTAGTGGCTAAAGCATTCCGACATGGTTTCTATTGGTTAACCGCGCATTCAGATGCGGCGGATCTGGTCCGAAAGTGTGATGCTTGCCAGAAGTTCTCAAGACGTGCTCTTATTCCGGCACAGGAACTCCGGATGATACCAATAACCTGGCCTTTTGCAACTTGGGGGCTTGACATGGTTGGTCCTTTCAAGAGATCCCAAGATCAGAAAACTCATCTACTGGTAGCAGTAGACAAGTTTACAAAGTGGGTTGAAGCGGAGCCTATAAGCAAGTGTGATGCGGCAACAGCGGTTAAATTCATCAAAAAAGTAATATTCCGGTTTGGCTTTCCACACAGCATCATTACAGATAATGGCACCAATTTATCTCAGGGTGAGATGGAAGAGTTCTGTCAACGAGAGCATATTCGTCTCGACGTGTCTTCTGTGGCTCACCCCAATCCAATGGTCAGGCAGAAAGGGCAAATCAGGAGATTTTGCGAGGAATCAAACCCCGGCTTATGACACCTTTGCAGAGAACCCCAGGTTGTTGGGTTGAAGAATTACCGTCTGTTCTTTGGAGTATTAACACTACACCAAACCGGTCTACAGGTTATACACCTTTCTTCATGGTTTACGGTGCAGAGGCAGTTCTTCCAAGCGACATACGCCATGATTCACCAAGGGTAGCGGCCTATGTCGAAACTGTTAATGAGGAGTCAAGACAAGACGGTTTAGATCGGTTGGATGAAGAGCGTGATATAGCTGCAGCACGGTCGGCGATTTATCAGCAAGATCTGCACAGATATCATAGCCGCCGGATTAGAACCAGGACATTCCAGGAGGGTGACTTGGTACTTCGGCTCATCCAAGATCAAACAGATATGCACAAGCTATCCCCGCCATGGGAAGGGCCCTTTGTGGTCAGCAAGAATTTACATAACGGTTCATACTACTTGGTGGACATTCGAGAACACAAGGACTCACGGACATCAGAAGAGGAGACGAAGAGGCCATGGAACATTGCCCATTTACGGCCATATTATACTTGAGCTAGGTGCTCCAATGTATCCTATGTATATATTATGAATAATGAATAAACCGGCACCCTCGGTAAACCGGGGGCTTAGCCCCTTTTCCATATACACAAATCTTGTGACAAGCAATCATATCAATTTACTATCAAATGACATATTTCAATGTGGGCTGGTTTAGAAACTAATTTTTGCAGAATATGTGAAGGAGCAATGGAACTCTTGGGAACAGGAGATTATATCCGGTTCAAGAAGAGAAGACTCCATAAAACGGAAACCCACAGGTTCAAAACAGAACAATGGAGACCCCCTGGGAGTTGGTATCATCCGCTCCCAGTGATCGGATTAAGTTTTACAATTTCTTGCAACCCTCTGAAAAGTTGGACAAGTCCACATTCAGTGATTGGTTTAGATTGACCCACCGGTTCAGGAGGAACCCTGGAGGCCCCTTGGAACAGATGGTTTGCCCACGTTCCATTGATCGGATCTTATTTACAAATTCTTTCGGCCCTCTGAACAGTTGATACGCTCACGTTCAGTGATTGGCTAGGCCCCTTGGGACAGTTGGTTCGCCCACGTCCCATTGATCGGATCTTACTTACAAATTCTTTCGGCCCTCTGAACAGTTGACACGCTCACGTTCAGTGATTGGCTAGGCCCCTTGGGACAGTCGGTTCGCCCACGTCCCATTGATCGGATCTTACTTACAAATTCTTTCGGCCCTCTGAACAGTTGATACGCTCACGTTCGGTGATTGGCTAGGCCCCTTGGGACAGTCGGTTCGCCAACGTCCCATTGATCGGATTGGTTTTTATTTGCGGTTCTATCGGCCCTCTGAACAGTCGATACGCTCACGTTCAGTGATTGGCTAGGCTCCTTGGGACAGTAGGTTTGCCCACGTCCCATTGATTGGCTGAACCTTGCTTTGAGCCTGGCAGCTCTTTGAAAAAGCCTCGACTACATGGTCTGATTTGAAAAATTGTGTGTTTCTTGGTGTTTCTTATGTTTTATAACCTTTTAAACCGAGTGGAACAGCTCCAGAAGTTGACCGCCTACCTATAAAGTTATAAGTCTGGGTCATGAACACCAGCGAGAGTTAAACCGGCGTTCATCATAATCCGGATCGACCTTCATGATGAGCCAACAAATTGGCAATACATGATCAGTTATAATGACCGGTGTTTTTTAAGCCGGCCTGGTTTTGACTATAAGTCACCAGTATGAGACAAAACAATGACCGGAGTTTTATTAACCCGGCCCAGTTGTGATCAAGCCCGGTGTTCATTAAAACCCGGATGGCGTATCAGGCACAAGTTACAATTTTCTGAAACAAGATGAGCCAGATTTATCGACAAGATGGACTGAAGAGTTTCAAGTGTTTATTAGAATTAATGAAGACCGATTCAGGTGACTTTACCATCCTAACCGGTTTAAAGTATATTGGATACATACATCTCAGGTATAACAGTTATTTTTAAGATATGTTTATTAGATGTTTCAAGAGAACAAGTTAACCCGTTCAGTGGTAAGCCACTAGGACATATTTTTCGATATTTTTATGAGCAGAAGAAAGCAGCCGCATCAGGCAACGGATCAACGGACGAATACTCCATAAAGACAAAATGTCGGATCACAGCACATTAAGTTTCAGCTAAACCTATTACAAGGCATAAAAAGCCCAATAGTTGGAAGCATTGTTTAACGGAATAACAATCATGGCTACAACAATGGCATTTAAGATTGTGCGTCTCCTTGCTGAGACGGCTGGCCACCGTCTTGATCCGGAGTGACTTCATCCTCGTGAAGCGGTTGGAAGTCCGGTGCACGCCAGTCAATCTTTGCCAAGGCACGGAAATACACTTCATCGTTGATAAGCTCAACAGGATCAATATCAGGAGCAAAGGTGTGAGGACGAACCGGCGGAATTAAGTTCACAATATCGTAAACCGGTCGCTCCACCCGCTCGTTCTGCAGGTTATATGATGGATGATATCGCGACAAGTCTGATTCCAACGCAAGCTTGTTGGCGAGGGGACGCATCTCCTTTGTCAGGGCATAAAGATCTTTTTCATTGAAAGTTGAACCGTCCTCCTTGGTATCAGGAAATCCGGTTAACACCTCCTCCGGATCAAGGTCCGGGACCCAAGCTTTAGCCCTCGTAAGGGCCAGAAGAGCACCTCCTCGAGCGGCCGATTTCTTAACCTCTTCAAGACGAGCCGGTAGAATGGACAAACTATTCAAAGTATCTTGGATAGTTGAAGGAGCCGGTTTACCAAATGAAGTGGCACTGATAATCCGTTGCGTTCCGGAGTATAACTGTTCAACCAAGGTATAGCAGGCCTTGAGTTTTTTCCGCAAGTCGTCCCCAAGATGGGAGACGCGGCGTCCTACATACAACAATGAAAGTTAAACCGGTGCAAGTCACAGGTTACAAAGATAAAGACAGGAGTTCAGATTATGCTTACCAAAAATAGCAGAAGTCATCAAGTCAATTTGGCGCTTTAACCCGGTCAATTCTTCAGTAACCGGATTAAGTGCTCCTGCGGCATCCTGAACACGTTTCTCAAGATCTTTTTTCTGGACTTCAAAAGTAGTCCGCTCCTCGTCAAAGTACTTCTTCAAGTCTTCAGCAGTCTTTAAGCTCACTTGAAGTTCTGTCTTAGCCTTTGAAGCGGCTGACTCAGTCTCCGTAAGCCGGCTTCGAAGTTCATTGATTTCCAGAGCATTCTGGTTCAGCTCAGCCTGCAGACAAAGTTCAAAAGCAAGATTAGAAATTACAAGTCTCAAGCACACAACCAAGTTGTCTACTTGACACTTGGGGGCTAATGGCAGTTGAAGTAATACAGCAAAGACAAATTGAAAGTACAAGTCTCAAGCACACAACCAAGTTGTCTACTTGACACTTGGGGGCTAATGGCAGTTGAAGCAATGCACCAAAGACAATTTGAAATTACAAGTATCAACTACATAACCAAGTTATCTACTTGATACTTGGGGGCTAATGTATGGATCAGCAGTTCAAACTACAAAGTTCCGGATCACCTTCAGTAAAGCAGCTAAACCAGAACTTGGGGGCTGCTATGAGATAAAGATGCGTCAAAAAAGCAAAGTCAGAAGAGGAAACTTACTTCATATTTTTCTCTCATCAGGTTCACCAGGCTGGCTTCATAATCCCGGCTGCTGTGGAGCCGGTTCAAATATCCGGAATAAATATCTTGGGCACTCATACTAGAAAGACTGGATATATCAGTACTCCACTTCCCTTTTTCTTGGGCTATCTTTTCTGCTTTAGCTGTATGTTTTGCTAAAACGGTGGGTTCAGCTGGAGCAACATAAGCAACACCTGTAACCACAACATCAGGAGAAGTGGGTGCATTGGGAGGAATAACTTCAACTTGAGCCGGATCAGGAGACGCCGGGTTAACTTGAGGAGAATTAACCCGGGCCGGACTTGGTGGATCTTGGACGTTTTCTGTAACAGGAGTTTCAAGAGCAGGTTCTACAACCGGAGCTGCAGGAGTACCTTCTGGAGGAACAACTGTGGACGGATCAATCACCGGTTCATCAGCAGAAGGATCAGCAACAGGCTTATTCGCCTTGGGCTTTTTGCTGGGTTTCGGTTTGCTGGAAAACATGCAAAATAAGTTAGCATTATAAAGAAAAAGGGGGTGTCATGAACCGGAAGAGGTGAAGAGAGTTACCCCGGAACGGTCTTCAAAGGAGGAAGCTGTGTAGCGGTCGATTCGCCGGAAGAAGACAGCGGAGTTTCCTAATAGTCAGGATCAGACGGTTTAAGGGGTTGTCGGATAAGTCCGGCCTTGGGATGAAGAAGAGTCGGAGAGAGTATCACCTCAGCGCGACGCTTTCGAACCGGAGTTAATGAGATTCCAGATGACTCCACCGCCAGGCCACTGTGGCGAGTGGTCCGGCGAAAGGCTTCGTGCTGTTGCTTCTTCAAAGTAAAATTAGGGTCTAACTTAGCATAAGGATGAGAAAATTGATATTTCCTGACGGTCCGACGGCTTTTTTGAGGAAGAGGTTCTGAATCAGAAGAAATAAGAGTTACCTCAATCTCAGTCGGGTTATCACCTTCGGGCAGTTCCTGTGAAAAGGTATCATTAGATATGATTACAAGTATATGAAAGCGAGAATTTAAACCGGAATAAAGCATACCTCGGAGTCCGGGTCATCATCCTCAGAAGGAGAACCGGCATCGACAGCTGCTTTCCTCTTCTTGTTTGCAGGGGTTTTCCGGCGAGCTTGCTTTACGGTTTTTTCCTGAGGTTTTCTCCTCCAGAAGGGGTCATCAGCCTAATTGAAAAAGCGAGAGCAATTGAAAAACGGTTCAAAGAAGACGGTTTACAAAGTACATGCCAAAGGAAAAACTTACTTCGGGCAGCTTATTCTTCTTAAAGTACGGGGCCAAGCCAACTTTAGAGCAGTCTGTTAAGGAAGGATTGACAATCTTCTTGGCTGACTCCACTACCTCCGATTCAGAAAGCTTATCCTTGGTAAACCTCTGAGGATCATCCGGTTTACCAGAGTATTTGCACATTAGCTTAGGACGCCGGCTTAAGGGAAGAATGCTCCAAGATAGCCAGCAGCGAAGAAAATCAGTACCATTCAGACCATTTGCCATAAAAGCTCTCAGCTTGGAAAGCTGTGATGAAAATCGGGTCCGTTCAGTAGCACTAAGCCGTTGCGGCAAGGGGTGATTCGCCGGAATACGGGTTTCGCGATAACCCGGCAAAGGATTTTCGCCTTCAGGAGAAGTGTCTACACAATAAAACCAGGACTTGTTCCAATCCTTTGGATGGGTATGTAAAGCAGCGTGAGGAAAGACTACGTCCCTCCTTTTCTGAATACTAATCCCGCCAAGTTCTTGGTGAGGTCCGCTGGTAAATTCAGTGCGCCGGTTTGCATGGAAGAAATCCCGGAATAAATCAACTGAAGGTTCCTCTTGCAGATACACTTCAGAAAATACTTGGAAATCGCAAATATTTGAAACAGAATTGGGCCCGATATCCTGTGGGTGCAGCTGGAAGGTGGCAAGAACATCCCGGAAAAATCTTGAACCGGGGGGAGAGAAGCCTCTAGAGATATGGTCCAAAAATACGATGACTTCCCCGGATCTAGGAGTAGGAGGGCATTCATTACCCGGAGCACGCCATTTTAACTCAGCCTGAGGGCCTAATGTGCCGATCTTAGACAGCTTGATTAAGTCATCCTCAGTAACGACGGAACGGACCCAATCGCAGGAGACATACTGCTTAGCCATTGAACAAAGTGCTGAAGAAGATAAAATGCAAAAACGGATTATGAAAGTACAATGATCCGGGATCTATCTATGGAAATTACGCAACGGTTTAAACTGAGGACTAGTTAACATGGTTAAACCGGCAACCATAAAACAAGTTATATCATTTCCGGTTTATGGCAGTTGAAGAGGAACAGTTCAACCATTGCGTCAGTTTACAGAGTCTTTTCAAGAGCAGGGCATATCAACTTAAACCGGAGCATACTTAGCGAATCTACCGAGGAGAAAAACAGGTTTCCGAAAAATTGCTAAGGGGGAAGGATCTGAGTATGCTGAGGAAAAAGAAACTAATCTAGGAGTATGCAAGAAAAGCTACACAGACTTTATACTAAAAAGATGGATTTACATGCCAGACAGGAGCAATGAAGATTCGACGCATCTACAGCGGAGTAAAAATGGAGAAGATCGAAAAGCAAAACTACTACGAGTCACAGGCTCAAAGAACGAACAAGACGAAGCTTTGCTGAGAGCTCTAATGGCGGAACGGATAAATCAACAGCATTATGTATAGACGGTGAGATCTAAGCTAGTACTAAGCGGAAGATCTATTGACTAGGGCCTAAAGGTCACAAATATTCTATGAGGAATATATCCACGAAGAGGCGAAGCTTTTGTTGGAAGCCCTAATGGCGGAAGAACAAGGAGAAGCGCTGGTAGATGCAGATCAACAGTAAGGAGGATGAACATACCTGGGACGGCGAGAACCGGCGGCGGAGATTGATCTGGTCGAAGCTCAGGTTGATGCAGCGGCCAGGCGAGGACCAGAGATCCGGCGGTCGTTGGCGGCGGTTTGAGCTCGGGCGGCGACGGAGGAAGAAGACGCAGGAAGAGGACGAAGTGAGAAGGAGATAATGAATGGGGGGTGGCAATATTTATAGCCAGGAGTCAGATCTGAAACGACAAGTGCGAGAATCGAGGAGACAGAAAATGGGATAAAGATCCCGTGACGCCTCGATCTTCGGGATAACCCTTAAAATACGCTACAGTACAGCTCACGGCGTTAAATGCGGAGATGATGTCATTGTCAGACTTTAATGATCTTGGAGGATGACGTCAGAGCCGGTTTACAAAAAGATGAAGATAAAGAAGAAAATTATACAAGACAAAGAAGACTGATGTGAACAAGTTCAAATCATTCTGGGGCCTAATGTCAGGAATATGGTTAGCAGGTATAAACCGGCTATTGTAAACCGGCTTGGTTATATTATACTTGGTTTAATATTTTAGTAGGGACTACGGCCCATGAGATTTTAAGGCCCATGTATAGAAGTATGGTTTGTAAACCGCCAAGAGATGTAACTTGAGAGATAAGAAAGAAAGACAGAGACCGAGGCGGACACGATTATGAGCCGGCCTCGGGACTCTGTAAACCGGACCAGGCGTTGCCTCTATATAAAGGGACGGCCTGGACGGTTCAGGGACAAGCAACAAACAATCCGTCGAGACACAGGCAAAGCGAATCCGCTCCCTGTAAACCGACGCCCAAGCAATACCAAACCAACTAGACGTAGGCTTTTACCTTCTCCGAAGGGGCCGAACTAGTATAAATCCTTTGTGTCCTTTGTGTGCCATGAATCCTTTCAAGCTAACCCGTGCGATGGTTCCATCATCAAGTCCGTTAAACCGGACATCTGCCGTGTTATTTCCACGACAACTATTGTGCGGCAAATCGCACCTTCTCAGCATCCGAGCAATTGGCGGTGGTCAAATCCCTTTCAATCTTGTGTAGCCAGTCATCAGCCAGAATTGGTTCGATGCTGCTAGCAAACACGGGTGGTTGCAACCTTAAGAAACGTGTCAGGTTGTCCACGGGTGGTGGTGGTGGAGGGTTGTTGTTGTTGTTCTGGTTGTTCTGAGTGTTCTGGACAAGAAGTTGCATCAGGGTGTTCTGCTGCTGGATCAACTGAGTGAGCTCACGGGGAAACTCGTATTCACGTCTTGAAGGCATCTGATGGGTGTAGAGGGAAGAGATTAGAATAGAAAAGAGGTCTAAGGGAAAATCACTACCCATATGCACATGAGACAAACACACAATCATATCACACCAATCAATTTCAAACAAGGTCTTACAATCTAACGATCGTTTACAAAAGTGCTCTAAAACTAATTTATGGTAGTAACTACTAGTCACAGGCAGGTCATCTAAAAATATTGATCGGCAGAGGATTCCATAATATCTGCTCCAGCTTCATCTTCATAGTCTTCATCCTTGCTATCCTCAGCTTCCGAATCTGTGTCATCTATGATGATATAATCTTCCGGTGGAATCTCCTTGGGTCCTTCTTCCTCGTCTTCTTCTCCCATGAGTATCCCTAACTTCCGGGTTAAATCATCATTCTTTTCCACAAGTATCTTCATCTCCTCCTCATATCCGTCGCGTGTAGACTTGAGTTCTTCTTCTAGCTCCAAATTCCTATTTAGGGCCTTCTTCAAATCTATCATCCCTGCACACATCTGGTGCTCCTGGCGACGAATGTGGTGGTTCAACTCCTGGATGAATGATGCAATGGATATACCCTTCCAGGTGCTGATCATATCCCAATTCTCATCTCGGCGTCCACAAATCTGGTAGATAGTGTCCTTTAGCTCCTGCTGGTAGACTTCTCCAATCCTTCCCATAGTAATGTGGGCTGCCATGCTCCTTCCTAGGCTCCATGTAGGCGCATTAAAGGAAAATGCTATGAGTGGGGTGACGGGTGCGAACGTCCTTCCAGGAACTTGAGCTTGAATCAACCAATGCTCCTCCTCAGGTAGAGTGGCATTGTAGGTTCCGGTGAAACTTGGTAATCCAATGTTGAGATATCTTGTGACTTCCTTCAGGTGTCGTCCAAAGGGTGTATCATCATCCGGTTGCATGAACTTGTGCTTTGCTTCCTCCATCCTAAAGAGTAGAAAAGATGAGGAGTCAGAAAGAGAAGAGTGAATAGTGCTCTAGGGCTTGTCTTAGTGGTCGTGTCCTACAGTCAGCGTGTGCTCTGATACCATCTTGTAGCGACCAGACCTCAAACAGTCTAATCTCTATGCGTCAGTGTCATCCCTGGATCAGTAATGCTGACACGCACAGTACTTGAAGGATTTATAACAGAGTAGCAATCACACACTTATTACATCGATAGTCCAACGATGAATTTATTACAAATAATATGGATGAAGGCCATCTAACACGATAACAGTGGAAGGCTTGGAAGATAAGTGAGTGCATCAACTCCAGCGGCATCACTGAGTATAGAACCACGACCTAAAAGGGCATCTTACTCGTCATCTGAAAAGTCTGCAACATGAAACGTTGCAGCCCGAAAACGGGTCAGCACATGGAATATGCTGGCAAGGTAACACAAGAGAATGCAATGAAAGTAAAGCTATACTATATGCAATATGGCTGGTGGAAAGCTCTATGGTTAAGTTTTTGCGTAAAGCCAATTTTTCCCTACTTCAAAGGAATAAATTTTAATTAACTATCATGGTAGTTGAAACATCGTTGAGAAGATAGACATCCTCTCAACCCCAATTAAAGTAATCATTAAACCCAACAAAATTAATTAAAGTAACATGATGAGATTCACATGATAATCCAAGTACTAGATACTCAAGACGTCCATAACCGGGGACACGGCTAATCATGATCAGTTTTTACACTCTGTAGAGGTTTGTGCACTTTTCCCACAAGACTCGACTGCCTCCGTTTGGTTTCTCGCACTGCATGGTGTTTGAGAAATGGATGACCGAGACACAGTCTTTCCGAAGAGGTCCCCTTAACCAGATAGATAGGGCGGTACACCTACAAAACCCACTACATCTGCTAGCCCATCATGGAAAGGTTTCCAACAACTTACTCAACTATGCCAGAGCCCATATTGGCATGTGGCTGCACACGGAAGTTTCTAGTATGAAAAATCTCATGATCCCTTTGAGCCTGGGTGGCGGTCCAAAAGAAAAACAGGCAATCGCTGGAATACCCAGATGCCTCAATCCACCCAGATGTCTATTAATGTTGCCACCTTAAGTTGAACCATTAATTAACAACTCACATCCGTCATGGATTTCATTCAAACCCAAACCACGTCTACGAGCATAGCATGTCCTAACAGCAAACGTAGAAGTAACTCCCAAGGGTTTGAAGGTAATGCAGGTAATAGGTACTACCTCAGACTACTTCCCAATACCACAAGTTAATTGATCCTACTCATGCAATGTGTGAGAGTTTGACTAATGCAATGAAAACTGGGTAATTGGAAAGCATGATCAAAGTGTTACTTGCCTTGCTGATGATCCGCAAAACCTAGAGACTCAAAGTAGCAAGCGGCGCACTCCGGGTACTCTATCGCAATCAAACAAGCACACAATAAGTACTTAATTAATGCACATGTAAAACTCAAATAAGATATCTAACCAGAAAGTTCAACTTAAGAACTACGGTTTGCAAAAAGAATCAACTCGAAACAAGCAACGAAACTCAAACTGCAAAAGAAACGAGCTTCGGTTTACTAGTTGGCCTAAAGTCAAATTTTACAGTAGCCAAAACTTTGTTCAAGTTGATTAAACGTAAAGAGGGCTTCGAGACGAAGATCTGGGATTCTGAATCACCTGATTCCGACTCTCGAGCGAAAAGAAAAACGAAAAAGAAGATCAGGGCAGAAATCGCGATCGGAATAACCGCGGATAAATACCCCGAAAAAGAAAAACGACGAACAGGCTAACGAACGAACGTTCGCTGTCTGCGGTTAACTAACGAAAACCGTTCTTTAAAACGAACGTACGGACGAACGTCCGCTAAATAACTAAACCGACGAAAACCGAACCGATCTATTCTAAAAAAACAGATCTAGGGTTTTCCTAAAAAAAACGATCGGTTCTTTTCAAAAAAACCATGGCGGCGGCGGTGTATACCTCGGCGACGGGGGCGGGATCCGGCAGCTCCGGCGGGCGGGGCAACGGCGGCTCCAGCGGCGGCGATGGCAGCGGCGCGGGGCGGCGGTGGCAGCGGCGCTGGCGGCGGTAGCAGAGGCGGCGGCGACGACGGCGGGCGGCGCGGCGCGCTAGGGTTTGGGGGCAGGGGGCGGCTGCGGGCTGGGGCGACGGGCCGGATCGGGCGAGTTATAAAGCCCAGAGTCCTGGGCTAGTAAGACTCCTAGTCGGTTTCCTTTTTTTCTAAAAAGAGTCCCGGCGCAGAAAAACTAACGAAAGGAATACCAAACGGACTCCAAAATTCCCGAAATAAATTTTCACCGTCCTCTAATAATATTTAGGACAAAGTGAACATTTTTCCCGGACCTAAATGCAATTTTCAAAAACGCGTATTTTTCCTATGCAAATAAATCAGCAAATAAATCTAGAAAAATACCAAAAGTGATTTTAATATTATTTTTCCTCCAATATTTTTGTTATTTTGGAGAAGTCATATTATCTCCGCTCATATTTTGTATTTAGAAATATTTTTAAGAGAGAAAAATAATTAGAATCACACTTTCCTCGTGAAGGAAATATGCCCTAGAGGCAATAATAAAGTTTTTATTTATATTTCCTTATATCATGATAAATGTCTTTTATTCATGCTAGAATTGTATTAACCGGAAACTTAGTACATGTGTGAATACATAGACAAAACAGAGTGTCCCTAGTATGCCTCTACTAGACTAGCTCATTGATCAAAGATGGTTATGTTTCCTAACCATAGACATGAGTTGTCATTTGATCAACGGGATCACATCATTAGGAGAATGATGTGATTGACAAGACCCATCCGTTAGCATAGCACTATGATCGTTTAGTTTTACTGCTATTGCTTTCTTCATGACTTATACATGTTCCTATGACTATGAGATTATGCAACTCCCGAATACCGTAGGATCACCTTGTGTTCTATCAAACGTCACAACGTAACTGGGTGATCATAAAGATGCTCTACAGGTGTCTCCGAAAGTATTCGTGTAGTTGGCATAGATCAAGATTAGGATTTTGTCACTCCGAGTGTCGGAGAGGTATCTCTGGACCCTCTCGGTAACACACATCATAATAAGCCTTGCAAGCAAAAGACTAATGAGTTAGTCATGAGATGATGTGTTACGGAACGAGTAAAGAGACTTGCCGGTAACGAGATTGAACTAGGTATAGAGATACCGACGATCGAATCTCGGGCAAGTAACATACCGATGACAAAAGGAACAACGTATGTTGTTATGCGGTTTTGACCGATAAAAGATCTTCATAGAATATGTAGGAGCCAATATGAACATCCAGGTTCCGCTATTGGTTATAGACCAGAGATGAGTCTCGGTCATGTCTACATAGTTCTCGAACCCGTAGGGTCCGCATGCTTAACGTTTGATGACGATCGGTATTATGAGTTTATGAGTTTTGATGTACCGAAGGTAGTTCGGAGTCCCGGATGAGATCACGGACATGACGAGGAGTCTCGGAATGTCCGAGACATAAAGATTGATATATTGGACGACTATATTCGGACACCGGAAGTGTTCCGGAAAAGTTTCGGATTTAACTGGATTGCCGGAGGGGGTTACCGGAACCCCCTACGAGGGGGGATGGTCCATAGTGGGCCTTGAGGAAAGGAGAGAGGCAGCCCATAGAGGCTGGGCGGCGCCCCACCTAGGGATCCTAGTTGGACTAGGATTGGGGGGGCGCCACCTCTCCCTCTTTTCCTTTCCCTCTCTTCCTTCTTGGTGGACTCCTACTAGGAATAGGATTGCAATCCTATTCCTAGTAGGATTGCCCTAGCCGCACCATAGGAGGCCGGCCGGCCCTCCCCTCTTGCTCCTTTATATACGGGGGCAGGGGGGCACCCAAAGACACACAAGTTGAATTGTTCCAGCCGTGTGCGGTGCCCCCCTCCACAGAAACACACCTCGGTCATACCGTTGCAGTGCTTAGGCGAAGCCCTGCGCCGGTAGATACATCATATCCGTCACCACGCCGTCGTGCTGACGAAACTCTCCCATGAAGCTCAACTGGATCAAGGGCTCGTGGGACGTCATCAAGCTGAACGTGTGCTGAACACGGAGGTGTCGTACGTTCGGTGCTTGATCAGTTGAATCGCGAAGAAGTTCGACTACATCAACCGCGTCACTTGACGCTTCCGCTTCCGGTCTACGAGGGTACGTAGACACACTCTTCCCTCTCGTTGATATGCATCTGGTAGATAGATCTTGCGTGATCGTAGGAAAATTTTAAAATACTATGTTCCCCAACAGTGGTATCAGAGCCAGGTCTATGCGTAGATGATATGCACGAGTAGAACACAATGAGTTGTGGGAGATACTAGTCATACTGCTTACCAGCATGTCATACTTTGCTTCGGCGGCATTGTGAGATGAAGCGGCCCGGACCGACATTACGCGTACGCTTACGCGAGACTGGTTTCACCATTACGAGCACTCGTTGCTTAAAGGTGACTGGCGGGTGTCTGTCTCTCTCACTTTAGCTGAATCAAGTGTGGCTACGCCCGGTCCTTGTGAAGGTTAAAACAGCACATACTTGACGAAACATCGTTGTGGTTTTTTATGCGTAGGTAAGAACGGTTCTTGCTAAGCCCGTAGCAGCCACGTAAAACTTGCAACAACAAAGTAGAGGACGTCTAACTTGTTTTTGCAGGGCATGTTGTGATGTGATATGGTCAAGACATGATGAGTTATACGGCTTTGTATGAGATGATCATGATTTGTAATGTTATCGGCAACTGGCAGGAGCCATATGGTTGTCGCTTTATTGTATGAAATGCAATCGCCATGTAATTGCTTTACTTTATCACTAAGCGGTAGCGATAGTCGTAGAAGCAATAGTTGGCGAGACGACAACGATGCTACGATGGAGATCAAGGTGTCGCGCCGGTGACGAAGGTGATCATGACGGTGCTTTGGAGATGGAGATCAAAAGCACAAGATGATGATGCCCATATCATGTCACATATTTTGATTGCATGTGATGTTTATGTTATTATGCTTCTTATTTTGCTTAGTACGACGTTAGCATTATAAGATGATCCCTTACAAAATTTCAAGGTACAAGTGTTCTCCCTGAGTATGCACCGTTGCGAAAGTTCTTCGTGCCGAGACACCACGTGATGATCGGGTGTGATAAGCTCTACGTTCAAATACAACGGGTGTAAGCCAGTTTTGCACACGCAGAATACTCGGGTTAAACTTGACGAGTCTAGCATATGCAGATATGGCCTCGGAACACTGGAGACCGAAAGGTCGAGCGTGAATCATATAGTAGATATGATCAACATAAGATGTTCACCATTGAAACTACTCCATCTCACGTGATGATCGGACATGGTTTAGTTGATTTGGATCACGTGATCATTTAGATGACTAGAGGGATGTCTATCTAAAGTGGGAGTTCTTAAGTAATATGATTAAATTGAACTTTAATTTATCATGAACTTAGTCCTGGTAGTATTAGCATATCTATGTTGTAGATCAATAGCTCGCGATGTTGCTCCACGTTTATTTTTTCCTAGAGTAAACTAAGTTGAAAGATGTTAGTAGCAATGATGCGGAATTGTTCCGTGATCTGAGGATTATCCTCATTGCTGCACAGAGTATTATGTCCTTGATGCACCGCTAGGTGACAGGCCTATTGCAGGAGCAGATGTAGACGTTATGAACGTTTTGACAAAAGCTCAGTATGATGACTACTTGATAGTTTAAGTGCACCATGCTTTACGGCTTAGAACCGGGACTTCAAAAATGTTTTGAACGCCATGGAGCATATAAGATGTTCCAAGAGTTGAAATTAGTATTTCATACTCATGCCCGTGTCGAGAGGTATTAGACCTCTGACAGTACTTTGCCTACAAGATGGAGGAGAATAGCCCAACCAGTGAGCATGTGCTCAGATTGTCTGGGTACTACAATTACTTGAATCAAGTGGGAGTTAATCTTCCAGATAAGATAGTAATTGACAAAGTTCTCTAGTCACTATCACCAAGTTAGTAGAACTTCGTGATGAACTATAATATGCAAGGGATGACGAAAGGAATTCCCGAGCTCTTCGCGATGCTGAAGTCGGCGAAGGTAGAAATCATGAAAAAAGCATCAAGTGTTGATGGTTAACAAGACCACTTGTTTCAAGTAAAGGGCAAAGGGATAGAAGGGGAACTTCAAGAAGAATGACAAGCAAGTTGTCACTCCCGTGAGGAAACCCAAAGCTAAAACTCAAGCTTGAAACTAAGTGCTTCTACTGCAAAGGAAATGGTCACTGGAAGTGGAACTGCCCTAGATACTTGGCGGATAAGAAGGATGGCAAAGTGAACAAAGGAATATTTGATATACAGATTATTGATGTGTATTTTACTAGTGTTCATAGCAACCCCTCGGTATTTTATACTGGTTCAGTTGCTAAAGAATGGTAACTCGAAATGGGAGTTGCATAATGAACAGAAACTAGTTAAAGGATGAAGTGACGATGTGTATTGGAAGTAGTTCCAAGATTGATATGATCATCATCGCACACTCCCTATACTTTCGGGATTAGTGTTGAACCTAAATAAGTGTTATTTGGTGTTTGTGTTGAGCATGAATATGATTTGATCATGTTTATTGCAATACAGTTATTCATGTAAGTTAGAGAATAATTGATGTTCTGTTTACATGAATAAAACCTTCTATGGTCATACACCCAATGAAAATGGTTTGTTGGATCTCGATCGTGTTATACACATATTCATAATATTGAAGCCAAAAGATGCAAGGTTAATAATGATAGTGCAACTTATTTGTGGCACTGCCGTTTAGGTCATATTGGTGTAAAGCGCATGAAGAAACTCCATAGTGATGGACTTTTGGAATCACTTGATTATGAATCACTTGGTGCTTGCGAACCATGCCTCATGGGCAAGATGACTAAAACTCCGTTCTCCGGAACTATGGAGCGAGCAACAGATTTGTTGGAAATCATACATACTGATGTATGTGGGCCAATGAGTGTTGAAGCTCGCGGCGGGTATCATTATTTTCTGACCTTCACTGATGATTTAAGCAGATATGGCTATATCTACTTAATGAAGCACAAGTCTGAAACATTTGAAAAGTTCAAAGAATTTCAAAGTGAAGTGGAGAATCATCGTAACAGAAAATAAGAGTTTCTACGATATGATCGTAGAGGTAAAATATTTGAGTTAGCGAGTTTGGCCTTCAGTAAAAACAATGTGAAATAGTTTCACTACTCACGCCGCCTGGAACACCACAGTGTAATGGTGTGTCCGAATGTCATAACCGTACTTTATTAGATATGGTGCGATCGATGATGTCTCTTACTGATCTACCACTATCGCTTTTGGGGTTATGCATTAGAGACAGCTACATTCACGTTAAATAGGGCACCATCTAAATCCGTGGAGATGACACCGTATGAACTGTGGTTTGACGAGAAACCTAAGCTGTCATTTCTTTAAGTTTGGGACTGCGATGCTTATGTGAAAAAGTTTCAGCATGATAAGCTCGAACCCAAATCGGAGAAGTAAATCTTCATAGGATACCCAAAAGAAACTGTTGGGTACACCTTCTATCACAGATCCAAAGGCAAGGTCTTTGTTGCTAAGAGTGGATCCTTTCTAGAGAAGGAGTTTCTCTCGAAAGAAGTGAGTGGGAGGAAAGTAGAACTTGATGAGGTAATTGTACCTTCTCCCGAATTGGAAAGTGGAACATCACAGAAACTAGTTCCAGTGATTCCTACACCAATTAGTGAGGAAGCTAATGATGATGATCATGAAACTTCAGATCAAATTTCTGCTGAACTTCGTAGATCAACCAGAGTTCGTTCCGCATCAGAGTGGTACGGCAACCCGGTTCTGGAAGTCATGTTACTGGACCATGATGAACCTACGAACTATGAGGAAGCGATGATGAGCCCAGATTCCGCAAAATGGCTTGAGGCCATAAAATTTGAGATGGGATCCATGTATGAGAACAAAGTGTGGACTTTGGTTGACTTGCCCGATGATCGGCAAGCCATCAAAAATAAATGGATCTTCAAGAGGAAGAACGACGCACACGGTAATGTTACTGTTTACAAAGCTCGACTTGTTGCGAAAGGGTTTCGACAAGTTCAAGGAGTTGACTACGATGAGACTTTCTCACCCGTAGCGATGCTTAAGTCTGTCCGAATCATGTTAGCAATTGCCGCATTTTATGAAATCTGGCAAATGGATAACAAAACTGCATTCTTTAATGGGTTTATTAAAGAAGACTTGTATATGATGCAACCAGAAGGTTTTGTCAATCCTAAAGGTGCTAACAAAATGTGCATGCTCCAGCGATCCATCTATGGACTGGTGCAAGCATCTCGGAGTTGGAATATACGCTTTGATAAGTTGATCAAAGCATATGGATTTATACAGACTTGTGGTGAAGCCTGTATTTACAAGAAGTGAGTGGGAGAACTACAACCTTTCTGATAAGTATATGTGAATGACATATTGTCGATCGGAAATTATGTAGAATTTTCTGGAAAGCATAAAGGAGTGTTTGAAAGGAGTTTTTCAAAGAAAGACCTTGGTGAAGCTGCTTACATATTGGGCATCAAGATCTATAGAGATAGATCAAGACGCTTGATAAGACTTTTGATGAGTACATACCTTGATAAGATTTTGAAGTAGTTCAAAATGGATCAGTCAAAGAAGGAGTTCTTGCCTGACTTGTAAGGTGTGAAGTTGAGTAAGACTCAAAGCCAGACCACGGCAGAATAATATAGAGAGAATGAAAGTCATTCCCTATGCCTTAGCCATAGGTTCTATAAAGTATGCCATGCTGTGTACCAAACATGTTGTGTACCTTGCCATGAGTTTGTCAAGGGGGTACAATAGTGATCCAGGAGTAGATCACTGTACAGCGGTCAAAATTATCCATAGTAACTGGATGACTAAGGAAATGTTTCCCGATTATGGAGTTGATAAAGAGTTCGTCGTAAAGGGTTACGCCGATGCAAGCTTTGACACTAAATCCAGATGACTCTAAGTATCAATCTGGATGCGTATTGAAAGTGGGAGCAATTAGCTAGAGTAGCTCTATGCAGAGCATTGTAGACATAGAAATTTGCAAAATACATACGGGTCTGAATGTGACAGACCCGTTGACTAAACTTCTCTCACAAGCAAAACATGATCACACCTTATTACTCTTGGGTATTAATCACATAGCGATGTGAACTAGATTATTGACTCTAGTAAACCCTTTGGGTGTTGGTCACATGGCGATGTGAACTATGGGTGTTATTCACATAACGATGTGAACTATCGGTATTAAATCACATGGCGATGTGAGCTAGATTATTGACTCTAGTGCAAGTGGGAGACTGAAGAAAATATGCCCTAGAGGTAATAATAAAGTTTTTATTTATATTTCCTTATATCATGATAAATGTCTTTTATTCATGCTAGAATTGTATTAACCGGAAACTTAGTACATGTGTGAATACATAGACAAAACAGAGAGTCCCTAGTATGCCTCTACTAGACTAGCTCATTGATCAAAGATGGTTATGTTTCCTAACCATAGACATGAGTTGTCATTTGATCAACGGGATCACATCATTAGGAGAATGATGTGATTGACAAGACCCATCCGTTAGCATAGCACTATGATCGTTTAGTTTTACTGCTATTGCTTTCTTCATGACTTATACATGTTCCTATGACTATGAGATTATGCAACTCCCGAATACCGTAGGATCACCTTGTGTGCTATCAAACGTCACAACGTAACTGGGTGATCATAAAGATGCTCTACAGGTGTCTCCGAAAGTATTCGTGGTGTTGGCATAGATCAAGATTAGGATTTTGTCACTCCGAGTGTCGGAGAGGTATCTCTGGACCCTCTCGGTAACACACATCATAATAAGCCTTGCAAGCAAAAGACTAATGAGTTAGTCATGAGATGATGTGTTACGGAACGAGTAAAGAGACTTGCCGGTAACGAGATTGAACTAGGTATAGAGATACCGACGATCGAATCTCGGGCAAGTAACATACCGATGACAAAAGGAACAACGTATGTTGTTATGCGGTTTTGACCGATAAAAGATCTTCATAGAATATGTAGGAGCCAATATGAACATCCAGGTTCCGCTATTGGTTATAGACCAGAGATGAGTCTCGGTCATGTCTACATAGTTCTCGAACCCGTAGGGTCCGCATGCTTAACGTTTGATGACGATCGGTATTATGAGTTTATGAGTTTTGATGTACCGAAGGTAGTTCAGAGTCCCGGATGAGATCACGGACATGACGAGGAGTCTCGGAATGTCCGAGACATAAAGATTGATATATTGGACGACTATATTCGGACACCGGAAGTGTTCCGGAAAAGTTTCGGATTTAACTGGATTGCCGGAGGGGGTTACCGGAACCCCCTACGAGGGGGGATGGTCCATAGTGGGCCTTGAGGAAAGGAGAGAGGCAGCCCATAGAGGCTGGGCGGCGCCCCACCTAGGGATCCTAGTTGGACTAGGATTGGGGGGCGCCACCTCTCCCTCTTTTCCTTTCCCTCTCTTCCTTCTTGGTGGACTCCTACTAGGAATAGGATTGCAATCCTATTCCTAGTAGGATTGCCCTAGCCGCACCATAGGAGGCCGGCCAGCCCTCCCCTCTTGCTCCTTTATATACGGGGGCAGGGGGTACCCAAAGACACACAAGTTGAATTGTTCCAGCCGTGTGCGGTGCCCCCCTCCACAGAAACACACCTCGGTCATACCGTTGCAGTGCTTAGGCGAAGCCCTGCGCCGGTAGATACATCATATCCGTCACCACGCCGTCGTGCTGACGAAACTCTCCCATGAAGCTCAACTGGATCAAGAGCTCGTGGGACGTCATCAAGCTGAACGTGTGCTGAACGCGGAGGTGTCGTACGTTCGGTGCTTGATCGGTTGAATCGCGAAGAAGTTCGACTACATCAACCGCGTCACTTGACGCTTCCGCTTCCGGTCTACGTGGGTACGTAGACACACTCTTCCCTCTCGTTGCTATGCATCTGGTAGATAGATCTTGCGTGATCGTAGAATTTTTTTAAAATACTACGTTCCCCAACACCTCGTACCGGTATTCGAGCGAACTCAAATACGAAAACGGTAAAATTCCCAACTCTCTCCGTAGGTCCTTGAGTTGCTTAGAATTTTCGAGGAACTCCACGAACAAAATGCAAAAACATGCAAATGCAATATGATCTATGTATAACATTCCAAATTGAAAATTTGGGATGTTACAGTGCGGCCGCACTTCGACGCCCTAATGGTGAAAGAGCTACCAGCGCAGGAGGACCTGTGCTGCAACCTTCGTCTCCTCAATGAGCACCGGTGAACAAGCGAACGACAATGCCATCGCAGACATGTGGCCCTATGATCCTGGCTTCCCGAATAAGCAGCGGGCGCTGTATCAGACCATCCGTAGGGCCCGCAAGGCCTCTCCATCGTCCTTCGAGTTGTTGCTCTCGCCGTGGCGCCGCCGTCTCGCGTTGTCAACATGGTCAATGGACATGAGGATGAGGAGATGACTTTACTTGGAGAGTGTGACAGTGGGGACCCACCAGGGCCATAGCCGCACGTACACAAGTGCATCCTTATTAGTATATACAACTATATTTTTTTGGTTCCTCCTGGTTTTCTGACATCACGGTCCCACACCATTGTCAATCTATGTAGTCAATAAACGAGAGAATTGCATAAGAAGCGGCCGACAGCTGGGACCAAACAGCTCGAGCAGTATTTGTGTTTTTGAGGTGTGAGCACTGCAGAGTATTTCTTGAGCGCTGTTTAGCTCATATATTATTTTTTCTCCTTTGAACAACAATGAAAACATCGTTGCAGCTATTAACTGGGCGGGCTGTGGCCCGTCTAGCCCAGGCCAGATATCTAGCCCAGATATTATTATTTTCAAGCTGAAAATGGCTAGCCCAGCTATACTTTTTTTAGGAATACCCACGTAAGGTCAAGTTGTTATTCCCCGCCCCGGTCGGCTGCAAATCTTTCCTATGAGGGATGCATTAGGCTTAACAAGAACATGGGCTTTAAGAAATAATAAATGGGATGTAATTATAAAAATTGGGCAGTAACTATAAAAAATGCACCAAACACGTAATTACTTTATAAAATAATATTTTTGGATATTGAAACTTTTCAATTATATTAATTGTTGCAAGCGCAATGTTTCGTTGGATTTTTACGTAATATAAATTTATATTGAAATTGTATTTAATCTGACTAGAAATTTCAGATAAAAATATTTCGGATCCCTTCACAATGTGGGAAATTTTATTGAATTCTGTTTTCAACGGTTGGTTGAAATGGGCTGTAATTTTTAACAAAATGTAAATGGGATGTAGTAAATTTCATTAGAATTCAAAAATTGGCTGCACATTCTTACAAATCTCAAATGGGCTATAAGTTCTCTGCCACACACTTGTGGCCTTACTAAGTTGACGCGTCCGCTCAAAAATAAAGTTGACGCGTAAACAAGGCTTTGTCAACTTATGGTCAACACACGGTTCTAGTAGCAGTGGCCGTTGGATGTTCATCCAGCGGATGCCATGCTTCTTCTTCAATCTCAGATATTCTAGCTTCACCCGCCCAAAAAATGATTCCTCCTCCTGACATCTGGGGCGCACCGTTTCGGAAGCTGGCATGTGGGCCTACTAAGTTGACGCGTACCAAGGGCATTGTCAACTTAGTCAATAAAAACGATTCTTGCTACAGTGACCGTACGATGTCCATCCAATGGCTGTCGTGCTTCTTCAACCTCTGTTCTTCTTGCTCCAGCTGCCCAAAGCAGCGCCGGTCGTGCCGCCTGCTACTGCCTCCCCTGGGCTGATGTGCTGCCGCGCAGGCCTCACCGCCCCTACTACTCCCACCGTTGGCCAGGCCATCCCTCTACTCACCCACACCCCCTGTTATTCCGCGCACACCACAGCCGAATCAGTGAACCCTCGTACTCCTCTCCGCGCGTGCTTCCACTGCCGCTTCTTCCCCGGCTCCGCGTCGTCCCCTTCCTAGGCCTCGCCGTCGTCCACCGCCCTGGTGCTCTCGGCGCGGCATGGTCAACGTGGTCATGGAACGACTTCCATCGGACGTGGACTGTACGTGGAGAGGCTGACAGCTGGGCCCATGACGGCAGCAAGGAAGTGCCTCCTTATTACGCGGAAAATAAAGATTCCTCCACCTGACAGCAGGGACCCACCGGACGGGCCACCGTATTTCGTGAAAAAAATGTTTTCCCCCTGACTGCAGGGACCCACCGGACGGGCCACCGTATTGCGAGAAAAAGCATTTCCCCCGCTGTCAGCTCGGACCCCACCGGAAGTGCCTCCTTATTACGCACAAAAAAATGAATACTCCCCATGCTGGTTGGGACCCACCTTGGTGGGAGGCTGACTTGTGGGCTTACTAAGTTGACGGGGACAGTGTGCTTTGTCAACTTACTCAATATGAACGATTTTAGCTCCAGTGACCGTACGATGTCCATCCAAAGGCTGTAGTGCTTCTTCAACCTGTAGTCTTGTTGCTCCAGCCGCCCAAAGCAGCGCCGGTCGTGCCGCATGCTCCTGCCTCCCGTGACCGACTGTGCTGCCGCGGAGGCCTCACCGCCCCCTACTACTCCTACCGCTGGCCAGGCCATCCCTCTACTCACCCACATCCCCTGTTATTCCGCGGCGACGGCAGCCTCACACCGGAGCCGAACCAGTGAACCCTCGTACTCCTCTCCGCGCGTGCTTCCACTGCCGCGTCTTCCCCGGCTCCGCGTCATCCCCTTCCTAGGCCTCGATGTTGTCCACTGACCTGGTGCTCTCAGCGCGGCGCGGTCAACATGGTCAAGGAACGGCTTCCATCGGACGTGGACTGTACGTGGAGAGGTTGACAGCTGGGTCCACGGCCGCAGCAAGGAAGTGCCTCCTTATTACGCGCAAAATAATTATTCCTCCACCTGACAGCGGGGACCCATCGGACGGGCCACCGTATTTCGCGAAAAGAAACGTTTCCTCCTGACGGTTGGGACCCACCAGCTACATCTTTGCATGCAAGGAAGTGCGTCTGGGCAAAAAAAATGATTCGCCCCCCTGACTGCTGGGACCCACCAACTACATCTTCGCACGCAAGGAAGTGCCTAACAGTCGGGACCCACCTGGTCGAAGCGTACGTAGCATTGTCATTCTGGTCGCAAACGTGTACGTACATACTGGTCGATGTAGAGGCACGCACGTGTCGTAGCAGAGGCGCGCACGTAGCATGTACACGTACGTACGGCGGCTAGGGTGCAAGAAAGTAAATACGACCACGTACGTACATACGGTCGGGGTCTCGAACGCCTACTCGCGCGTATGTACGGCCATGGCTCGTGTACATGGCTGGGTCGGAACGGAGAAACAGCGTCGTCGTCGTGTTCATGGGGAGCCAACTGGCTGGGTCGGAACGAAATGCGTCGTCGTGCTCATCGGGAGGGCTTCGACGGAACAGCCGATGGAAACGAGGCCTGGCGTACCGCAAAACAGAGGAAACGACCTTGTGTTCGACCGGTCACGTTCAAAACGGGATCCTGTTCATCGGGAGGGGTCTGGCGTACCGCAAAACGGAACAAACGGACCTCCTACGGTCGAAACGGGGGTCATGTTGATCGGGAGGGGTGTGGCGTACCGAAAAACGGAGGAAACGGACTTGTGTTAAAGCGCTACGGTCGAAACGGGGGTCCTGTTCATCGGGAGGGGTGTGGCGTACCGCAAAACGGGACTCCACGGGATACTGTTCATCTTCACTGTCGACCCCCTCCAGCCTCCACGGGCTACTGTTCATCCACCGTCGACCTCCACCTGGGACTGTTCAGCCTCCACCGCGCGCTACTCCACCGGCTACTGTTCAACCACCCCTCTAAACGGGCTCCTATTCAACCACCCCTCCACGGGCTACTGTTCATCCAGCCCTCCATCGTCTACTGTTCATCCTGCCCTCCACGGGGTGGTCCTATTCATCCAGCCCTCCACGGGCTCCTATTCATCCAGCCCCAACCGGCTCGATCGATCGGGGTCCTGTTCATCCAGAGGCAACACCACGGGGTCCTGTTCAGCCACCCCCACCGCTAACTGTTCATCCAAACCCCCCCCCCCAGCAATGCTCACTGTTCATGCATAGGCAGCATCGATTGGCTTCGGTTAGCAGCAGTAGCGAAGGAATCGCTCGATTGGGTTCAGTTAACAGCCATCGATCGATCACTCGGGTTCAGTAACATGTAGCATGTAGTGCAATTGCTCGGGTTCAGTTAGAGCCCAACGCCTCGCTCGAGTTCAGTTAGAGCCCAATGCCTCGCACCCACGCGCGTGCGTGTACGAGAGAAACGCGCATCGCTCGGCCCCGACCACCCACCGTAACCGGGAACACCCCATATTTCCCTCGCCCTCGCTTCTACCATTGTTTTTTCCGTCATGGACAGCCCAAAGAATGTCATGGAGCTGCGTCTTCGGCCCGCCCAGGACGAAAAGCCCATTTTTTGTCATAGAAGTAGGACCCCACCACATCTATGATGATACCGGGTTTTGTCACAATTATCGTCATAGAAGTGTCATAAGTATGACAGAAAAAGGTTTCGTTCGGCCCAAAATGTGACGGATGTGTCTTTTTTTTGTAGTGCATGCCCGCGAGGCTGGTCACGGTGCCGCTCCATGCTTGAAACTACTGGCGAGTCAACGTGCCTGCTGTAGCTAACACTTGGACGAGGGGTCGAGTGAATCCGTTCCCGACTATAAGAATAAGCTTGCTGCTGTGCCAGCGCTGTCTGTAGAAGTTCCCGGGCCCTCCGGGTTTCTACCGCCACCGGAGTTTCACCCTCAACTGGCAAAGCCACCAATCTCGTTGCTGCCGCAATCATGTTATCCAGACGGTTGGAGTAATGACCTGTCGGCGTCGCCGGGTGATGAGGCGCGGTGTGGATTTGATTCATATATGGAGAACATGTCATGCACGATTGAACCGACGCTCCGTCCCCTAGCACTTCAGCCACCCGGTTGATCCCCGACGGGTTATTGGTCCCTGCTCCAGCTGTGTTGGAAAGATTCCTCGACCATGCGCACATATCCACGAGAAGTACTAGATCATATCCTGGGGACTACGCACATATCCACGGGCAAGAGTATTAAACCATTTCTCAGCATCACCCTTTAATGAGAAAGGAAACAACTTAAGAACATAGTAGAAGCATTTTTTTCTCATGAGCAAATATGGTGGCTATATCATTCATTTTCGTAAGGTGTGGCACACAGTTTCATATTCGTAACCATGAAAATGATCAAATTCAACCAAATTAATTAACTCAAGATCGATAGAGAATTCACAATCCTTATCAGTAACAAAGATAGGAGAAGTAGCAAACTTGGGATCATATTTCATTCTCATTATCATAGATTTTTTCTTTCAGCTTACTCAGTAATCTCTTAACATCATCTCTATCATTACAAACAAGAAATTCTCAAGCTATCTCCCCATCCATAATAAAAATCATGAGGTATCTCACGTGTTGCAACTCTAGTAGGAGAGTTAGGCATAATAGGTGAATCATAGTTTTCACCAGTTTCAACAATTTCAAGTTCTTTAGGAATAGCGAGTTGTTCATCAAGAAATTCACCTAGTGGCATAGTATTATCAAGCAGAACAACAACAACAATAACAACAACAACAACAACAACAACAACAACAACAACAACAACAACAACAACAACAACAGCAACAACAACAACAACACCAACAACAACAACAACAGCAACAGCAACAACAACAGCAACAGCAGTAGCAGCACCAGCACCAGCAACAGCACCAGCAACAGCAACAGCAACAACAACAGCAACAACAACAACAACAACAACAGCAACAACAACAATGATTTCTTTAGAGACATGATAGTTTCGCGAGGAGATGAAGGCAAGAAAAAATACCACTTAGTTAATTAGAAACCTGTTGTAAGCCTAGAGATTCGGGTGGCTTGGGTATTCTTAATTTGGAAATCATGAACAATAGTTTACTAGCCAATTTTTTTTGGAAACTTGAAACTGAAAATGGGATCTGGCAATCTGTACTTAACAAGTATGTGCCTGATGGATGTTTTTCTAGAGAATAACCCAAGGTTGGTGATTCTCAATTCTGGGTCTACATTCTGAATGTCGAAATATATATTTCATTTGTTTGTAGATGGAGGTTGGGTGATGGGCATAGTATTAGATTTGGGAAAGATGTTTGGGTCGACGATAAGACTTTAAAAATGATTATCCCAGACTTTATCTACTTAGCTTTGATCATAATATTACTTTGGTTGCATATGAAGCTTTGCAAAAAGGGTGGGGAGGATTTAAGTTCAGAAGGACTTTGTATGGCGAATCGCTAGAATTGTGGAGAAATCTTAAATTGAGATGTGAGGGGATTGAAATGGGACCACGAAAATACCAAATTGAGTGGTCTTTAACCGGTGAAAAAAGAATATGTCAAGTCACTTTACAGGAAAATGATTGAGGCGGGCTGTCACTTTCCTGGCTTCTTTTGCTCGGGTAGGGTGTTGTGTGGGAATGTTGCAGCATGTTGAACTTGCTCGCTTTTTTTCCTTTTAGGTAGTAGTTTGTATCATGCTTTGAACCAGATGGTTTCCCTGAATAGAAATCGGAGAGGGAGCCCTTCTTTCGGTAAAAGAAAAGTATGGCCATGATTTTCATATTATTGACAATCTCACAATATATATGATCACGTACTATTAATCCGCTATTTACTGCCAGATTAACTTGGCGATATTACTCCCGAATTATTATCCAAGAATAGTTGAATAAACCATAATTTTGTTAGGGTCATCTCCAGCGTGGATAACCAAATGTCCATGGACACGTTCGGACGTGTCTATGGATAACCAAATGTCCAAGCTTAGCTCGCGTGATTGCAGGTAGACTCATACAGTGTGAATGCGCCAAGGGTTCTAAAGAGGATGTGGAAGAGAGTTTGTAGGTAGGTCCGGGGTGTCGAAGTTGGACATGGGAGGACGTTCGAATCCTCCGAGAACTCCACCGATTTGATGCAGATTTGCGTAATTTTCGACGTCTAAGCCGGTCCAGCCCAATTCCATCTTAGAGGCCTAATATGTTTGGCATTTAGATGATTCAAATACCCTTAATGGCTCCTTTGATTCAAAGGAATTTTATAGGATTTATAAAGGATTGAAATCCTTCTAATTTTTACCTACATTTGTCCTTTGATTCATAGCATTGAATCTCATAAAAAGATTTCCTATGAAATCTTTTGTACTATATTTCATAGAAAATCTAACATCCACTTCAACCTCTTTTTACAATTCATTTGCTTTTCCCGTGACATCAAACACTTCTTACTAATCATATGGAATTCAAGTGGACATGCCGTTCTAAGAGCATCTCCACTAGCCCCCCAACAGCCCCCAGGACCACTTTTTTAGCGCCGGTTGTAAAAAATCGCCACAGCCATGCACCCAATACCTCATTTTTCGCCGGATTTGGGCAAAAATAGCCCCGGGGACCTCAAGCCACATCCAGCCCATCGGGGGGCGCTTGGGGCCGCCGGCACTGCTTTTTGCAATAAGAAGCAGCAATTTAAAGTCAAAAGTCTCAAGCACACAAATAAGTTGTCTACTTGACACTTGGGGGCTAGTGGATAATTGAAGTATCAGAAGAGATGCTTACAAGTATCAAATACATAACCAAGTTATCTACTTGATACTTGGGGGCTAATGTAAGATCAATTGTTCAAATTATAAGTTCCGGATCACCTTCAACATGCAGCTAAACCGGAACTTGGGGGCTACTATGAGATAGATACATATCAAGAACATAAAAGTTAGAAGGAAAGGATTACCTCATATTTTTCTTTCATCAGATTAACCAAGCTCGCTTCATAGTCTCGGCTGCTGTGGAGTCGGTTTAAGTACCCAGAATAGATTTCTTGGGCACTCATATCAGCAAGATTGGATAACTCGGTACTCCATTTACCCTTCTCCTTATATAGCTTCTCCGTTTTAGTCGTATGCTTGGCTAAAACGGTGGGCTCAGCCGGAGCAACAAAAGCAGTCCCAGTTACTACAACTTCTGGGGAAGCAGGTGCTGTTGGTGGAGTTGCAGTGTGAACCGGATTGGGAGATGCCGGATTGGCCTGAGGAGAATTGGCTCGGGCAGGACTTGGAGCATTATGAACATCATCAGTAATAGGGTTCTCGGGCATTGACATATAATCTGTAGGCGCAGGATCCTCAAGAGGAATTGTGGGCTCGCCTTCTGGAGGGACGGTTGCTGCCGGATCAACTGCTGGATCATCAATAGTACTCTCCGCGGTAGGTTTGTTGGTTTTGGGTTTCTTGCTAGGTTTTGGTTTGCTGGAAAAATGAGTTAAGATTATGAAGCAAAAGGTAATCATAAACCGGATAAGTTACAAGAACTTACCCTGGAATAGTTTTAAGTGGGGGAAGTTGCGTAGCAGTCGATTCACCAGAGGAAGATAATGGAGTTTCCTGATAATCAGGGTCAGACGGTTTAAGAGGTTTGCGGATAAGCCCAGCCTTGGGATGAAGGAGGGTCGGATAAAGTATCACCTCAGTGCGGCGCTTTCGAGCCGGAGTTAGAGAAATCCCGGATTATTCCACTGCCAGGCCGCTATGGCGAGTGGTCCGGCGAAGAGCTTCGTGTTGTTGCTTCTTCAAAATTAAATTAGGATCCAATTGAGCATAAGGGTGAGAAAATTGATATTTCCGGACTGTCCGACGACTTTTTTGTGGAAGTGGTTCTGAATCGGAAGAAAGGATAGTTACCTCAACTTCAGCCGGTTTATCACCTTCAGCCAACTCCTGTGGAAAGTTATTATTAGATACAGATATGAGTACAAGCAAGCAAATTAAAACCGGATTAATTCATACCTCGGAATCCGGATCGTCGTCCTCAGCATGAGAGCTAGAGCCAACGGCCGCTTTTCTTTTCTTATTGGCAAAGGTCTTTCGGCGTGTCTGTTTGCTGGGTTTCTCCTGAGGTTTTCTTTTCCAGAAAGGATCATCGGCCTGTTCAGACAGAGACAGTTGCAAGACGGTTTAAATAAACGGATCAAAAACATATGCGAAAAAGCGAGGCTTACCGCAGGCTGCTTGTTCTTCTTGTAATATGGAGCTAACCCGACTTTACTGCAATCTTCTAAGGTGACGTTGAGCATCTTCTTAGCCGATTCAATAACCTCCGATTCAGAAAGTTTCTCCTTGGTGAACCGTTGAGGGTCGTCTGGTTTACCAGAATACTGGCACATCAACTGT
The DNA here is from genome assembly GCA_902687465.1 of Secale cereale. NCBI lineage: Eukaryota > Viridiplantae > Streptophyta > Magnoliopsida > Poales > Poaceae > Secale > Secale cereale. The sequence continues at coordinate 687,759,824 of LR738715.1, read as the reverse complement.
GATCGCCGACTCAAGGGAAGAATACTCCAAGAGAGCCAACAGCGCATAAGATCAGTTCCAATTAGACCATTGGCCATAAAGGCTTTCAGTCTGGAAAGCTGGGACGTAAACCGGGTCCGTTCGACGGAGCTGAGTCGTTGTGGCAGAGAATGATCCTCCGGAAGACGGTGCTCGCGATAACCCGGCAGTGGGTTCTCCCCTTCAGGAGAAGTGTCAACATAGTAAAACCATGATTTGTTCCACTCCTTTGGATGCGTGTGGAGAGCGGCGTGGGGAAAGACAGCGTCTCTCCTTTTCTGGATACTAACCCCGCCGAGTTCCTGATGCGGTCCGCTGGTAAACTCCGTACGCCGGTTCAGGTGAAAGAAATCCCGGAATAGATCAACAGACGGTTCTTCTTGCAGATATACCTCTGAGAAGACTTGGAAATCACAAATATTTGAAATGGAGTTGGGCCCAATGTCCTGAGGGTGGAGTTGGAAGGCGGCGAGAACATCCCGGAAGAACTTTGAACCGGGGGGCGTGAAGCCTCGAGCTATGTGATCAAAGAAAACAATAACCTCCCCTTCTCTGGGAGCAGGAGGGCATTCATTTCCTGGAGCCCGCCACTTCAAAACGGATCGAGGGCCTAAAGTACCAATTTCAGCAATTTTGACCAAGTCTTCTTCCGTGATGATGGAAGGGACCCAATCACAAGAGACAAACTGCTTGGCCATAGCAAAACAAGTACTGAAAAAGATAAAGGGTAAAACTGGATTATGCGAGTACAGCAATATAAACCGCAAGATATCTACTAAGATTACGCAACGGTTTAGACAGGGGACTAATGATATGGTTAAACCAGCAATAACAGGGAGCTATGTCACTACCGGTTCAGGACAGCAAAAGAGGAACCGCTAAACCGTCACGTTCAAACTCAAAATTTTTACAGGAACAGGGCATGACAGTATAAACCGGAATATACTTAGCGGACTCAAGGGAAAGAAACAGGTTTTGACAGACAACTAGGGCACAACAGATCTGAGTATGCAAGAAAAAGAAAAATAAATACGTGAGGATACGGGAAGAACTACAAGGGTGATAGACGGAGCGGATGAATCTACAGGTTATGTAAAGTAACGAGATCTAAAGCATAGAAGAAGCAAAATAAAGGCAGGATCTAAGGGCAGGACGTAAAGGTTAAAGTTTCTGTGTACAAGGCGAAGCTCTCGTGGAGGCTCTAATGGCGGAAGCGCGAGGAAGAACCCTAGAAGACGCGGATCTATAATGAGGAGGAAAGACATACCTTGAACGGTGGAGATCGGCGGCGGAAGTTCTCTGGTCAAGTCAGGTTGATGCAGCGGCCAGTGAGGTCTCGACTCGGCGGGCGACGGCGGCGCTTCAAGCTCGGGCGTCAATGGCGTCTTGAAGCTCGGGCGACGGACGAAGGAAGAAGATGCGGGAAGAGAATAAACGGATGGGGGCAGCAGTATTTATAAGGGAAGGTCAGATATAAAGCGACAGGTGCGGGATTCGAGGGGGCAAAGATCGGATAAAGATCCCTTGACGCCTCGATTTTCGGGATAACCATTAAAACAAAGTCACAGTACAGCTCGCAGCGTTAAATGCGGAGATGATGTCACGGTCAGATTCAATGTTTCTCGAGGGTGACGTCAGAGCCGGTTTACAAAAATGAGAAGACACAAAAGAAAATTATACAAGACAAGGGAGATTGATATGAACAAGTTCAAATCATTCTGGGGCCTAATGTCAGGGATATGACTAGCAGGTATGAACCGGCTAGTGTAAACCGGCTTAATTATTATATGCTTGGTTGTAATATTTAGTAAAGGCTACGGCCCATGAGATCTTAGGGCCCAGGTATAGAATTATGGTTTGTAAACCGCCAAGTGATGTAACTTGAGAGATAAGGAAGAAAGAGCAGAGACCGAGGCGGACACAAGTATGAGCCGGCCTCGGGACTCTGTAAACCGGACCGGGCGTCGCCTCTATATAAAGGGACGACCCGGCGACGGTTCAGGACAGGGCAAGAATCAACCCGTCGAGACTACAGGCAAGCAATCCGCTCCCTGTAAACCGGCGCCCAAGCAATACCAAACCAACTAGACGTAGGCTTTTACCTTCATCGAAGGGGCCGAACTAGTATAAACTCTCTGTGTCCCTTGTGTGCTATGAACCCCTTCAAGCTAACCCGTGCGATGGTTCCATCATCAAGTCCGTTAAACCGGACATCTGCCGTGCTAATTCCACGACAATGCCCAAACCCCACCGGTCAGTCTCTCTCCCCTCTCTCTCCTACTTTTTCTGCCAGGCCCACCTACATGCAAAAAAGTCTCATGTACCTCCCTCCCTCTCGCCGCATCTCCTACTACTTGCTCCGCCTCCCTCGTCGCGCTCGCCGCCCCGCCTCCTCCTCGTTTCGGCCACCCCAGCCACCGCAGCAGTGCCAGGCCTACCGGACCTTGGAGACCAGTGAGTCGCCGAGCGCGCGCGTGGCCGGGGTTGGCGAGGCCGGAGTTGGCGAGGCGGGCGCGCGCGGAGGGAAGCGCAGGGCAGGGAGGCGGAGCGCGGAGGGGAAAGAAAGCGCGGCGGCGAGGAACAGCAGCAACAGGGTGTTGTTGCCGGACGGACGCGGCGCAGTCGTGGCCTGGGCGGCGCGCACGTGGGAAGACGACTAGAGGAAATCCCAGCCCCAGAGCAAAACTATATCGCCGGGGCACCCCAAGAGGCGGAAAAAACGCCTCCTGTGGGGCACAAGTGGAGATGTTCTAACCCTATACCTTCTCTATTTCTGCGTTTTTAAATGAGGCCCTAAATGGTTAGCAACTGCCCTTCACCTCAATTGGCACTGACAGTCTGACACACGCCAAAGGCCAGACGGCCATACGGCAAGCGACACGCAGTCCAGGGCAGGTCGAGCAGAGCTTTTCTCGCGCGGATCCGCGAAGCCTGGAGACGCCCGTGGCCGAGCTGCCGCGCGGTCAATGGTCACGGGCCGAGCTGCCGTGCGCGGGCGCGGCGCTGCTCCGCCGCTCGTTCAGTTGGGCGCATCGGTGGCGCATGTGATCCCGGTCAATCGAACCCGCAGCCTTTCTTATCCACCACCCCATCTCCCTTATTAATCTGTCACTGCCGGAGACCGAGATGGACAGACGCCGCCCCGCCCGGAAAGACACCGAGCTTTCGCAGCCGTGACATGACCACATCTCCCCAGAAGATTCAAAATCCAGCGAAGGGAAAAACGAAGAATCTGGCCAGAAAATTGAAGGCCGCCAGTGGTAGTAGGTCGTATCCGGGGCACCAAATGGAGGGTGGAGCAACCTGAACCTTGTGTTTCGTTGCTTGCGCGGCCACGACAGCAACGCCCGACCACAGCCGCCGATATGACGACATCCCAAAGAAATCAAATCCGGCAACACAAAATTGGCGGGCAAAATCGCTTTGTCTTTGAGCTGCTCGCCGAGAGGGCCAGATCAAATCGTCGAGTCCCGGAAGAATACATTTTAAAAATAAAATAAAATGAAGAACAAGATCGAAAGCAGCTTTCATTAGATCGGGTAGAAGAACAATGCAAGGACCCCTTGTTCTTGGGTCAATCGGCTACTACTTACCAAGGTAGAAATAGTAAGGCAACGGGTAGAACAATTGACGACACGCACCACACAGATCGCTCGCGCGTAGCGTACGGGATGCTCACTAATTACAAAAATCTCCCAATCAGCGACCACGCTAATGAACAAGAAATGCGAGGGGCGCCGGCAGCTTCGGACGGAGACGGGGACGGATCATGGGTGTGAGGATTAAACGGCGGGGTCAATTGACGCCAGTAGCTTAGTAGGAGCAGGCGGTCCTGAGCATGGAGCGGCCGCGGAGCATGCCGCGGTACAGCGCTTCCCGGTTCGCCGGCATCGCGGCGCCCCTGCAGGACGGCTCGGGCGCCGCCACCTCCTCCAACGGAGCCGGGCGAGCTGGGCCGTGGTCGACGACGTCGGCGGCGAAGCGCACCCGCTTCATGCTCCCGCGCCGCGCCTTCTCCCGCTTCCGCTTCTCTGCACGCACAAAGAAAGAAACAGGGGACATACTACGTAAGAACCAAGAACCGCGCAGTGCGGACGAATGAAGCAACGAGCGGCGGGGCTGTGGAGGTGCTGCACCACTCACCGGAGGAGGAGAGGCAGGGCCGGAGCCGGGCGGGAGACGGGGACGTGGCGGCGGCGTCGGAGGAGACGAGGTGGTGGTCCGTCTGCTTGGCGCGGCAGAGCGAGAAGAGGACGAGGGTGCCGGAGAGCGCCATGGCGGTGGCGGCGAGGGCGAGGCCGGCGTGAGAGCCGCCCAGCGCGGAGCCCGCCCCCGCCGAGGACGACGACGACGACGACATGGCACAGTGCGGCGCAGATCAGGCTCCCGGTGGAGGCCGCAGTGGAGAGGAGACGGGGAGCAGAGACCCGACGACGGCGACTATCGTGGCTCGAGGTTGTTGAGTCGTGAGGGAGGGAGGGAGGGGAAGTGGGGGACCGTGCAGTGCTACTGCTCGTAGGCGCGCACGCTGCTCCGGCTATAATATAGCGTGCGCGGCGGCTGCGAGCTGAGCGACCTTGGTGGCCGTTGGGTCGGGTCGCGGTGGTCACGTTTGTTTAGTTGGACGGGTTGGTTTATCGACTGGCAGAAGTTACCTGGAAAGATGCTGGAGATGGGCCTGGAATCATTGGCGTGGCGGCCGAATGGTCATTTCACAGTTGCTGTGACATTAAAAAAAATGGCGAAGAAATTACAAAATTATTACTGCTACAAAATTAAAGGCTGCTTTTGGCAAAGAAAGGGCTTTTGCTCGTGATCATCGCCGTCTGATATCTGCTTACGCACGGACGGACATGCACTGTATACAATTCTGTGAAGTGTCCGCAATTGGACCAAAAGGTTCCCGGCATTCATGAACTGCTCGACTCGATCGAGCTCACTGGATGCTTGTAGGCTGGTACAGAGAAGACCAGAAGACACACGCCTCAGAACTCTCCACACCAACCCACGACCTCAAACGGACGTTGGTCTTATTCAATTTTTATTCGTTTAGTTAGAGCAAGCGTCTAATCGTTTTTCCATCTCTATGCGCCCAACGGCCGCCTTTTTTTTTTTGCAGATGAATTAAAACTTGAAATTTTAGCTCTGCAACCGTAGGTCAGGCCGGCCAACAAACATGCCAACCTACAAAATAATCAACCCCTGAGTTTACACACCGACAACAAAGCAAGCGGCTGGCACACTTGCCAGCCTTCAAAAACAACGGCAGTTGTCAACGGAGGCCTCCCTAGTTTATGTGGTCTTGGTCGAACATCTTCATTTGCCGCTACTAAGAACCAACCTCTTCTCTTCGGGGACATGTTGGTCAAGTCCACGGGCATGATTGCTAGTGTCACCTCTTTTGCTTTGGTGTCGGCATTGATGGCCTCGAGCTCGAGCTTCTTTGTTTTGGATAGTCTCCTCCATGTCGAGCTTCCTCCTCTTGACGGCCTCCTTCATGTCACGTTTCTTGGTTTGGAGCTCCAAGTATATCTCCATTTACTCCTCTTTTTCTTGGCGCTTCCTCTCGTCCCTCACTTCATTTTGAGTCATCGTGCCATGCAAAGTTTCTTGCAAGGAGAAAGATGCCGCATCACCCTTCTCCTCAATCTTCTAGTTGGTCTTGCCCCTCAGCCTCTTCATCCCATCTCCATCCCCAGCCATGGCCGTGGGCTCTCCTTTCTTCTTTAGAGCGGCATATTAATCTTTGAACTTGGGGCAATCGTCGATGAGCGTCCAACAATTGGTGAGGGTGAATGGCTTGTTCTTATGCCGGGCTTTGAAGACTTCCAAAGATTGGGACGCCTACATAATCAAAGAGAATGCCACGAATGTAATGGTGAAGTACGCAAAATGCAACAAATGTGAACATGGCATAGCAATGAAAAAGGAAGAGGTCATACCAAGTCGCCCAAGCCTAGGCCACTCATGGGACGGGCTTCAACTCTCTCAAACGCGACACAAAACTTATTGCATGCTTGTTAAATAAACCCCCATCTCTTTTGGATTGAGTTGATGCCACGGGTGCTCACAAACTTGTAGGGCGAAAACTTCCTCTGTTCATGATAGACGTGGGGCCGGGGGTCCGCGGCGCCATCACGCTACCGTCCGACGACGTGGAGAACCAGGTCGGAGCATGTTGTCGCGTCGGATGAAAATCGATCATCTCCGGCGTTATGGAGGAGCTCGACGACTGGTACCGTGGAGGGCGAACGGCCAACGAACCTGTGTTTGCCGCGACCATGCCGACGGCGGAGACAATGGCCAGCGCGGGTCGATACAACCCTAGCATGAGGAGGGCGTGCATCGTCGCTGCCTGAGTGACCTTAGCGACGATGGCCTCGAGGGAAAACTCAGCAGCGGTCCTCTTCTCCGCCTGAACGGACCCCCGGGCCCTCCTCTTGATCGATTCTATGTCAAGTCGCGCGATCTCCACCGGCGTGAGCTCCGACCGCGGCTTCTTCTTCTTCTTCGCCGTCGTCGTGGTCTTCGGGGCGGGCGGTGGTGGCGGTTGGGTCGCCGGCTGCGGGTTTCTTCACGCTGGCCATGGAGGAGGGGCGGGAGGAGGAGGGCGGGAGGGGTTTTGGGGAAGAGGGGGGATGAGAGTGTAGTGTCCGCCACAGGGTCCGCGCCCCGCCCGTTTGTGGGTTGTCTGTTTCGACGCAAACACGAGCCAATTTTGAACCGAAAATAGATTGACGTCGAAAAAAAATCGAACATTTATCCGTTTGCTCTCAAGCTTTATGCCACGATTTTTGTTCGTTTAGCCTCAAACGAGCGCACCAGATAGGTACTAGTAGGTGTGTTGGAGCTTGGAGTTGGCTTGCGCGCGACGCCGTCGGCCGGGTCCGTTCGGCGCATGCAGCAGGCCCCACCCCACCCCACCCCCTCCTAACCTATCCTGATCCTATCCAGCGGCAAGAATCCGCGCGCATATTCCTCCAATCCACGGCAATAGCCCGAGCCTAACCAACTACCCAGCGTCATCCGACAAAATTAGCGAGTATATCCATCCAATCAATCCGGTCCTTGATTCCGGCCCGGCCCTTGCTGCCGCCGGAGAGCGCTGTCGCGTGCGGTGGCTCCGCGCTGCGTTGCTTCCAGGGAGCGCAACCTGTCACTGCGTATACGTCGACGGGGACGCCAGCCGAAAGAGCCCGCGCTTTGGAGCCAACGAGAACGAACGAGGGCATGTTAAGAATGCGCTAGTGGCTGGCTCTTGGAATATCCGCTGGATTCCTTTCCCTCTCCCTCATGCCCTCATGGAGTGACGATGGGGTAAAGGTACCACGGCTACTTGCAGCGGCTCGGGCTATGTAAAAGGCATTAAAGTACCGCGAAAGACATGAGATGTCCCTCTCTCTGGCCGCCATCTTTAACCTTTGCGTTGTGCTGATGCAAACATGCAATGCAGGAAACCAATTTACCATACTTCCTTCTCTCATTTTTTTACCATGCTTTAAGAATATAAAAATCCCGCGGTCTCTGGTGTGATATTTTGACAGCTTATGGCAATTCACCAAATCAAATCCAATTCTTCTTGACAGTTTATGGCTCCTACATATTTGTTCATCGCATGTTAAACACCTCCCAATCCATTTTGATCCAATAAATACATGCACGACCGAATCTCACATGCATCTATTCTCCCACGGACAATCCACTATCACACGCGCATTTCCTACGTGCAGTACCACCCGTCCGCATGGCAACTTGCAAAGTTTTTTCTGTTTGTTCGTCCATCAAAGCAGCATTATCAGGCGCAGGATCCCACTTGAAGATCGGCCGAAAGCGGGCGGGTGCGCGGAGCATCTGCCATTTGAATAGGTAAATTTGACAATTTTGATATGTTGGCGTAATTAATTCACGAAATGAACTGCCCGTGAAACTATTTCACACCATGACCTTTTCGTGTAGCGCCTGCCACGACGGCGCTGCACCCTACTGTGCAGCGCCTAGCTCAGGGGCGTTGCACGCCTGTCCACCGTGGCAGCCCCTGGGCCCACACCCGGCCGTGCAACGCCTTCGAGCTAGGCGCCACACATGGTAATGTGCAGCGCCTCTAAGCTAGGCGCCACACATGGTAATGTGCAGCGCCTCCGAGCTAGGCGCTGCACATTGACTTATCCAGTAGCCGCGCTGGACCCCCACTCTTCCATTCACACTCTCTCCCACTCTCACCCCGAGCTTAGGCCCCTCTCCCACTCTCTTCCCCTCTCAAATCCTCTCTCAAATCTTGCATATTCGAAGAATTTGTCCGTGGATTTCGAAGTCAAACCCTCCCTTAAGGTAATCTTCTCCGATCCCCTTGTTTTGATCCAAGTAATGTTATCAAATTGCTCATATGTTGCTAGTTTGGGGAAATCCTGGTTTTGTTTGGATCTAGAGATTTGCATGGAGAAGTGAGATGTATGTTTATGGGTGTTCCTATGGATGTTCTTATGGGTGTTCCTATGGGTGTTCTTATGTTGTTGTTAGGGTTAGGTTTAGGCTATTGTTAGGGTTATGGTTAGGGTTATGGTTAGGGTTGTTGTTTGATATATATATTAGGGTTTCTATTCCTTGTTAATCTTTGATATATATATTAGGCTGCGAAGAAGCTTAGAGAGGAGGATGCAACCAAGCTAAAGAGGAAGAAGGAAGAGGAGCTTGAGAAGAAGAGGGAGGAATTAGAGAGAGCGAGAGAGGCGATGCAAGCTAGGGAGCAAGCGTTGGTGAGGAGATATGAGGAGGCAGCGAAGAAGCGGCAAAAGGATTTTGAAGAAAAAACCGCGAAGCTTTGGGCATTTGCAGCTGCAAAAAAAGAGAGGGAGAATCAGATGTTCATGGAGAGGGTGGTTAAGAGGAAGAAGAGAGGAAGAAGAAGATGGGAAAGGGGCCTTGCTCTACGCAGTAGAGCTATGTCGTGCTATTCGATTTGGTTGTGAACTACTATGTGCCCTCCTCGATTTGGTTGTGAACTCTTATTTGTCGTGAACTACTATGTCTCCTTCTTTATTTGGTTGTATCGTCAAGTACTATGTAGTATGAACAACTATGTGTCGTGAAGTACTATGTGTTATGGACAACTATGTTTCGTAAAGTACTTTATGCATATGTTCCCTCCACAGTTCTTTGCTTGCCATGTATCAATCGTACTTGACATCATCGCACTAAGTTTGCAAATGCCAAAAAAATCACTAAGTATTGTGCAGCGCCTAGTTCTCAGGCGCCACACTGTACAGTGCAACGCATGGCAGGTAGGCGTTGCACAGGTCTGAAGCTTTTCAAAGCTTCTGTTGCTCTCTGGACAGTTACAGAAACTTTGCAAAGATTCAGGCCTGTGCAGCGCCTAGCTCTCAGGCGCCACACTATGCAGTGCAACGCCTGACATTTAGGCCCTGCACAGTACAGTGTGGCGCCTGGGAGCTAGGCGCCACACAAGTCTGTATCTTTTCCTACATTATATTGCTCTCTGTTGCACCAGTTTTGTCTCTCTAAATGGGTCTGTTTTAGTCACAAACAGTTGCATACACATTAGACAAGATGAATACTTCAACACATATAGAGTTCAACACATATAGTGCCAACATAGAGTTCAATTAGCACCAACATAGAGTTTAACATTAGCACCAACGTAGAGTTCAACACATATATTATCTTCAGCACGACAAGTTCGACATTACTACCAACATAGCGTTCGACATTACTAAAAGAGTTAGACGACTAGTTCCTTCCGTGCTTGCTGGCTCCTCCCCCCCTCTTGACACTAATCTTCTTCACCTTCCTAGGAGGAGGAACCCGCTCCGGTTCCGGCTCTGGTACCTACACGTCATCCTCTCCCTTTCTAGGAGGAGGAACCCGCTCCGGTTCCGTGCTTGCTGGATAAGTCAATGTGCAGCGCCTAGCTCGGAGACGCTGCACATTACCATGTGTGGCGCCTAGCTCGGAGGCGCTGCACGGCCGGGTGCGGGCTCAGGGGCTGCCATGGTGGACAGGCGTGCAACGCCCCTGATCTAGGCGCTGCACAGTAGAGTGCAGCGCCGTCGTGGCAGGCGCTACACGAAAAAATCATGGGTGTGAAATAGTTTCACGGACAGTTCATTTCGTGAATTAATTACGCAAACAGGTCAAAATTATCAAATTTGACGAGCAGTCCTATTCTCCCACGGACAATCCACTATCACACGCGCATTTCCTACGTGCAGTACCACCCGTCCGCATGGCAACTTGCAAAGTTTTTTCTGTTTGTTCGTCCATCAAAGCAGCATTATCAGGCACAGGATCCCACTTGAAGATCGGCCGAAAGCGGGCGGGTGCGCGGAGCATCTGCCATTTGAATACTGCTCCCCCGCCCCAGGCGTCCTTGTGCTTATCCACTCGGAGATTTCCCAACGAACATGGCCAACCAGACCGGCCACCGCAGCAAACAGTAAAAAGAGGGGGGCGCTGAGCGCAGCGGAGAAACCAACGGTGCGCCCCGTGCTTTCTTTCTTTCTCCCCCGTCACGCGCCGGGTCCCCTCCCCGGGTGAAATCTCGCGTGCAGCCTTTGCTTCTTCCGTCAGCATGGGGGCGGATCGGGGGCTCGGGGGGCCATTGCTCGTGCGCAGCTGTCGCGTCGGGAGATCCTCTGGTGGGGGAGGCTGTCCTCCGGCGAGCCGTCCCTGTCTGGACACTTGTCGCCGTTCGTTCGGTGGGAGCGAGGGGCGCGCACAGGCCAGGGAAAATCCCATTCCGGCCGGGAGCCTTGCCGTCCCCGCGTGTTTTCTTTGATGACGAAATTAGATTATTAGTTTTTCAAACATGATATATACGTCCTTTATTCTAAAATATTCAGTTTGGCTAAAATGCATCTAGATGTGCCCTAAGTATTACACATCTAAATCATATATCATTGATTTTAGGTGGAGATTCGTGTAGACATTTTTCTTTCTTTCTAATAACTATGACACATCTGGATGTGCCCTAGGCATACCCTAAAATATTTGCAATTCTAAATTAATCCTGAGTGGAACTTCCTTAAGTTTTTCCAAGTTTATAGATACAACTTACTAATATCTGCCAGCTATATCAAATATATATATAGAGCAGTATGCAGATATACTTTATGACCAATATAATAAAAATAATATTTCTTCATGTTCAAAATAATATAGCATTAAACTTTTGGATCCAATCGGTCCCTTACAGAATAGCGCATAAACTGGGGTTTAAACTTCTGTCACTCTCGCAACCCACCATCTAATTACTACTCCACAATTCCCTTGGGCCCAAATATAGTGAAGTTTCATGTAGTCGACGTTCACATGACACCACTAAGGGAATCACAGCATACATATTATCAAAATATCGAACACATATCAAATTCACATGATTACTTGCAACATGATTTCTCCCGTGACCTCAAGAACAAAGGTAACTACTCATAAATGATAAACATGCTCAAGATCAGAGGGGTATTAAATAGCATAATGGATCTGAACATATAATCTTCCACCAAATAAACCATATAGTAATCAACTACAAGATGTAATCAACACTACTAGTCACCCACAAGCACCAATCTATAGTTCCGGTAATAAGATTGAATATAAGAGATGAATTAGGGTTTGAGATGAGATGGTGTTGTTGAAGATGTTGATGAAGATAGCCCTCCCCAAGATGGGAGAGTTGTTGGTGGTGATGATGACGATGATTTCCTCCCTGGGAGGGAAGTTCCCCCGACGGAATCGCTCCGCCGGAGGGCAAAAGTGCTCCTGCCCAAGTTCCGCCTCGAGACGGCGGGGCTCCGTCCGGAAAGCCTTCTTATTTTTCTAGGTCAGAAGGGCTTATATACCAGAAGATGGGCACCGGAGGTGGGCCTGGGTGAGCACAACCCACCAGGGAGCTCTTGGGCTCCCTGGCGCACCCAGGTGGGTTGTGCCCACCTGCTGGGCCCCCTCTGGTACTTATTCGCTCCAATATTCTTCAAATATTCCATAAAAAATCTTCGTGAAGTTTCAACTTGTTTGGAGTTGTGCAGAATAGGTAGCCTGACGTAGCTTTTTCAGGTCCAGATTTCCAGTTGCCGGAATTCTCCCCCTTGGTGCATTCCTTGAAAATTATGAGAGAAAAGGCATTACAATTACTCCAAAACGCATTATTATGTATAATAACATCATAAATAATAGCAAGAAAACATGATGCAAAATGGACGTACCACGCAGCTAGAATTTGATCTTCCACCTGAGAGTGTTATTGACATAGTTCTTCAATCACTGCCACCAAGCTACAAAGGCTTCGTGATGAACTATAATATGCAAGGGATGGATGAGAAAATTCTCGAGATCTTCGTGATGCTGAAATCGGTGGAGGTAGAAATCAAGAAGGAGCATCAAGTGCCGATGGTTAACAAGACCACTAGTTTTAAGAAAAAAGGCAAAGGAAAGAAAGGGAACTTCAAGAAGAACGACAAACAAGTTGCCGCTCCCGTGAGGAAGCCCAAAGCTGGACCTAAGCCTGAAACTGAGTGCTTCTACTGCAAAGCGAGTGGTCACTGGAAGCGGAACTACCCCAAGTATTTGGCGGATAAGAAGGATGGCAAAGTGAACAAAGGTATATAGGATATACATGTTATTGATGTGTTCCTTACGAGTGCTGATAGCAGCGCCTGAGTATTTGATACTGGTTTGATTACTCAAATTTGTAACTCGAAACTGGAGCTGTGGAATAAGCGAAGATTGGCTAAGGACGAGGTGACGATGCGCGTCTGGAATGGTTCCAAAGTCGATGTGATCACCGTCGACACGCTACCTCTACATCTACCTTCGGGATTAGTTTTAGACCTAAATAATTGTTATTTGGTGCGTGTGTTGAGCTCGAACATTATATCTGGATCTTGTTTAATGCGAGACGGTTTTTAGTTTAAGTCAGAGAATACTGGTTGTTCTATTTATATGAGTAATATCTGTTATGGTCACGCACCCTTGAGGAATGGTCTATTATTTTTGATTCTCGATCATGGTGATACACATATTCATAATATTGATGCCAAAAAATGCAAAGTTGATAATGATAGTGCAACATACTTGTGGCACTGCCGTTTATGTCATATCGGTGTAAAGCGCATGAAGAAACTCCATGTTGATGGACTTTTGGAATCACTTGATTATGAATCATTTGATACTTGCGAACCATGCCTCATGGGCAAGATGACTAAAACTCCGTTCTCTAGAACAATGGAGCGAGCTAATGACTTATTGGAAATAATACATACCGATGTATGCGGTCCAATGAGTGTTAAAGCACGCGACATGTATCGTTATTTTCTCACCTTCACAGATAATTTGAGTAGGTAAGGGTATATCTATTTGATGAAATACAAGTTTGAAACATTTGAAAAGTTCAAAGAATTTCATAGTGAAATAGAGAATCATCGTAACAAGAAACTAAAGTTTCTACAATCTCATCACGGAGGCGAATATTTGAGTTACGAGTTTGGCATTCATTTAAAACAATGTGGAACAGTTTCACAACTCACACCACATGGAACACCACGTCGTAATGGTGTGTCCGAACTTTATAACCGTACTCTATTGGTTATCGTGCGTTCTATAATGTCTCTTAGCAATTCGCCGTTATCGTTTTGGCGTTATGCATTAGAGACAGCTGTATTCACGTTAAATAGGGCACAGTCTAAATCCATTGAGACGACACTATAAGAACTATGGTTTGGTAAGAAACCAAAGATGTCATTTCTTAAAGTTTGGGGTTGTGACACTTATGTCAAAAGGCTTCATCCTGATAAGATCGAATCCAAATCGGAGAAGTGAGTCTTTGTAGGATACCTAAAAGAAACTATTGGGTACACCTTATACCACAAATCTGAAGGCAAGATCTTTGTTGCTGAGAATGGGTCCTTTCTAGAGAAGGAGTTTCTCTTGAAAGAAGTGAGTGGGAGGAAAGTAGAACTTGATGAGGTAGTTGTACCTTCTCTCGAATTGGAAAGTAGCTCCTTAGAGAAAACTGTCCCCGTGATGCCTACACCAACTAGAGAAGAAGCTAATGATGATGATCATGAAACTTCGTATCAAGTTACTACTGAACCTCGAAGGTCGACCAGAACACGTCCCCAACTTCACAAAACATTTGCCATTTTTATCCGCCCTCTTTTCCGTTTGCCGTTTTCTTGTCGGATATGTTTTTGCATGTGTTTTTGTTAGCATAGTCATAATGCCTCAAAGAATATATTATGATGTTCCATACCCCAATATTTTGCTTGAAATTGAGAAAAGCACTAAGGAGTATATGACTACACAATTTGAGCATAATAAATATTTTACCGAAGAACTCAAGGAGCACTCCGTTGTGCTTGATGCTATAACAAAACAACTTGATGATATTAGTAGAGAAGTTTGCAATCTCCAATCTAAGTATGCTCTTGCTCAAAGTTTTCTAGGAAAAATATCCGATGCGCAAGCTACTCTAGTAAATCAAATGGATGCTAAACCAATCTCATTAGAAGATAAAAATGATGAAGACATTAAAATGATTGGTGTTTCTTCCATTGATTCTTTGTTTAGTAAAGTTCAACTCAATGATAAAGGGACTGAACAAGAGTCAACTTCAGGTAGAAGGCATCCTAATTTTTCGGAGGGTGAAAATCTTGTTGAAAATTTTGATAAAAGTGGGTTTGAAGAGGTCAAGATTTTAACTAGTGATGCACCCACTATTTTGGATTACAAAGACTTTAATTATGATAGTTCCTCCTTGATTGATTGTACTTCTTTGTTGCAATCCATGACTAATTCATCCCATGCCTATGAACAAAATAAAGCTTTTACTAAACATATTGTTGATGCTATGATGAAATCTTTTGAAGAAAATTTGGAATTGGAAGTTTCAATTCCTAAGAAGTTGCATGATGAATGGGAACCCACTATCAAAATCAAAATAAAAAATTATGAGTGTTTTGCTTTGTGTGATTTGGGTGCTAGTGTTTCCACTATTCCGAAATCTCTTTGTGATGCTCTTGGTCTTACCAATATTGAAGATTTCTCTCTTAATTTGCATTTGGCGGATTCCACTACTAAAAAGCCTTTGGGGAGGATCAATTATGTTCTTATTCTTGAAAATAGGAACCATGTATCCATAGACTTTATTTTTCTTGATATCGATTGCAATCCGTCTTGCCCTATTATACTTGGTAGACTGTTTTGTGCACTATTGGCGCGGTGATTGACATGAAAGAAGGGAATATTAAATTCCAATTTCCCTTGAGAAAGGGCATGGAACACTTCCCTAGAACCAATATCAAATTGCCTTATGAATCTATAATGACGGTAACTTATGGAACATCGAACAAGGATGACAATAGTTGAAATCTTGGTATTATGCCTAGTTAAGGGCGTAAAACGATAGCGCTTGTTGGGAGGCAACGCAATGAATAAAATTTATTTTTTATTTTTTTTCTTTCTATTCTTGAGTGCTTACACAATTATTCTACTAGTATGATTGTGTTTTTTTGTGTTTTAGTTAGTGTTTGTGCCAAGTAGAACCGATAGGATCTTCTTGGGTGATAGTTGTTTGATCTTGCTGAAAAAAACAGAAACTTTGCGCTCACGAGAAAAATTCTCATTTTAACAGAAAAGTGCTTTTTAGTTGATTCTTTTTGCAGAATATTAATGTACAAATTGCTCACGTGTCCCTATTTTGTTCAAGATTTTTAGAGTTCCAGAAGTTTTCTAAACTTCCAGATTACTACAGACTGTTCTTTTTTTGACAGATTCTGTTTTCTTTGTGTTATGTGCTTATTTTGATGGCTCTATGGTTTTCTGTGATAAGTTTTTGCCATAGAAAAGTTGGAATACAATAGATATAATACAAAAAAAATTAATTGGTTTGATACAGTACTCATAGTAGTGGTTTGCTTTCTTATACTAACGGATCACACGAAGGTTTTGTTGAAGTTTTGTGTGATTGAAGTTTTCAAGTTTTGGGCTATGTTACGATGGATGAAGGAAGGATGTAAGAGCCTAAGATTGGGGATGCCCCGGCATCCGAAGCTATTAATCAAAAAATGAGCAACTAACTAAGCTTGGGGATGCCCGCGAGTGGCATCCCCGCTTTCTTCCGACAACTATCGGTATTTCACTCGAAACTATATTTTTATTCGTCACATGATATGTGTTTTGCTTGGAGCGTCTTGTATGATATGAGTCTTTGCTTGTTTGGTTTTGCTTTTTAAGTCATCAATCCTTGCTGGACACATCTATTTTAGAGAGCCAAAATTATGCCATGACTTGCTAGAATTGCTCTCTATGCTTCACTTAAATTTTTTATGAGCCAGGACTTGCTCTAGTGCTTCACTTATATTTTTTTGAGCACGGTGTGCTTAGTATTTTTGAAGAAATACTCTCTTGCTTCACTTAGATTTATTTTAGAGTTAGTAAAATTTTAAATAAATTCTCTCTTGCTTCACTTATATTATTTTGAGAGAAAGAAAGAAAAAAAATTATACTCATGATCTTCACTTATATTTGCTTGAGCTTATCAAAAGCAACACATGAAAATTGGTCCCAAAGTGATAGATATCCAAGAAGGATAAAGTAAAAAAAATGTCATGAAGATCATTGGACAAAATAAACTCGATTCCTTGTAATAGTTTTGATACATGATGATATGATATGTGAGTCATGTTGATGAGTAATTGTGCTTTAGTAAGAATACTAGTGTTAAAGTTTGTGATTCCCTACGCAAGCATGAAAGTCAATAATCATGCAATGAAATTATATCCTAGTTGTGGTGCATTATTTGGTGTTATTTATGCTCAATGTTCGCTTACGAGATTATTTGTTTCATGGTTGGTCGCTTCCCAGTCTTTTGATAGCCTTCATTTTGCACCAAGTATGATCTCTACTTGTGCATCCAAAATCTTTTATCCCAGTTTTGCCACATGAGTCCACCATACCTACCTATATGTGGTATTTCCTTGCCGTTCTAAGAAAATTTGTATGTGCCATCTCTAATTTTCAAAATAAATTTCCCTTTTTTGTTCTCGTACCGCTCGCGAGGCGGTGAGGGGTGGCCAATATTTTCCATGCTAGATGTGTTATTCTCACGATGGGTGTTTATTCACTTGTCATTGCACGAGAGTACGGCAAATGTATTAGGGATCCCCAGTCCCGAAATGAAAAACGAATTTACTTTATGTTGTCAAATAATAAATTCCTTGCAAAGTGTTGGTATGGAAGGCAACCGTGGATTCGGCTAGCCATGGCTTGTGAAAGTTTGGTGGAAAAGAAATAAACTTTATTTTCTGTTTGGGAACCGCCTATGATATATCTAGCATGGAAAGTGTTGGGAACCTCAAGTCGTTCTCATTGGTGGGAAAAGTATATCTCCCCCAAAAAATTATCTCTCAATGTAAGCTTTGAGCTCTGGCACCTCTACAAATCCCTACTTCCCTCTGCGAAGGGCCTTTCTTTTACTTATGCAATTTTTATTTTTGAATTTGGGTCTCCATCTTATCTTACAAGCACCAACTAGGAAATACTATGATCATACTTGAACATTGGGTGTAACTAATATGCGAATGTGTTTCATGAATGGATCAATGGTTGAGCATAATGGGCTAGGGATAACTTATTTTAGCATTGATATTTTGAAAGACATGGTTGCTTGTTGATATGCTTGAGTATCTAAATTATTATGTCAAAACTAGACTATTGCTTTGAACCATATAAAAGTCCAAATGTCCATGCTATAAAGAAAAGAATATGATATGACATGATATGCAGCATTCCACATCAAAAATTCTGTTTTTATCACTTACCTACTCGAGGACGAGCAGTAGTTAAGCTTGGGGATGCTGATACGACTCCAACATATCTATAATTTTTTATTGTTCCATGCTCTTATATTATCATTTTTGGATGTCTTATAATCATTTTATATCATTTTTTGGTACTAACCTATTGACACAGTGCCAAGTGTTAGTTGTTATTTTCTACATGTTTTTTACATCGCAGGAAATCAATATCAAATGGATCCCAAACACCACGAAACTTTTTGGAGATTTTTTTGGTCCAGAAGGAACACTATGGGCCCTGGTGGCACCTGGGGGGTCCCGAGGAGGGGACAACCCACCAGGGCACGCCAGGGGGCCCAGGCGCGCCCTGGTGGGTTGTGCCCAGCTCGGGTGCCCCCAGACAACCTCTTTGCTCTATAAATACCCCAATATTCCAGAAACCCTAGGGGAGTCGACCAAATATTCATCCAGACGCCGCAGAGTCCAGAAACACCAGATCCAATCTAGACACTATCACGGAGGGGTTCACTACTTCCATTGGTGCCTCCCCGATGATGTGTGAGTAGTTCCTTGTAGACCTACGGATCCGTAGTTAGTAGCTAAATGGCTTCCTCTCTATCTTTTCATCCTCAATACAATGGTCTCTTGGAGATCCATATGATGTAACTCTTTTTGTGGCGTGTTTGTTGGGATCCGATGAAATTTGAGTTTATGATCAGATCTATCTTTTTATATCCATGAAAGTTATTTGAGTTTCTTTGATCTCTTATATGCATGATCTATTATAGCCTCGTATTTCTTCTCCGATATTGTTTTTTTGGCCAACTTGATCTCTTTATCTTGCAATGGGAAGAGGTGCCCGGTAGTGGGTTCGATCTTACGGTGCTTGATCCCAGTGATAGAAGGGGAACCGACACATATGTATCGTTGTCACTAAGGATAAAACGACGAGATCCATATCTAACGCCATAGACAAATGGATCTTGTCTACATCATGTCATCGTTCGTAATGCATTACTCCATTTTTCCATGAACTTAATACACTAGATGCATGCTGGATAGCGATCGATGTATGGAGTAATAGTAGTAGATGCAGGTAGGAGTCGGTCTATTAATCTTGGACGTGATGCCTATGTAATGATCATTGCCTAGATATCGTCATGATTATTTGAAGTTCTATCAATTACCCAACAGTAATTTGTTTACCCACCGTTTGCTATTTTTCTCGAGAGAAGCCACTAGTGAAACCTACGCCCCCCGGGTCTTCTTTCTCATATATTTGCCTTTGCGATCTATTTGCCTTTGCTTTTATTTCCGGATCTACTAGACCAAAAACCCAAAGATACCTTGCTGCTATCTTATTTATCAACCAATCAACCAATATTTATCTCTCTCTCACGTTCATTACCCGAAAGGGATTGACATCCCCTTTAACACATCGAGTGTCGAGGTGTTGTTATTTGTGTGCAGGTGCTGTTTACGTTGTGTTGCCTGGTTCTCCTATTGGTTCGATAACCTGGGTTTCACATCTGAGGGAAATACCTACCGCCAATGTGCTGCATCATCCCTTATTCTTTGGGAAAAAACCGACGTAGCTTTAAGAGACATCAAAACAAATTTCTAGCGCCGTTGCCGGGGAGGATCTTCAACATAACCAGGTTCCTAATCACAAATCTCATCTCCTCGCAATTATATTATTTGCCATTTGCCTCACGTTTTCATCTCCCCCACTTCACAAAACATTTGTCATTTTTATTCGCCCTCTTTTCCGTTCGCCATTTTTTGGTCGGATCCGTTTTTGCGTGTATTTTTGTTTGCGTAGTCATAATGCCTCAAAGAAAATATTATGATGTTCCTTACCCCAATATTTTGCTTGAAATTGAGAAAAGCACTAAGGAGAATATGACTACACAATTTGAGCATAATAAATATTTTACAGAAGAACTCAAGGAGCACTCCATTGTGCTTGATGCTATAACGAAACAACTTGATGATATTAGTAGAGAAGTTTGCAATCTCCATTCTAAGTATGCTTTTGCTGAAAGTTTTCTAGGAAAAATAGCCAATGCACAAGCTACTCTAGTAAATCAAATGGCTGCTAAACCAATCTCATTAGAAGATAAAAATGATGAAGACATTAAAATGATCGGTGTTTCTTCCATTGATTATTTGTTTAGTAAAGTTCAACTTGATGATAAAGGGACTAAAGAAGAGTTAACTTCAGGTAGAAGGCATCCCAATATTTCGGAGGGTGAAAATCTTGTTGAAATTTTTGATAAAAGTGGGTTTGGAGAGGTCAAGACTTTAACTAGTGATGCACCCACTATTTTGGATTACAAAGACATTAATTATGATAGTTGCTCCTTGATTGATTGTATTTCTTTGTTGCAATCCATGACTAATTCACACCATGCATATGAACAAAATAAAGCTTGTACTAAACATATTGTTGATGCTATGATGAAAGATTTTGAAGAAAAATTGGAATTGGAAGTTTCAATTCCTAGGAATTTGCATGATGAATGGGAACCCACTATCAAAATCAAAATTAAAAATTATGAGTGTTTTGCTTTGTGTGATTTGGGTGCTAGTGTTTCCACTATTCCGAAATCTCTTTGCGATGCTCTTGGTCTTACCAATATTGAAGATTGCTCTCTTAATTTGCATTTGGCGGATTCCACTACTAAAAAGCCTTTGGGGAGGATCAATGATGTTCTTATTCTTGCAAATAGGAACTATGTACCCATAGACTTTATTATTCTTGATATCGATTGCAATCCGTCTTGCCCTATTATACTTGGTAGACCGTTTTGTGCACTATTGGCGCGAGGATTGACATGAAAGAAGGGAATATTAAATTCCAATCTCCCTTGAGAAAGGGCATGGAACACTTCCCTAGAACCAAGATAAAATTGCCTTATGAATCTATAATGAGGGCAACTTATGGAACATCCAACAAGGATGACAATAGTTGAAATCTTGGTATGCTGCCTAGTTAAGGGCGTAAAACGATAGCGCTTGTTGGGAGGCAACCCAATGAATAAAATTTATTTTTGCTTTTTTCTTTCTGTTATTGAGTGCTTACACAATTATTCTACTGGTATGATTGTGTTTTTTGTGTTTTAATTAGTGTGTGTGCCAAGTAGAACCGATATGATCTTCTTGGGTGATAGTTGTTTGATCTTGCGGAAAAAGACAGAAACTTTGCGCTCACGAGAAAAATTCCCAGTTTTAACAAAAACGTGCTTTTTAGTTGATTCTTTTTGCAGAAGATTAATATACACATTGCTCACGTGGCCCTATTTTTGTCAAGATTTTTAGAGTTCAAGAAGTTTTCTGAACTTCCAAATTACTACAGACTATTCTGTTTTTGACATATTCTGTTTTCGTTGTGTTATCTGCTTATTTTGATGGCTCTATGGTTTTCTATGATAAGTTTTTGCCATAGAAAAGTTGGAATACAGTAGATATAATACAAAAACAATATATGAATTGGTTTGATACAGTACTTATAGTAGTGGTTTGCTTTCTTATACTAACGGATCTCACGAAGGTTTTGTTGAAGTTTTGTGTGATTTAAGTTTTCTAGTTTTGGGTTATCTTACGATGGATGAAGGAAGGATGTACGAGCCTAAGCTTGGGGATGCCCCGGCATCCCAAGCTATCCGTCCATTGTGCAAGTTCAAGTGGATCATCACGAACAGATCATATGCTTGAAGCTTGCCGTCCATTGTGGTGGCAATGGACTTGTGAAGATGTGCCAAAGAGTGGCTCACCCATAGTTGAGTATGGGGGAGAAATCAACTAGTCTTCACCGAGCCAACACAATCAAGAAAGGTGGTCCAACTTGAGAAAGTCAAGAACGTCATCATCTAGCTCAAGTGGACTTTGTGCAAGGCAAAGGTTTGCCCTTGATAGGATTTCTATTTTACCGGTCTCATGGTGGTAGTTGGGAGACCGGGTTCTAGGATCGATTGCCGTACTATCATGGGGGGATCTTGATGAGTACCTTGATCTTATCATTCGTAGAGAGCTCAAACCATTGCATCCTTGCATCATCTTTATTGGTTCTTGTTTGGTCTTCTCCTTGTGAGATTTGAAGCTTATGGTCATTTTCATGACAAGCTCAAGTTCATCGAAAATAGAGTTCACATGCATCTTCTATGATGTTTTCGATGTTGGGGTTTTTTGCCGGTTCTCTTTCCGAGTCTTAGAGCTTATGGTCATCTTGATGACAAGCTCGAGTTCAGCGAAAACGGAGTTCACATGCATCTTCTATGATGTTTTTCGACGTTGGATGTTTTGTCGTTTCTTCTCCAATGAAGGGTTCACTCCTCTATATCATAGGCATACCTCCCTTGCCTCTTCTTACTTAGTTTTGTGGAGAAGTTTAGAGAGTCATCTCTTCTTGCTTTGGTTTTGTTCCTAAGCTTTTGCATCTCATACGCATGCATTATTGGTTGGTGCATTGCATGGTGATGCATAATTCCTTGTATAAACTCTCTTGAAAGTGATTGTCATCAATTACCAAAATGGGGGAGATTGAAAGAACATGCGGTGCCCCCATGTTTGGTTTTGGTAATTGATGACAATCTCTATGGACTAATGTTTTCCTTGAGTTATATTTGAAGGATTTGTCCATAGGCTTTTCTTGGAGTCCATTTGTTGGTTTCTAGGAGAGTTTGTGATGACCAAGGTGCTATTCAAGTAATTACCTAAAGATTGGTCATGTGAGAGGTTTACCAAGACTAAGTCAAAGAGTGAATCACGTTGATCAACACACAAAGCGTAGAAGATGTACCGAGAGGGATCAAGTGATCCCATGGTATGGTAAGCATTGTCAATTATGCTGTGTGTACTAACCCATGGTCTTTGCGAGAGTTCTTTGTGGGATTAGGTTGCGGTGTACAAGTTCAAGTGATGCATCATGAAGAGATCAAGTGCTTGAATCTTGCCGTCCATTGTGGTGACAATGGACTTGTGAAGATATGTCGAAGAGTGGCTCACCCATAGTGGAGTATGGGGGAGCAATCTACTAGTCTTCACTGAGCCAACACAATCAAGAAAGGTGGTCCAACTTGAGGAAGTCAAGATTGTCTACATCTAGCTCAAGTGTACTTTGTGCAAGGCAAATGTTTGCCCTTGATAGGTTCTCTATTTTACCGGTCTCATGGTGGTAGATTGGAGACCGGGCTATAGGATCGATTGTTGTACTATTAAGGGGGGCTCTTGATGAGTAGCTTGATCGTATCGTCCGTAGAGAGCTCAAACCGTTACATCCTTGCATAATCTTTCTTGGTTCTTGTTTGGTTCTTCTCCTTGTGAGAATTGGAGCTTATGGTCATTTTCAAGACAAGCTCGAGTTGATCGAAAACAAAGGTCACATGCATCTCCTATGATGTTTTTGATGTTGGGGCTTTTGTCGGTTCTCTTTGTGAGTCTTAGAGCTTATGGTCATCTTGATGACAAGCTCGAGTTCATCGAAAACAGAGGTCACATGCATCTCCTATGATGTTTTTGATGTTGGGTTTTTTACCGGTTCTCTTTGTTTGTCTTAGAGCTTATGGTCATCTTGATGAAAAGCTCGAGTTCATCGATAACGGAGTTCACATGCATCTTCTATGATGTTTTCGATGTCGGAGGTTTTGCAGGTTCTTCTCTGATGGAGGGTTCATTCCTCTATATCTTAGGCATACCTCCCTGCCTCTTCTTACTATAACAAGCTTGAGTTTGCTCAATTCGGAGCTCATTTGCAGAAGTTATGGCAGTTCTGGTTTTATTGTATCCTTCTGTGTATTTCCAAAATGAAGGCTTCCGAGTGCTCTGTGGCGTGCGGTAGTACTGATCAAGGGAGCAGTAGTACCGTAGTGGCTCCCGGTAGTACCAGCCAGGGAAGCGGTAGTACCGTGGACTCTAGCCCAGAACACTAGCTTGCGCAGAAGTAGGCATGGAAGTAATTTTTTACATCCGCGCCCTACGCGGTAGTACCGCTCCCTTCGTGCGGTAGTACCGTGCCAGACATTTGCACAGACAGATATTCAGCGGATGTAGCCACGGATGTAATTTTGCTAGTCCGTGCCTTCCCAGCCTAGTCGAACCCTGCCTTGCGGTAGTACCGCATGGATGCGTGGTAGTACCGCTCCGGCGGTTCTACCGCTCGTTGTTTTAATGCAACAGGGCCTCGTCTGGTCTCTGTCGCGGGAGCGGTAGTACCGCACATCTGAGCGGTAGTACCGCATATCCTTGCGGTAGTGCAAGTCCGTGCAGTAGTACCGTGCTACTTCTCGAGCTTGCGTTGTATTCCCTCGAAGAGGAAAGGGTGATGCAGCACAATAGCGTAAGTATTTCCCTCAGTTTTTTAGAACCAAGGTATCAATCCAATAGGAGACCACGCGCGAGTCCCTCGCACCTGCACAAACAAATAAGAACTTCGCAGCCAACGCGATAAGGGGTTGTCAATCCCTTTACGGTCACTTAGAAAGTGAGATCTGATAGATATGATAGTTTGATATTTTTGGTATTTTTGGATATAAGAACAGAAAGTAAAAACGGTAAAGTAAAGTAGATTGTAGATTGATATGTTGAGAATAGACCCGGGGGCCATAGGTTTCACTAGTGGCTTCTCTCATGATAGCAGAATTCTACGGTGGGTGAACGAATTACTGTCGAGCAATTGATAGAAAAGCGAATACTTCTGAGAATATCTAGGCATGATCATTATATATAGGCATCACGTCCGTGACAAGTAGACCGAAACGATTCTGCATCTACTACTATTACTCCACACATCGACCGCTATCCAGCATGCATCTAGAGTATTAAGTTCATAAGAACAGAGTAACGCCTTAAGCAAGATGACAACAATACAATACGTGCCTTGCTGCCCCTACTGTCACTAGGAAAGGACACCGCAAGATTGAACCCAAAGCCAAGCACTTCTCCCATTACAAGAACTATAGATCTAGTAGGCCAAACCAAACCAATAATTCGAAGAGACTTGCAAGGATATTATAATCATACATAAAAAAATCATAAAAGAACCAAATATTTCTCATAGATAATCTTGATCATAAACCCACAATTCATCGGATCTCGACAAACAAACTGCAAAAAGAGATTACATCGAATAGATCTCCTCGAAGACCGAGGAGAACTTGGTATTGAGATCCAAAGAGAGAGAAGAAGCCATCTAGGTACTAACTATGGACCCGAAGGTCTGTGGTAAACTACTCACAACTCATGGTGAGACGATGGTGTTGATGTAGAAGCACTCCATGGTAGATCCCCCCTCCGGCGGAGCTCCGGAACAGGCTCCAAGATGGGATCTCACGGGAACAGAAGGTTGCGGCGGTGGAATTAGGGTTTTCTCTCCTCTTCTGATATTTTTGGGGTACATGGATATATATAGGAGGAAGGAGGGAATCGGGGGACCAACGTGGGGCCCATGAGGCAGGGGCGCGCCCTCCACCCTCGTGGACGCCACGTGCGCCCTATTCCGTGGTTCTCAAGTCTCCCATGAAGATATCGCTCCAAAAATATCTCTCCCAAAGGTTTCATTCCGTTTGGACTCCGTTTGATATTCCTTTTCTGTAAAACCCTGAAATAGGCAAAAAAACAACAATCTGGACTGGGCCTTTGGGTTAATAGGTTAGTCCCAAAAATAATATAAAAGTGTATAACAAAGCCCATTAAACATCCAAAACATCATAAATAATAGCATGGAACAATAAAAAATTATAGATACGTTGGAGACGTATCATACCGCAGGTCGCCGGCTGATGAAGTGGGTAACAGTTGGATTTTCCCCCTCCTATAAAAGGGGGTCTTCATCTCCATTGAACCTTATCTCTTGAGCTTGTGTTCTTCCCCCATTGTTGACCTTCTTCGAGCTTTCTATCTCTCAATCCCTCCATGGATTCTTGCTAGTTTTGGGGGAAAAAGAGAGAGGAGATCTAGATCCACATTTACACCAATCACTTTCTCCTCTATGTGAGGGGAACCCTTTGGATCGAGATCTTGGAGTTCTTCGTGTTCTCTTCTCCGTTCTTCCTCTCATTTTCCTCCCTAGCATTAGTTGCTTTAGTGGGATTTGGGAGAGAAGGACTTGGGCACTCCTTGTGCCCTTGCCATTGCATTTGGTGCATCGGTTTGAGTTCTCCACGGTGTTACGTGGAAGTGAAGTTGAGAAGCTTATTACTCTTGGGTGCTTGGTACCCTTGAGCTTGTTCCTCTTGGGTGCTTGGGCACCCTAGACGGGTGAAGTCACCTCGGAGCCATATTCCATTATGGTGAAGGTTCGTGGTGTTGTTGGGAGCCTCCAATTAAGTTGTGGAGGTAGCCCCAACCTTGATGGTGTTCGGAGCTCAATCATTGTGGTGTAAAGTTCCGGGCAAACGTCCGGGTCTCCAGTTAGGTTGTGGATATTGCCCCGAGCAATTTGTACGGGTTCGGTGACCGCCCCCAAGGGTTGCCATTTGTACGGGTTCGGTGACTGCCCTCAAGGGTCCCTTAGTGGAATCACGACATCTTGCATCGTGCGAGGGCGTGAGGAGATTACAATGGCCCTAGTGGCTTCTTGGGGAGCATTGTGCCTCCACACCGCTCAAAACAGAGATTAGCATCCGCAAGCGTGTGAACTTCGGGATACATCATTGTCTCCGCGTGCCTCGGTTATCTCTTACCCAAGCCCTTTACTTATGCACATTACTTTGTGATAGCCATATTGTTTCTTGTCATATATCATGCTATCACCTAGTTGTTTATCTTGCTTAGCATAAGTTGTTGGTGCACATAGGTGAGCCTAGTTGTTGTAGGTTTTGTGCTTGACAAATTAACCGCTAGATTTATTCCGGATTTGTTCAAGCCTAAACCACAATTTTTTTAAAGTGCCTATTCACCCCACTCTAGGCGACATCCACAATCTTTCAGGTGGCGACGAGAGGACGATCCGGAGACCCGAGATGCCAGAGCAGGACATGCGCAAGCGAAGAGGTTTTGGAGAAATTACCAAAATTTGACCCGTCGGTATATATATCCTGACCCTGTCGGTGTGATCGAGTGGAACAAATCGGTGGCACCAAGATGCAGAATCGCAAGCGGTTACCGCAACTCGGTGTGACCGAAAAGTTCTAATCGGTTGCACCGAGATTGAAAACCTAGATCAACTTAGCGAACTCGGTTAGACCGAAAGGATGAATCAGTCAGACCAAAATGCATAGAGAGGATTTGGAATTTTATGTCTGTGACAAATCGGGGACTCCAAGTGCTCCTCACACAGAGTGGTTCGAATCTGACTTGATCAAACTTTGTGATGTAGCATGAATAGAGTTTGAGACAAGAAAAACATAGATAGATAGATAGAGGAAGTTCTTAGGCATTCTTGTCCATCCATTTGGCAAAAGAAGAAAGCCAACAATCAAAACAACAAATGGATGTCCTTGAATGAGAAAATATGCACTCAACATGCTCACACAATAAGATAGCAAAATGAAACATGTGGCAAAGCATGCACATCCAATCTAGCATCTATCAAGGAATTGGCGATGACTAGGTCATCTATATATGAGTATATTGACTTAGGAGTCAAATGAGAACATTTGATCATAGGTCATACTCATCGTTTAAGAACAAGTGGGGTTGCCACTTTTACATGAAGCATTGTTGTGTTCACACCATTAGAGTTGCTTTAGCTCAATATTTAGAGTAAAGCTCCCCCTAGATGTGATATCCCCCCTAAGAGGGATGAACTAACCTTGGGTTTTGTTGATGATGACTTCATGTAGGTGTTGAAGATGTGGACGCTCAATGTTGATGTAGATCATTTGGAGCAATCCATTGGAGTGACTTGCACTTTCAATACCTACACGGGTTAGTCCCACAAGGAACAAACAAACATATCCATGGATGCAGAATGAATTGCACACAAGATGATGTCCATGAAAGCATTAGGTTACCTTGTCCCTTGTCTTACCAACAAGAGGGTTTGTGACTCCTTGAACTAGTGCAAGATATGAAATTTGATTGCACTTGTCCTTGCCAATATGAACAAGAGTGAAGTATGTTGGCGAAGTCACCCTCAAGAACACTCTAGTTCTTCTTCTTCGGGATCCACACCATCTTGATGGGAATCCTTGGATTTGTAGATGTATTTGATGAAGTAGAACTTGAAGTAGTCTTGTGAACCCACTTGACCAAGGCCTTAGGAGCTTCTTCAAATTCATCAATCTCTTCTTGAAGCTTGTCCTTGCCCTTTAGCTTGTGGTCTTGTGGTGGAAGATCATCTTAGGGCTTGTGTCCCCTTGAAGGAAATGGGATTATACTTCTCTCGTTGAGGAACAAACTTTGTCTTGGGGTATTAATCTTCTTCCC
This sequence comes from Secale cereale, assembly GCA_902687465.1. Lineage (NCBI taxonomy): Eukaryota > Viridiplantae > Streptophyta > Magnoliopsida > Poales > Poaceae > Secale > Secale cereale. The sequence continues at coordinate 687,731,631 of LR738715.1, read as the reverse complement.
ACTCAACTCCATTGGCATTGAACTTTTGTTCAAAACCAACACCTTGATTCTTCCGGTGCCTTCCTTGCTTGCGTACAATTTCCTCGAATTGCTTACTCCTGGCAAGGCTGTTATAAACACCTTTCTCTATAATTCCCTTCAATAAGCTATTTTCTTGCTCAAGTGTAAATTGGCTAAGAGAATCATTAGTGGAATCAAGAGAACTACTAGAAGCAACAACATTGGTTTTATCATGATTATTGTTACTACTAGAGGAAGAATATTTCTTGTTCTTGTTGCTAGATTTTACTTGTGGCATGTAAGTAGACAGGAGTAAACGCTTGGCAATGTAAGAAGAACTTTTCTTACAAAGATCATCATTGATTGCTTTTAAGAACTCATGCTCTTGCTCTAGATTGAGTTTTTCAAAGTGTAGCTTCTCTTGAGTCCTCAAAAGTTCTCGATGATCCTCTAAGGTAGTTTCATGAGCTAACTTGAGAGTGTTTAATTCTTTAGTTAGACGCTCAATCTTCTCCTTATCATTGCCATTCATTTTATCTTGATTAGCATGATTAATAACAATTTCATCATAGTTTTAATCATAGGTTTCATCACTATTGCTACCAACAAGTAAATCATCATCTCCTAGCAAATCATCTTCATCACTATTGAAATCAAGACACTTGGGGTGTGATACCTTAGGGACTTTATCCATGAACACTACAAAAAAAATACACTTCAGTGATGATACGTGTTTGTCACAGTAGGTCACATTTTCTGTCATGCATGTACATCCATGACAAATTTATGACAGAATGAAGATAGTCATACATGTGCTGTCGTAGAAGTGTTCCACGACATTACGAAAATTATCATCACGGAAGTGTCCACTTCCATGACGATAAATCATGCATCACAGAAGTACTTTCGTCAAGGGTGACCGACACGTGGCATCCACCGTAATGGAACGCCGTTAAGCTATCGGGTCCGGTTTTGGATCCGATAACCCGTTAACAGCCCCGACCAATGGGGATTTTCCATGTGTAAAATTCTGATTGGCTGACGGAAACATGTGTCAGCTCCGCGTTGGCACAGGTGTCACTCATCCAATGGGCGAGATGCGCCTGTGATATGTTGACACGTGGACCGGCCCAAAAGTGGCCCATAAAGTTTAAATGGGCCGGCCCAACTAAAGGCCCACAAGATTTTGCGGTCCATAATGGGCCAGCCCAGCAAAAGGCCCACGAGATTTTGCGGTCCATAATGGGCCGGCCCAACGGAAGGCCCACAATATTTTGCGTATCATAATGGGACGGCCCAGCTAAAGGCCCACAAGATTTTGGGGTCCATAATGGGCCGGCCCAGCAAAAGGCCCACGAGATTTTGCGTATCATAATGGGCCGGCCCAGCTAAAGGCCCACAAGATTTTGCGGGCCATAATGGGCCGACCCAGCTAAAGGCCCGCGAGATTTTGCGGACCATAATGGGCCGGCCCAGCTTAAGGCCCAACATTCTCAGTTAAGGCCCGTACGGCTATTGTCAAATCGGCCCGTGAACGGCCTGTCCTAAACTTGTCATCATCGCGGCCCATGGTCACTTTTGGCCCGTTAACAGTCCGCTAAGTATATGGGCCGAATTACGACCCGGTGTATTTCTGGCCTGTTAAAGGTCCTGCTTCATTTGGGCCCATTTACAGGCCATTGAAACTTTCGGCCAATAAACGAACGTGAAGGATTTGGGTCATATTCGGCCATGTCTGACATTCGGCCTGTTCGAGGCCCACTACAGATTTGGGCCACTTTCAGCCTGTTGTGATTTTCGGCCTGTTAACGTCGGACGAAATCCAAGGGCTATATGTGGCCCAATGTCACATCGGGCCCATTAAAGGCCCATATAAAAATGACGATAATCTAGCCCGACCGAACTTCCGGCCTGTTAAAGGCCCGTGTATTAAGTTGGCGGATTTACGACCCGTCAGAATTTCGGCCTATGAAGGATCCGCATCGTAAATTGGCCCAATCTCACTTTCAGTCTTTTAAAGGCCCATGTTTTTTATGGGGTCGAGATATTTACACCTGTAAACGGCCTATTGTTACTGAGGGCCCTAATTATGTTTAGGCCTGTTAAAGGCCCACTATGGGCACATGCCTACCAGAAAAAGTATGAAATCTTATGCTGATTTAGGCCCAGATATTTTTAGTGGGCTACATGCAAATTTTGGCCCATAGTCGTTTTTAGCCCAATTGGAATGGGCCTGACGAATGTTGGCATGTTGGGCTCCTACGAAGCTTTCGGCCGAATACATTACTAAGATAAACCTACACTATACAAAAATAGGGTCATAATTATTGCAGCCTTTGGCAGCATCATAAATGCTGTATCACAACAAAAGGCATGTTGGCATAAAGTTTACAGTCCTTGCAGATAAAAGCACAATCACATGTATAGAAGCACAGATCATTTGACCTGAGTGCTAATGTTTCAGGCTATAGAATCTGATGGAGCAGCACGATCTTCACCTTTTTTCTGCCATTGCTCTTGAACAACAAAGCAAATGTCTGATAGTCTGGTTTCAAAACCATTCATATCTTGACGACATTTGTCAAGCTCTATTCTTGTTTCCAAAATGGCATCCATTAGGGATTAGACTTGTGTCTGGAGCACAAATATATCACTCTGTCTAGCAGGAAGATTTTGTTCAGTAGGTGATAACCCTCAACCGTAAGGGATCGAGATAGTCTTCGCGGGTAAGAATAACCCAATTTATTGATTCGACACACGGGGAGCCAAAGAGTATTTATAAGATTTGACAGTTGAGTTGTCAATTCAACCGCACCTGAAATATACTTACTTGCAACAAAAGATAAATGGTAACAGTGATACGATAGTGATGATAGCAATAGTAAAAGTATACAGCAAAAGTAAATAGTAAAGGTAAATGGCAAAAGTAGCAACTAGCGACAAGCAGGGTTTAAAACACTGTAGGCTAGGGAGACGGATGGTTGGGCGCTGCATGGATGAGATATATCATGATTCTAACTTGGGGCACGGCACACGGAAAAGTAATGATCATCTAGGCAAATATCAAACATCAGGCATGTATCCCGTAGGTAGTTGTACGTGCTTGCAATAAGAACTTGCACAACATCTTTTGTCCTACCATCCCGCTACGAACGGGGCCAAAAGGAACTTATGGAGATTAAGGTGCTCCTGTCAAAGAGCACCGGAACAAAGCAATGAACTCAATGGATACATGTAATCCTCAAACTACGGACCATCCCCTTTGGTGTCCCAAGCTGTCACTTTTGGGATCGCCGGTTCCAAACTGTAATAGGTGCAAACAACTCATAGATAGGATCAAGAACACAAATATATTCATGCAAACACATATGGTTCAGATCTGAAATCATGGCACTCGGGCCCTAAGTGTCAAGCATTAAGAATAACAAGTTGAAGCAAAGATGATAAACACCATAGTAGATGATAGGCAACATGCCCCCAATGATCTGACAAACTATTACATGATCTAACTCATCTAATCCCTACCATCCCCTTCGCCTACAGCAAGGGAATTACTCACACATGGAGGGAGAAGTCATGGAGGGATGATGGAGTGGTGATGATGATGACGATGGCGACGATCTACCCTATCCGGAGGCCAATTCAGCCTCCAGATTAGCCCTCCCGAGGAAGAACAGAGGGTGGCGGCGGCTCCGCGACGGAAAACTGCGAAATGAACTTCTGATCTGGGGTTTCTGTGTCGCGAGTAAAAATACGAGGCAAAGTAGGGCACCAGGGGGTGTGGGCCCCACCCAGGCGACCCCCCGGCGTGGCCCAGGGGGGCGCGCCCACAGGGCGCCTGGGCACCCCCTGGCCCCCCTCTGACCCCTCTTCTGGCTCCTGGTTCCTTCTGGTGCGTGGATTTTCTGTGATTTTTCGTGGATTTTTCTGAGATACCTAAAAATCCGTTTTCCTACACACAATAAAACCATACAGGCAGCTCTGCTGAAAACAGCGTCAGTCCGGGTTAGTTTAGTTCAAATCATGCAAGAATGAGGTCAAAACAATATCAAAAGTGTTTGGAAAAGTAGATACGTTTGAGACGTATCAACTCCCCCAAGCTTAGCATATTGCTTGTCCTCAAGCAATTCAGTTCAACGAGCTGGACGCGACAAAGAAAACTTTGACAAACTCTTTTTCTTCATTAGATGTATATAAGCATGTACTACGAAAATAGTCTAGCAAGTATTGAAACAGTACTATGAGGACAATGCAAGGAGCAATCCTTCTTTCAAGTGACTAGTCACAAATACTTAAAAGTAAACAATATACTACTGAAAATCAAGACAAGATTACATTGCACATAGCTTGAGCATACTAGGGTGGTATCTCGCTAGTCTCCATGAGTGAAGCAAAACATAAATGCAGAAACTCCTCGAGAGTTTTAAAGGAGACTAGAACTAAGAATTTCAGAATAAATCATATCACAAGCATGCAGAAGACAATGTAATACTTTGGGACAATGCACATTACACTCAGAATGACAATTATGCTCTCCTAGTTAGTGCTTTGAAGAAAGAAGGTGGAGACTCTCGAACCGTGGCTTTTGTTGGCAAAGTTGAAAGCCCGTGATCGGAAACAAAAACTAGACATGTACCAGAGCTCTTGTTTTTTAGAAACAGAGGTAAAAACGTTTTGAGAGGTGCATATTTCGTCAACGAATGCTAGCAGATAATTCAATCACTTCTTAAGCTGGACAAGTCTCGAGGAACGGCTCCCGCATGAGGACGATCACATCCTCTTAATCTCCTTTGTTTATCACTGCCAAAGTTTTCTGATTTCTCATGAACAAAGCGTGAAGGAGGGTTTGTTTGTTATATTATCTTTTTGAGCCGGGCGCACTCAATGCCAGTTCCTTCTCGTATTAGGGGTTTGCACATTATACATGCAATCCAGGGGTGAAACTTGTCCAACTTAAAAAGACCATGAATTAACTACTACTTCCTCATGAGCTAAAACATAGGCACAAAAAGAGAAATGCTTTTGATTAATTTCGAGATGGCACACGAAAGTCTTCGTTAGGAATGGCAGGTAAATACCATGTATAGGAAGGTATGGTGGACTCATATGGCGTAACAGGTTTTAAGGATTTTGGATGCACAAGCAGTCAGTCCGCTTAGTACAGGTGGAGGTTAGCAAAAGACTGGGAAGCGACCAACTAGAGAGCAATAACGGTCATAATCATGCAGAGCGACAAAGCAACATTGAATCGGGCATAAAAGTGATATAACTATTCTGAAACTCAAAGATCATCAAGGCAGAAAACATGTGTAAGCATGTGCCAAGTCAATCCAAAAATTCTCTAAAGGGAAATACCACCTTAGTATACCAGACTATGAACAGTGCAATGCATGTAGATCATTTCAATAACACATTATATACTCTAGTTATTCGAGACTAGCCACAAGGAAAGCATGAACCAGTGGACGAGCATTGTAAACATAGTACTATGTCGCTACAAGCTGGTCTCTAGATCATAAGTACAGGCAAATGTACAAAAGTAGAAACAAGAAGAGTTCATACCGGTCTTCCTTGTTGCTTCCCTTCGGTCGATCTTCGTCATTACTGCTTGTCACTTGCACGATCGAACGTAGGAAATATAATTAAATGCCATCACGGACTCGAGCTGAACTCTGAAAACAAAGCAAACTAAAGAGAAAAGGAAATCTTTTTGGATTATTTCAAAGGTTAAACGAAAAGTAAAAGAAAGAGAAAATCTTTTTGTTGTTTTTGCAAAGAGAAACGAAGAAGAACGGACAAAAACTTCAAAAAGATCAAAGCGAATAAAATGGATAATACAATGGAAAAGTGAGAGGGGCACGTACTCCCCCAAGCTTAGGCTTTTGGCCTAAGTTCGTAGCAGCTACTGCCCCCAGGAGCCTCCTGCTCCGGGGGTATGATGGTGAGACCAAGGGTCGTAGAAGGATGCTGGCGCGTATACCGAACTCCTCGGAGTCTCCCACGAGGAAGGTTCCGCACGCCAAACAGAGGAAGACCCTTCACCAAACTCGGTGGCGGTTTCTTCCTGAAAAGGTGGTAACTCACCGTGCTCCTCCTCGTCGGGCACAACCCCCTCCATGGGGTTATGAAACTGATACTGGACCATGAACTCATCGAACTGGACAACATCAAAGGACCATCCGTTCCTGCGAGAAAAATCAAACAAAAGAGGTGCAGGTAGACGGATCTCGCGTTCCGCGGTAGTTCCGAAACGCAAGATATAAAAAAGATTATCAAGCTCAGAACCCATGGTAACAAACTTATGCCTTTTCATAGCAGCAAGATCAAAGCTTAAATAAGTAAAAGGATTATCATCAGGGTGTGGGGTGCCTCCAAGATGTTCTAAGATAAGTGTGGCATAAACGCCACCATATAAGTCCCCCTTATTACCGTTCATAGAAAGGCGTCGAGCAATTAAGGCACCCAAATTATAATCAGACCTCCCTGAGAGGGCTGCTGCCAGGATATCAATATCCGGAGCAGAAATGCTGCTCGTGTTGTCACGGTAACACCCCTCTGGCAATATAATATTCAAAATACCTGAGGTAAGGAAATAAGATGCTGGAGATCTTCGACCGATGAATATCCCTCGTACCCATGCTGCAGAGAGAGTTGATGACGGTTTTCAGCTCGGAGGGTTGAGTGGCCATCCTAGCCGTCCTCCCAACGTTTGGCACACCTATTATTTCACAAAAATTTCCCAAAGTCATGGTGATAAGATCATTGTAAATTTTAAACTCAATAGCACCTGAATCAGGATTATATCTAAAACTGTTAATGAAACTGGAGATGAGTTTTTGATACTGAGTAACACGGCTCGTGACGAGCCGTGTCAAACCTGCATTAGCACAAAGATTATAAAACTCATCCTTGATTCCCGCAGCTTCAAGGAATTCATCACATGGAAATGTCATCACACGTGCTGGACTTGTGTCTTCCAACAACTCCAGGGGCACATGATCTTCATTATAGCTCACCCTAGCAGTCGATGGTGAAGCTGCGGCTCTAGTAACTCGATCGGAGTGTGCGGGCCTCCTCTTCTCAAGCCACCCTTTTGCCCTTCCTAACAAACTCATTTCTGATTTTTTTTGACAATTTACAAAAACGAGGATTAAAACAAGATGAGTTAAGGCAAACTACTCAACCCACTTGCCCAAGGCATAATCTTGCATCAAAACTTGGAAAATAACTTTCTACACATGCATGCAAGATCATCTATACAACACCAAGAACTACTAAATACTCACAAATGAAGCCACCAATCAGAAATCTAATTGGAGGGGTGGAGGAGTCACATACTAGGGAGTATTTGCTCAAAATTTCAGCTCAAATGATGGGCTGTAGAGAGAGATCGAAGAATCGCCTCCAAGAACAGCAAGAACACAAGAAAAAGTGCAGAACTCGCGTTTTTGGAGAAAGAGAGAGAGGGAGGAAGAAGACATACCTGGAGGGGGGCCCCGTGGGCCCCAGGCGCCCTGTGGGCGCGGCCAGGGGCTGGGCCGCGCCAGCTGGCCGCCTGGGCCACTGGTGGGTCCCCCTGGCTGGCCCCAGGACTTTCTGGGTCACCCTCGATGTGGGAATTTTTATTTTATTTTTTCTGGAATTTTTCTGAAAACTTCACTGTTGAAATTTTTTCGAAGTTCAAAAAGCTGTGAAACTTTCTGAAAACTTGAAGCAGTTAGTAGTATTGTGAAGCTTCAAAACATAAATACTTGGTACAACTAGTAGAACAAAAAACTAAAAACAAGTGAAAACATAACAAGCTCAACTTTTTATCTATATAAAACATGTTTACTAGTAAGGTTGATCAAGTCTTACCAACAAACAGGCGATATATAGAGCAAAAAGTCTCACCTCTTACGAAGTAATCACTGAACCTTTACTTTGATGGACATTGTCCCCACCATGATAGTTTTGTATTTGTGAGGCACATGTAGTGGACAGTCCCATTCTCCAATTTTTACGGTCTCGATATTCTCTATAGAGTTGAGGCCATGCCTCCTGTCGGTCTTCTTTGGAAAATATACCGTGTGTTCTTTATCATTCACATGGAAAGTAACCTTCCCTTTATTGCAATCAATAATAACACCTGTGGTGTTAAGGAAAGGTCTACCAAGAATAATGGACATGCTCCCATCCTCGGGCATGTCAAGCACAACAAAATCAGTAAGAATCAAACAATTAGCAACTTCTACGGGGACATCCTCACAAATACCTATCGGAACAGCGGTTGACTTGTCAGCCATCTGAAGGGAGATATCTGTAGGAATTAGTTTCTCTAAACAAAGCCTCTTGTAAAGAGAGAGAGGCATAACACTCACTCCTGCTCCAAGATCACATAAAGAAGTTTTGACATAATTATTCATTATGGAGCAAGGAATGGTGGGTATACCTGGATCACCGAGCTTCTCAGGAATCTTGCCACTGAAAGAGTAGTTAGCAAGCATAGCAGATATTGCATCATTAGGAACTTTTCTTTTATCAGTGACAATATCTTTCATATATTTTGAATAAGGAAGTAACTTAATAGCATCAGTCAAAGGGATTTGAAGAAAAAGAGGTTTAATCCACTCACAAAACTTATTGTAATGCTCTTCTTCCTTAGATTTGATGGACTTACCTGGAAAGGGCATGGGTTTCTGTACCCATGGTTCTCTTTCCTTCCCATGTTTTCTCGCGATGAAGTCTTCTTTAGTGTACCTCTTACGTTTGTCAGGTGCTTCTTCTTCTCGAACTGCAGGCGGATCATTCTTCTCATTATCCTTACCTTCAGGTTCAGCACCGTCTTCAGTCTCAGCATCGGAGATAGATACACTATTGGGATCAATAGCTGGCTCTTCATCTGCAATAGGATCATTAGAATTGTCAGCCTCCTTATGTTTCTTCTTCTTCTTTGGAGAGCCAACAATTTCTTCTTCCTGCATTTGAGAATCCTGCTCGATTCTCTTCGGATGCCCCTCTGGGTAGAGAGGATCTTGAGTGCTAGTTCCTCCTCGGGTCTTAATCCCGAAAGCCTGCAAATTATCTTGTTTGGCATTGTTAGCAAGCAAATCTCTTTGCACATTAGAAATTTGGTCAAGCTGAGTTTGAACCATATGAAAATGCTTCACAAGACATTGAACATCATTAACTGTTCTATCTAAAACATCAAGCAGTCTTTTGATAGCAAGGGAATTATCATGCAATTGACTTTGTATCCTCCCATTAAAACGATTTTGTTTCATAATAAAATTATCAAACTCATCTAAACATTGATCAGGAGGCTTATCATGAGGGATGTCACTTGCGTTGAAATCTAAAAGAGAGTGTACCTCTACCATAGGAGGGTGAGTAGTAGGCTCACACAGCTTCTCAATAGGGGGTAGATTCTTCACGTCTTCAGCTTTAATACCTTTCTCTTTAATAGACTTCTTTGCTTCTCGCATATCTTCGGGGCTTAGAACAAACATGCCCCTCTTCTTTGGTGGTGGAGGTGGTTCAGGGACGGACCAATCTTCATGGTTTTTGGCAATCCTGCCCATCAAATCTTCCGCATCGTCCGGTGTTCTTTTCCTGAAAACACAACCAGCACAACTGTCCAAATAGGACTTGGATTCATCAGTTAGACCAGCATAGAATATATCGATTAATTCATTCTTAGGGATTTCATGTCCTGGTCTAGCCCGAATCAGACCGCAGTACCTCCCCCAAGCTTTAGGGAGGGACTCATCCTGCAACTGTTTAAAGTTAAAAATTCTTTGTAAAGCAGCATGTTGCATGTGAGCAGGAAAGTACTTATCAACAAAAGAGTGAGCTAAGTCTTGAGGACTCTTAATGGAACCGTATGTGAGTGAATCATACCATGCTTTAGCACCTTCCTTCAAGGAGAAAGGAAGAAGCTTGGTCACATAAAAGTATCGTATCTTCTCATCTGTGGTAAATAGGCCACCTAACTCACCGAGTTTTGTTAGGTGTGCAATAGCATCATCATTTTCTCTGCCATAAAAGGGGTCAGCTTCAACCATAGGTATAAGTGAAAGATCAACAGAGAAATCGTAATCAGCATCATCAATGCATATAGGAGATGTAGCAAATTCAGGATCAGGAACGGTTTTGTTCTTCAAAGAGTGTTTTTCAAACAGTTTCTTAATAACTTCAGGGTCAGAGCCAGAAAACTCCGTCAGTTCCCTACACAAATCTTCATCAAGCATATAGTAATCATCATCAAGGAGCCTCTCTTTGAGTTTACTCAAATCAGGATAATCATAAGTTTCACCAATAGGGTAGCGAGTAACAGGAATTTCAATTCCAGACTTTTTAGCAGCAGCAGCAATTTGTTTCTCAAGAGCATAACCAAGGGAACTAATATCATCAACAGTAGTAGAAGCATCATCAAGAGTATCGGACATAGTAACAGATTCAGTAGGAGCATCATGTGGTGGTGGTGAGGTAAACTTACTCATAACAGAAGGTGAATCAAGCGTAGCACTAGTGCTCAGAACAGTACCTCTTCTTGTAGTGGATAGTAAGATCGGAACCTTGGGGTCTCCTTTCTTACCCATAGTCGATGAAGTGCAGCAGGTAGGATACCTCAAGTAGACTTGTAAATATTGCTATGCTCCCCGGCAACGGCGCCAGAAAACGGTACTTGATAACCCTCAACCGTAAGGGATTTGATGGAGCAGCACGATCTTCACCTTTTTCTGCCATTGCTCTTGAACAACAAAGCAAATGTCTGATAGTCTGGTTTCAAAACCATTCATATCTTGACGACATTTGTCAAGCTCTATTCTTGTTTCCAAAATGACATCCATTAGGGATTAGACTTGTGTCTGGAGCATAGATATATCACTCTTTCTAGCAGGAAGATTTTGTTCAGTAGGTGATAACCCTCAACCGTAAGGGATCGAGATAGTCTTCGCGGGTAAGAATAACCCAATTTATTGATTCGACACACGGGGAGCCAAAGAGTATTTATAAGCTTTGACAGTTGAGTTGTCAATTCAACCGCACCTGAAATATACTTACTTGCAACAAAAGATAAATGGTAACAGTGATATGATAGTGATGATAGCAATAGTAAAAGTAAACAGCAAAAGTAAATAGTAAAGGTAAATGGCAAAAGTAGCAACTAGCGACAAGCAGGGTTTAAAACACTGTAGGCTAGGGAGACGGATGGTTGGGCGCTGCATGGATGAGATATATCATGATTCTAACTTGGGGCACGGCACACGGAAAAGTAATGATCATCTAGGCAAATATCAAACATCAGGCATGTATCCCGTAGGTAGTTGTACGTGCTTGCAATAAGAACTTGCACAACATCTTTTGTCCTACCATCCCGCTACGAATGGGGCCAAAAGGAACTTATGGAGATTAAGGTGCTCCTGTCAAAGAGCACCGGAACAAAGCAATGAACTCAATGGATACATGTAATCCTCAAACTACGGACCATCCCCTTTGGTGTCCCAAGCTGTCACTTTTGGGATCGCCGGTTCCAAACCGTAATAGGTGCAAACAACTCATAGATAGGATCAAGAACACAAATATATTCATGCAAACACATATGGTTCAGATCTGAAATCATGGCACTCGGGCCCTAAGTGTCAAGCATTAAGAATAACAAGTTGAAGCAAAGATGATAAACACCATAGTAGATGATAGGCAACATGCCCCCCAACGATCTGACAAACTATTACATGATCTAACTCATCCAATCCCTACCATCCCCTTCGCCTACAGCAGGGGAATTACTCACACATGGAGGGAGAAGTCATGGAGGGATGATGGAGTGGTGATGATGATGACGATGGCGACGATCTCCCCTCTCCGGTGGCCAATTCAGCCTCCAGATTAGCCCTCCCGAGGAAGAACAGAGGGTGGCGGCGGCTCCGCGACGGAAAACTGCGAAAAGAACTTCTGATCTGGTGTTTCTGTGTCGCGAGTAAAAATACGAGGCAAAGTAGGGCACCAGGGGGTGTGGGCCCCACCCAGGCGACCCCCCGGCGCGGCCCAGGGGGGGCGCGCCCACAGGGCACCTGTGCACCCCCTGGCCCCCCTCTGGCCCCTCTTCTGGCTCCTGGTTCCTTTTGGTGCGTGGATTTTCTGTGATTTTTCGTGGATTTTTCTGAGATACCTAAAAATCCGTTTTCCTGCACACAATAAAACCATACAGGCAGCTCTGCTGAAAACAGCGTCAGTCCGGGTTAGTTTAGTTCAAATCATGCAAGAATGAGGTCAAAACAATATCAAAAGTGTTTGGAAATGTAGATACGTTTGAGACGTATCAGTAGGCGATTTGGACGAGGTTACCTTGACAACCAACCCAGAATTACGCAGGAAGGTGCTTTTTACACTGTTAGTGGAGAGATACTGACACACTATAGCAAGAGGTGACATTGTGCCTATGCTAGCCTCATCACCTTCAGGTGGTTGTGGCTATTCAATCATTTTTTCCATAGCTTCCTGAAAGTTTGAACTTGTAGATTAGTGTACCAGATAAGTTACTAATGAGACAAAAACAAACAAAGTAGGTTACACGTTTATACATAACTTATTTTGGTGAACTACTATAATACATTAGCATGTATTGTAGTGCCAACTAGTTAATAAAGTCACTTTCGGAACATATGTCCATGTAGCATGCCTACTGTATTGTCTATTTCCTCACATTCGTTGACATCTAAGGATAAAGAAACATGGTTTAAAGTAGGATGAACATAGTATGACATCATTCATATCATGGGCAAACAGATATAAAACAAACAGGCTATTTTATCATTGTGTGCGCACGTGAACATGACAACTAGAATACAGATAAAGACCAAAAGAATATCCTTCATCTCTTTTAAATCATGCAAGGTGAAATGATACGTTAAGACAACTGTGTATAAAAGTGAACAGAGTAACTGACATTGGCTGCAAACCAAGTAGTTAAATGAACACATCACATTAACAATCAGTTCAAAGGCAGGAGGAGTAAGGACTTACAACAGCGTCTTGAACTGGTGTGCTCATGCCCTTCATCTTGCTAGTGTAGCAATCCTTGAAGATTTGCACTGCATTCGGTTCAGGTTCTTTTTGGTCCGCATAGGCTTTCCTCTGTATTTGGAACAAGTCAATATAGATACGATAATATGGCACAGAAAAAAGAATAAAGTAGCAGCTATTTACAAGAGCATGACAGTGTGCAATATAGCTACGAGATCCTGTTGTCTGTTGGAATTTCACTTTAGAACGGTTGGTCTTGTTCTTCAAACAGTTAGCCTAGAAGAAGATACACTTGTAAGGCACATACATAAATACAAGTTCAATATGTGGTCTGATCAAATACATATAACCTACCTGAGACTTTCGATCAGACCAGTGTTTAACGAGGGCTGTCCAGTCTTCATCTATAATATATTCCACTGGAGATGTTTGGGCGATTTCATTGTTAGCCTTGCCTTCAAAGTGAGATTTTCTAAGGTGGTACCGATACTGTCGCAGAGCAAACTTAAAAACATGAGTGCATGATTGTTTAGTTGCATCGTCTTTCGGACCCAACTTGAACCTCATCTGTTGAAAAAAGAATGTGAGTCTTATTAGGAGGAAGCTAGAAAGTATGGGACAAAGCAAGACAATATTACTAATTGCGATGAATAACATTACTTACGGATAAATGGTTAAGGAAGGTGTTAAACTGGGTATTGTCCTTCTCATTCCTACACTGGATCCACATTGGGAGGATACGTGCATGACACCTAACGGCAACGACTGCCTTTGATACTAACTTGACTGACTCTGTAGCATCACGTGGCCTTTTTAAACCTGCCTCAAAATGGATCTCCATTCTTCCTCCTTTATATTTGGTTAATCTGTCAAGCATTATCCCTGATGTCTGTTTCCGCTTGCGTCGTGGTGCTAGTTCAACAACGAATATGGAAAGTGTTAGTGTACATCAAACTGTGAGAGTACATATAAAGGAGCATGCAACTGCAACTTGACTCGGTCAGGTACTGTCTTGGTTTTGATGCTCATGAGGTTCATCTGATCTTGCCAAGTCCTGTTGTGTCACCAGTGCTTCGGAAGTAGTTGAAAGCACATTTGCTCCCTGGGTGGTTTTGGTAATTAATGACAACATACTTTGTGGTTGGACTAATGCTTTTATCAAGTATGTTTCAGGAAATTCAATCACCTTGGCATGGCAAAAGGACTAAAGAAGTGGACCCCTCAAAATGCTAAGGAAAGCATTGGCAAAAGCTCAAGACTCCATTTTTGGTTTAGTGATCCAAGATCACATTGAGTCCATAGGAAAAGCCAATACTATTAAAAGGGGATGAGGTTATGTTGATGATCTGGTTGCTCAAGTGCTTAGTGATATATCTCCTTAAACTATCAGCAACTTTCACTACAATATACACTCATAAGTAATCTCGGTCCCACCGATTATCCAAATTCAGTCACACCGAGATGAACCACCTCAGCCATATGCCAAACCCTAGCAAAATCGGATTTTCCGATTCTGAAATCGGTTTCACCGAAACATGAGTTGCCAAGCTTCTGTAACCTTCTGTCATCAAATCGGTGTCACCGAGATGATGAAGTCGGTCCCACCGAAACTGGCTTGCTCTTGTCTTTGCACGAATCGGACTAACCGAGATGGTATTTTCGGTCCCACCGAAAACCCCAACGTTCACATTATTTGAACTTTCGGTCTCACCGAGTTGTCCACTTTGGTCCCACCGAGATTGCTCAAATATGTGTGTAACGGTTGGATTTTGTGTGGAGGCTATATATACCCCTCCACCCCCTCTTCATTCGTGGAGAGAGCCATCAGAAAGAACTACCACTCCTACCTTACATTTCTAAGAAGAGAACTACCTACCCTTGTGTTGAGATCAAGTTGCTCCACTCCCACCATATGAAACTTGATCTCTAGCCTTCCCAAGTTGCTTTCCACTCAATCCTTTCTTCCACCACAGCCAAATCAGTGAGGAGAGTTGAGTGTTGGGGAGATTATCATTTGAAGCACAAGAGCAAGGAGTTCATCATCATCTACAACATCTATTACCTTTTGGAGGGTGGTGCCTCCTAGATTGGTTAGGTGTCGCTTGGGAGCCTCCGTCATCGAGATGTGGAGTTGAACCAAGAAGTTTGTAAGGGCAAGGAGATCGCCTACTTCGTGAAGATCTACCCCGAGTAAGGCTAGCCCTCCGTGGGCGTAGGCCATGATGGAATAGACAAGGTTGCTTCTTCATGGACCCTTCGTGGGTGGAGCCCTCCGTGGACTCGCTCAGCCGTTACCCTCCATGGGTTGAAGTCTCCATCAACGTGGATGTACGATAGCACCACCTATCGGAACCACGGGAAAAATCATTGCGTCTCCAAATTGCGTTTGATCTTCTCCACTTCTCTTTACTACTTATGCAATTTACTTTCCGTTGCCCATACTCTAGAATTGCATGTGTAGTGTGCTACTTGACTTGTGTGTTATGCAAAATCTGCCAAAATCTGTCCTTGATAAAAGACAGAATTTTTTATCTTGTCGAGTAGTCTAATCCCCCCCCTCTAGACACTCTCACCTTCTTCGATCCCTCAATTGGTATCAGAGCTTTGGTCTCCATTGCTTTGGTTTACACACCATTGGAGGAAGATGGACGTGTCTACACTTGGGAGTATTAGCCATAGAGTGCCTATTCTTAATGGAGGGTCCTATAACTCGTGGAGGGTTGAAATGCTTAGTATCTTTAAGATGTACAATTTGTGCAAATATGTTGAGACCCCCTATGTGCCTCCATTTGACCCCTTGCACCCTACCATGGATGAAGAGCTTGATTTGCTTTGTAACCTTAGGACTGTAAATCTTATCATTAGAGGGTTACCCGATAACTTGGTTAAGCTCGTTACAAATTTTGAGTGCTCCTATGCTATGTGGAAGTTCTTGGAAGAACTTTATCCGGACTACTCTTTGAGAGGTCTTGATGAAATTCTACACAAGACTATTGAATTTGATAAGATGCGCCCCAATGATCCCAACTTTGATAAATGCTTCTTTGAGCTTCGTGATCTTATGAAAAAGAAGGGTGATCCCGGTCTTATCAATGTTTTAATTAGAAATGCTCTTGTATTGCATTCCGAAGATTATTGTCACATTGACAAAACTAATGCAAGTAGTTATCAAATTGACCTAGGTGTTGATGATGAACAATCTATGGGTCAATATGATGATGAGCATGAGCATGATGATGATTACTCCGATTCGGACACCGAGCTAGAAAAGATCATGAAGAGTCTCAATCTTATGGCAAATCTGAGAGACTACATGTCCGGCGGAAAAGAGTGGATTCTTGATAGTGGATGCACCGACCACATGACCGGAGACAAAGACATGTTTCGAGAGCTTGCAAAGAACGATGGTCCACGCAAGTATGTGACTTTTGGAGACAACTCCAAGGGTAAGGTACTTGGCCTTGGTAAGGTGGCCATATCTCATGATAGCTCTATTCAAAATGTCATGCTTGTAGAATCTCTTGGATACAATTTACTTTCCGTGTCTAGATTAGCTGACTTTGGATTCAATGTGCTATTCACCAAAGTAGATTGCCAAGTCTTTCGTCGTGACAATCAAAACATGGCGTTTACCGGTATCCGTAGAGGTGATCTATATATTGTTGATTTCACTAAGAAAGCCCAACCTAGAGCTTGTTTCATTGCTAAATCCTCTAAAGGTTGGTTATGGCATAGAAGGCTTGGACATGTTGGTATGCGTAATCTAGACAAGCTGATCAAAGGTGATCATATTCTTGGTGCTAAAGATGTTTTCTTTGACAAAGATAGACTTTGTAGTGCTTGTCAAGCAGGAAAACAAGTAGGTGGAAGTCATCCCGTGAAGAACATCATAACCACAAGGAGACCGCTTGAGCTTCTTCATATGGATCTCTTCGGTCCCAATGCTTACAAAAGCCTTGGTGGTAACTCCTTTGGTCTAGTTATAGTTGATGATTATTCCAGATTTACGTGGGTATTTTTCCTTGATGACAAATCGCAGGTTCAGAGAATCTTCAAAACCTTTGCCAAAAAGGCCCAAAATCAATTTGAGGTGAAGATCAAGAAAGTTCGGAGTGACAATGGAACGGAGTTCAAGAACGCCAATGTAGACTCTTTTCTCGATGAGGAAGGGATTCTACATGAGTTCTCGGCTACGTACACTCCTCAACAAAATGGAGTTGTTGAGAGGAAGAACCGAACGCTCATAGAGATGGCGAGAACGATGCTTGATGAATACAAGACACCGAAGCATTTTTGGGGAGAAGCGGTCGAGACAGCTTGTCATGCTATCAACAGGCTTTATCTTCATAAGCTCCTCGGCAAGACATCATACGAGCTCCTCACCGGTAACAAACCCCAAGTGGGATACTTTCGTGTCTTTGGTTCAAAATGCTATATCCTTGATAAGCATCGTCGATCTAAATTTGCTCCTAAATCTCATGAAGGCTTTCTCCTTGGTTATGGATCAAACTCTCACACCTACCGTGTCTACAATAATTTCACCCGAAAGGTTGAAGAGACGGTAGACGTGAAGTTTGATGAATCTAATGGCTCGCAAGTAGAGCAAATGCCTATTGATGTAGGAGACAAGGACCCATCGGAAGCTATCCAAGATTTATCTATTGGAAAGATCCGTCCCATGGAAGTGAAAGAGAGTACCTCATCTACATATGTGGAGCCCCCTACCTCACGACGAGATGAACCTCAAGGCAACATGGAGGCCTCCACAAGTGGAACTCACCAAGATGAGGAAGTGCAACAAGAAGATCCACCACAACCTCCTTCTCCACCGCCTCAAGACAACACCAACAACAATGAAGAAGAAGAAGAGGAAGATGAAGATGATGAGGAAGCTCAGCCACAACCTCAACAAAAGCTATCCCGAGTCCGAGCAAGAGTCAAGAAAAATCATCCCGTGGAACAAATGATGAACGACATCAACTCCGGGAGAATTACTCGCTCTAAAACTCGCTTAGCTAACTTTTGTGAGCATTACTCATTTATCTCCAGTATTGAACCTATGAAGGTAGAAGAAGCACTTGAAGACCCGGATTGGGTGAACGCTATGCACGAAGAACTACACAACTTCGAGAGGAACAAGGTATGGACTTTGGTAGAGAAGCCCAAGGATGATCAAAACATTATTGGAACCAAATGGGTATTTCGGAACAAGCAAGATGAAGATGGACAAGTCATCCGCAACAAGGCTCGTCTCGTAGCTCAAGGTTACACACAAGTCGAAGGTATGGACTATGGTGAGACCTATGCCCCCGTTGCTAGACTTGAGTCCATTCGCATTCTTCTTGCTTATGCCAATCACCATGATATTACTCTCTATCAAATGGATATCAAAAGTGCTTTCCTAAATGGCGAAATTGAGGAGGAAGTATTTGTGAAACAACCTCCCGGATTTGTGAATCCCAAAAAGCCTAATCATGTTTACAAGTTGCACAAAGCTCTTTATGGTCTTAAACAAGCTCCTAGAGCTTGGTACAAATGCTTGACTAGCTTTCTTCTTGAAAAAGGCTTTGAGATTGGAAAGATAGACTCAACGCTGTTCACGAAAAGGGTTAATGGTGAACTATTTGTGTGCCAAATATATGTTGATGATATTATCTTTGGTTCAACTAACCCTCATTTTAGCAAGAAGTTTGGACAGCTCATGTCGGAGAAGTATGAGATGTCCATGATGAGTGAACTCAAATTCTTCCTTGGGTTGCAAATCAAGCAATCTAAGGAGGGTACCTTTGTCTCACAAACTAAGTACACCAAGGATCTCTTCAAGAAGTTCAACATGCAAGAAAGCAAAGGTATGAGTACCCCCATGCCTACTAGTGGACATAATGACTTGACAAAAGATGGAGAACCCGTTGATCAAAGGGTTTACCGATCTATGATTGGTTCTCTACTATATCTTTGTGCTTCTCGTCCTGACATAATGTTGAGTGTATGCATGTGTGCGCGATATCAAGCAGCCCCTAAAGAATGTCATCTTAAAGCTGTTAAAAGGATAGTGAGATATTTGATACACACACCAAACTTTGGCATTTGGTATCCCAAGAGGGCCTCTTTCGACCTTGTTGGCTATTCCGACTCGGACTATGCCGGTGACAAGGTTGATAGAAAGTCAACTTCGGGTACGTGTCAATTCCTTGGTCGATCCCTTGTATCTTGGTCCTCCAAGAAACAAAATTCGGTATCATTATCCACTGCCGAAGCGGAATATATTGCTGCTGGTTCGTGTTGTGCTCAATTGCTATGGATGACACAAACGCTTAAGGATTATGGGATACATGTGAGACATGTTCCCTTGCTTTGTGACAATGAGAGTGCGATTAAAATTGGACACAATCCAGTGCAACACTCTCGAACGAAGCATATTGAAGTTCGTCACCATTTTATTCGTGATCATATTGCCAAGGGTGACATCAATCTTAAGCATGTTCGTACTGACAAACAACTTGCTGATATCTTTACAAAACCTCTTGATGAGAAGGTGTTTTGTCGCTTGAGGAGTGAGTTGAACATCATTGATGCTTCAAACTTGGAGTGAGAACTCCATTGATGCATGCAAGGCATGAGCCCTCTTGACTAATCCTTGATATTTCTCTTATGATGGTGATCATATGTCTTGGACACATTTGCCCCCTTGTATTGCATCTAACTCCTTGCAGGTACTTGGATGATCTACATTCCACAAGATTACCACACACTCAAATCATGAGTAATCTTGTCATTGACCAAGTATCTAGCCCTTTGGGATGTTGAGTTCAAGGAACAAAATTCCACCTATCCTTTTTGACATCTTATACATCTAGTATTTCATTCTTGTCATCTTGGATATCCTTGAGTATTTCCTTGCTTGCCTAACCCATGTAGGAAGATGAATTACACAAGTAGAAATGGCGCTCCAACTTCACATTCAATGAGCACCTACATCAAGTTTACCTACATGAGCAAAGCAACAACAAGCCCAAGGTATGTTCTTCACATCTTTAAGGAGCTTTGCTCAAAGTCATGAGTACAAGCAGCTTCATAAGATGTGATCACATCAAATGCTTAATCAAAAAATGGCAACCCCATTTTGAGCTTAAATGATGAGTATGACCTATGATCAAATGTCCTCATTTGACTCCTAAGTCAATATACTCAAACATAGGTGACCTTGTCGCCAACCTTTATCTAGATGAAGTACATATGTTTTGAGTCTTTCTATTTTCTCTTATGTTCTCTCATTGAGTTTTCATTTCAACAACAAAAAAAAACTTCATCTAGGAATCTTTTTCATTTCTATTCTTATGTCTTTGTGAATATCCTTCTGGCTCTGATCAATTCATTGAAAATCTTTCACAAATTCATTGCAAATCCTTTGAACCATTCCTCGCAAAGTGAGCTGAATTATTTCTGTATTTCCTTGGAATTAAATTCGGCGTCACCGATTTAAAAATTTCAGTCTAACCGAAAAGGATCTACCCTAAGTCCCTGACTTTCGGACCCACCGATCCATCTTAATTCGGTGTCACCGATTTATTTCCTCCAGGATATCATCTTCTGCAGCTCCACTCAATGATTCTCTATGCATGTTCCTATTTGCCCTGTTGTGATTCTTAAGGGTCCCACTTCTTTCTTTCCATCTTCCCTGACCTTCCTAGTTTGCTGTCCTTTTCGGCACTTGATGTCAAAGGGGGAGAAGACTTAGGGGGAGAAGAGAAGATTTAGGGGGAGAAGAAGAGCAATCTTACCTTAAGGGGGAGAGAATCACATCAAAGCTTTACCGTGTTTTACATTGGACATCACAATTGGCGTCATTCTCTTTTGGCATCATTCTTTTGATTTTGCTCTTTCCATCAAACCCCTTGATCTGAGAGAACTCAAAGGGAGAGGAATCTTCACAATTGATATCTTATGGAAAGCAAAATCTCTCAGAGTTCATTGAAAATCTTTTAGTTTCGGAGACATGTTTGCTGATTCAAGCTTGTGCTCAATATGAGACACTCTTTATACATGTCATCCCTGGCTTGGTACTCTTGATGTTCTTACAGTTGGTTGAAGAAATACTCTTGTGTTATCTAACCTTGTTTTCCCAAGTTTATCTCTTCAGGTACAATGCCAAGGAACCTCAAGGTAAGTATATGCACTTTGCAGAATGTGCATGATGGTGACTTGCTTGTGAATACTTGTTTGCAAGAAATCACCATGCACATATGCATTATCACTCACTTCTTTTCATCTGCTCTGATGCATATAGCCAAGCTGCATGTAGCACATCTTGCTTATCTCTCTTGTGTGCTTGTGGTAGTCCAAAACCATAATTTATGAAAATCTTGCACACTTGTAGGGGGAGCCTGTGTACTACATGCTTGTCAAAGCTTTCGTGATAATTCTGTCCTTCTTTCAATAAGCTTTGATGTCTTGTTTAGTGTGATTTTAGTGTGTTGCCATCAATTACCAAAAAGGGGGAGATTGAAAGCACATTTGCTCCCTGGGTGGTTTTGGTAATTAATGACAACATACTTTGTGGTTGGACTAATGCTTTTATCAAGTATGTTTCAGGAAACTCAATCATTAGCATGGCAAAAGGACTGAAGAAGTGGACCCCTCAAAATGCTAAGGCAAGCATTGGCAAAAGCTCAAGACTCCATTTTTGGTTTAGTGATCCAAGATCACATTGAGTCCATAGGAAAAGCCAATACTATTAAAAGGGGATGAGGTTATGTTGATGATCTGGTTGCTCAAGTGCTTAGTGATATATCTCCTTAAACTATCAGCAACTTTCACTGCCATATACACTCATAAGTAATCTCGGTCCCACCGATTATCCAAACTCAGTCACACCGAGATGAACCACCTCAGCCATAAGCCAAACCCTAGCAAAATCGGATATTCCGATTTTGAAATCGGTTTCACCGAAACATGGGCTGCCAAGCTTCTGTAACCTTCTGTCATCAAATCGGTGTCACCGAGATGATGAAGTCGGTCCCACCGAAACTGGCATGCTCTTGTCTTTGCTCAAATCGGACTAACCGAGATGGTATTTTCGGTCCCACCGAAAACCCCAACGTTCACATTATTTGAACTTTTGGTCTCACCGAGTTGTCCACTTCGGTCCCACCGAGATTGCTCAAATATGTGTGTAACGGTTGGATTTTGTGTGGAGGCTATATATACCCCTCCACCCCCTCTTCATTCGTGGAGAGAGCCATCAGAAAGAACTACCACTCCTACCTTACATTTCTGAGAAGAGAACTACCTACCCTTGTGTTGAGATCAAGTTGCTCCACTCCCACCATATGAAACTTGATCTCTAGCCTTCCCAAGTTGCTTTCCACTCAATCCTTTCTTCCACCACAGCCAAATCAGTGAGGAGAGTTGAGTGTTGGGGAGATTATCATTTGAAGCACAAGAGCAAGGAGTTCATCATCATCTACAACATCTATTACCTTTTGGAGGGTGGTGCCTCCTAGATTGGTTAGGTGTCGCTTGGGAGCTTCCGTCATCGAGATGTGGAGTTGAACCAAGAAGTTTGTAAGGGCAAGGAGATCGCCTACTTCGTGAAGATCTACCCCGAGTAAGGCTAGCCCTCCGTGGGCGTAGGCCATGATGGAATAGACAAGGTTGCTTCTTCGTGGACCCTTCGTGGGTGGAGCCCTCCGTGGACTCGCGCAGCCATTACCCTCCGTGGGTTGAAGTCTCCATCAACGTGGATGTACGATAGCACCACCTATCGGAACCACGGGAAAAATCATTGCGTCTCCAAATTGCGTTTGATCTTCTCCACTTCTCTTTACTACTTATGCAATTTACTTTCCGCTGCCCATACTCTAGAATTGCATGTGTAGTGTGCTACTTGACTTGTGTGTTATGCAAAATCTGCCAAAATCTGTCCTTGATAAAAGACAGAATTTTTTATCTTGTCGAGTAGTCTAATCCCCCCCCCCTCTAGACACTCTCACCTTCTTCGATCCCTCAGTGGTGTTAGGTGTGAAGGCAGCTTGGGAACTGGCCAGCTCCGGAGCAAACGAACGAGTAACTCGTTGAGATGCTGGTACAGTTGAAGCGGATGTTGTAGCTGGTGGAGCAGGTGATACTGCGTTTGTAGATTTAGCCGGTGGACTTGGACCTTCTACTGCACTATAAGTACCAGCAGAATTTGGATGGCAGATCCTTTTCCGTTTCACCCGACGAGTAACACCACTCCCTACTATATTATTTTCCTTGCTCTTTTTTGACTTTGCCATGTCAAGCCGTACCCACAACACAAAAGAATAAAACCGCTCTTCAGAACTCATTGATGCATGATACAGACAAGCAATACTTTGATGTAAGACAACCGTATGAGGATGGAATATGTAAGAAAAACAGGACGACATGACATATTCACAGCTACGATGTGTAAACTAAGCGGAAGGATTTTCAAGAAAATAGAAGTAATGCAAGCTAGACACCATATAAAAGATGCAACCAATATTACTCTGCCAAGTTAAAAGTGTCTTGTCATAAGTGGCAATTCGAAAAATTAGAAGCAGTACAACGTAGAAATCAATGCAAGATGCAACCACTATCAAACTGCCATGTTAAAAGTGTCCAATCATGAGTGACTGATGCGGGATACACAACAACAGTACTTTGATATAAGAACATGGTATGATGGATAGATGCAGTGTATTCTAGACACAGAACGCCATGTCATATGCACATGTATAACATATGAACTGAGCAGGTGCAATTTAATCAAAATAGAAGAAATGCATGCTAGACAACATATGCAACATGAAACCAATTATCACACTGTCAACCTGGAGCATGCACCTGCGATGGTGGAGTACGGGAGATGAACTCATCATGTAGACTTGGGACTTCAACTTCATTAGCAGTAGCAGTGGCAAATCTAGAGAGTCTCTGTTTGCGTCGATGCGGAGGACCACCAACATCCCCTAACTTACTCTTTTCCTTCCTATTTTCTGATATTGCCTTATGAAGTCAAAACCACAAGAAGATGAATAAAATTAGCTCTGCATAACTAGTTGATGCATGATACAAACGAACACTAATTTGATGTAAGGCAAGCGCAGGATAGGAGGATGGAATATATACAAAAAAGACAGCGTTTCATATTCACACGTACGATAGGAGGATGGAATATGTATGAAAAAACAGTAAGCGGAAGGCATTTCAACAAAATTAGAAGAAATGAAAGCTAGGCACCATATGAACATGCAACCAATATCACTCTATCAGGTAAAAAGTGTCTCGTCGTAAGTGCCATTTCAAGAAATTAGAAGCAGTACAAGCTAGAAGACAATGCAAGATGCAACCTACATCCCAGTCCCAAGTTAAATGTGTCTTATGGGTAAGTGATCGTTGCAGGTATAAGTTGTATGCTACGCAGATGCAAGTCAACATAATCAGAAGCAATACAAACTAGACATCATACGGAAAACACAACCACATATAATAGTTCCAAGTTAGAGCAAGCACCTGTGATGGTGGAGTAGGGGAGATGTGCTCATCATGTAAACGTATGTTCTAGAAACAGGAACACATGTCATATTCACAGGCATTATGTGTAAAGTAAGAAGATGCAATTCAACAAAGTTAGAAGCAATACAAGCTAGACATCATACGCAACATGAAACCACATATAATAGTGCCAAGTTAGAGCAAGCACCTATGATGGTGGAGTAGGGGAGATGTGCTCATCATGTACACGAATGTTCTAGAAACAGGAACACATGTCATATTCACATGCATTATGTGTAAAGTAAGCAGATGCAATTCAACAAAGTTAGAAGCAATACAAGCTAGACATCATACGCAACATGCAACCACATATAATAGTGCCAAGTTAGAGCAAGCACCTGTGATGGTGGAGTAGGGGAGATGTGCTCATCATCTACACAGCTACGTTGACTGTCTAGCCTTGCGTTGTCTTGTGAATCTTGTTGGGAGGATGGCGGAGTAGAATCTATAGAGAACCTCCGTTTCAGTTGCTCGGAAGGACCACCATCATCCAATGCCTTGCCAATTCCCTTCAGCTTTATCGATTTTGCATTGTGAGGTCAAACCGACAAGAAAAGGGAATATAATTCGCTCCTCAGAACTCATTCATGCATGATACTAACGAACACTACTCTGATGAAAGGCAAAGTCATGATACGAGGATGGAATATGTACGAAAAAAATGGACGGCTTGACATATTCACACCTATGATGTGGTAACTAAGCAGAAGGCACTTCAACAAATTACAAGCACTGCAAACTAGACACCATATGAAAGGTGCAATCAATATCACTCTGTCAAGTTAAAACTATCTCGTCATAGGTGGCGTTCATCAAACTAGAAGCAATACATGCTAGAAATCATATTCAAGACGCAAACCAATATCACACTGCCAACTTAAAGGTGTTCCATCATAAGTGACTGATGCAGGATACACAAGAAGAGTAGTTTCATGTAAGAACATGGTGTGATAGACACATATAGTATGTACCTAAAACAGGAAAGCGTGTCATATTCACATGTATCATGTGTAAGCTAAGCAGATGCAGTTTACACTAATTAGGAGCAATACAAGCTAGACACCATATGCAACATGCAACCAGATATCACACTGCCAAGTTAGAGCAAGCACCTTGGATGGTGGAGTAGGGGAGCGGAGACTTGGACCTTGTAATGCACTATCAGTACAAGGAGAATCGGTACAGATGCTCCATTTACGTTGCTGCAGAGGACCACCATCATCTCCTTCCTTACTCTTTTCCTTCCTCTTTCTTGATTTTGCCTAGTCAAGTCAAACCCACAAGAAAAAGGAATAAGATTTGCTCTTCAGAACTCATTGATGCATGATACTGACGAACACTACTTTCATGTAAGGCAGCCGCATGATAGGAGGATGGAATATGTATGAAAAACAGGACGGCGTGACATATTGACATGTATGATGTATAAAGTGTAAACTAAACACAAGGTGCTTGAACTTGTTAGAATCAATGCAAGCTAGAAACCATATGAAAGATGAAACCAATATCACTCTGCCAAATTAAAAGGGTGCCCTAACAAATGTATTTGACCAAATTAGAAGCAATATATGGAGCAGGCTAGAAATAATATGCAATATGCAACGAATAAAGGTGACTCATCGTAAGTGATTGATGCAGGATACAGAAGAGAGGTAGTTTCATGTAAGAACAAGGTTAACACATAGATGTAGTGTGTACCAAAAATAGGAAGGCATGTCATATTCATAGGCATAATGTGTAAACTAAGCAGATGCAATTTACCCTAATTAGAAGCATTACAAGCTAGACACTGTATGCAACATGCAACCACATATCACACTGCGACGTTAGAGCAAGCACATGTGATGGTGGTGTGGGGGAATTGCGGTCATCAACTAGAGAGCTACGTTGACTATCTTCATTTAGCCTTGCTATTTCTTGAGAATCATGTGGGGAGGATGACACTGCACTCTATAAATGAGTATGGCATCTCACACTAACCCACCCGGGTGACTGTCTCATCATACGTGATTGACGAGGGATACAAAAGAGCATTAGTTTGATGTACGAACATGGTTAATAGACATATGTAGTATGTATCAAAAACAGGAACGCATGTCATTATCAAAGGTATAATGTGTAAAGTAAGCAGATGCAACTTAACCAAATTGGAAGCAATACAAGCTAGACACCATATGCAACATGCAACCACATTTGATAGCGCGAAGTTAAAGCAAGCACGTGGGATGGTTGTGTGTGGCAATTGAGATCATGAACTGCAGAGCTACGTTTACTGTCTCCAACTGCTGACACTACATCCTTTAGAGCGTCGAGACGCTTAGTGCTTATCTTCGAATTACACTGGAGTGACTTCTGTCTTTTCTTTTCAGCATTCATCAACACCGCGTCAAAGTCTGAAATACCCATGCATAAAAAACCAATACTGTGAGTATGGGTGAAGTGTGTGCACAATTAGTACAGTGTAAAGGTAGCAGACAACAGGTCGTTGAGAAATAAATGACGGGAGACATATGATAGCTCTACAACATGCATGGCACACTTTAATTACTACAGGATTCTATGAAAATAACATTCGACTGAAAACAAATAGGTCAGTCCATTTTTTTCTGCACCGTCCGATGTATAAAGAACGGGCAGATCGCCTTCATCTACCTCCAGCCAGTCAGTGTTGACGATCTTCCTCAAAACAACAGCGACCACCGGCCCAGTCCCCTGCCTGTGCCCTCCCATCGACCTGACCGCACCGCCGTTCTTGGCACCGCCCCCCGGCAATCTATTCAAGCCCCGCCGACCACCAGATCAGGCGCAAGCAGGTCCTGCACCCCACACCCCTATGATAGACATCGATGCGCCGCTTCCCCGGCGAACAGGCGGACTAGGTGCTCCGCGCGCCTAAGCGGTGCTGCTTCTTTTAATTGCGGTTCGACTGACCCTGAATTGAAATCCAGGCGGGCTACTGACCTCTAGCAAAGGTGAAATAGTAAAGGGAGGAAACCTTGTGCATTTAGTATCACGAAGAAGATGCAGTAAGAAGCGCTCAACTAGTTTCTTTCGTGGGATGAATACGGTGTGAGCAGAGACGTAAGGTTTGCACGAATAAGGGAAGTGGCGTACCTCTTTCTGCTGGCAGTGCCGTGTCCTCTTTCTGTTTTTCCAACGATCTTCTTGTGGTTCACTGTAAACGAGAAGTTGTGGAGGACGGTGCAGCCTTGGACGAACCCATGGCCAAGTTGTTGAGTGTGGTGCGGTGGCCGTCTGTCAGCGACGGGGAAGCAGATCCGAGGCGGCGAACGACGGCGTAGTGGGAACAGCTCCGGTGCGGTGGACGGTTGCGAGAGTGGAGCGACAGCAGTGAGGCGCAGGACGGCGTGGTCGGAGTGGTTCTGGTACGGCGCACATCGGCGTCGGCGTCGTGGAGGCAGCTCTACCTCGGCTTCAGCTGCTAAGTCCTTGAGGGCATTGCGGTTGTGGTTGCGTTGGACGACGACGTCGGGGTACCGGCTCCGGCGTGATGGAGTTGAGCGGCGGTGGATTGGGCGCTATGGGGTGGAGGACGGAGGAGGCTGGGGTTTCGCGGCTGGTGGAGAGGGTGTTTTGGCGCCCACGGAGTATGAATGGGGAAACAGAGGGAGAGGGAGAACTGAGGGGGAACAATGTTTCGGTTTGGGACGCGCTTGTTTGAAATTTAGGGGAAGTGACAAACTTTGACCCCATCTAACATATTGCGGGTTGGGGGTAGGACAGTAATCTCAGGTGTCCCAAATGTGGGTGGGATAGATTTCGGCCGAGTGCGTGGGTGTTTAGGCGCCCACGGTGTATGAATGTTTCTCTGAGTCGGCTGAGACTGGCGTCTTGGTGAAGTTACAAACCTACCCCGGTTTAGACCTTTGGACATCGGGCCGATAGGCTACACGGGCCAGAGTCAGGACAGTAATTTCCTACCGCCAAACATTAGTCTCGCGCGGTTTCGGGTGACCAGAGGCCTATTTGGCGCTTCGTTCAATATTTGGGAGCAGAAGCATTAACGTTTTCGTTTCTCCTGAATTGAACATTCGGGATTTGTCAAACTTCACAAATCTTTACTGTTGAAAATCTTAAAGCTACGATTATTTTGGAATGGAGGTGGTACATTTGAATATACACTGTACACGAGTATATATTAAAAAATATGCAACTTTCCTCAGTTCATGCATGGTTCTAGATATAATCTCCCTGGTTGCAAAAAAAAGTTAGACATGCGTATGAATATATATAGCATGTTCAAACGCACAACAAAGATTGATTCCCCGTTTTACATCTGATTTACAAATGCCATTATCTCGGGTTCTAATAGATGAATGCACTTCCTATGAATTCGAATCTTCGAAACCCCCTTTATGTTGAATTCAACATGTATTCTATTTAGTAGCTAGCAATTTGGAATGTATCCATGCAAGTGACAAATGTATAAAGTGCTTCACACTAACAACATGGAGTGCACTAATTAATGTTTATATATGAATTGCAAAAGCATCCATTTCCTGTATTTCAAACCGCTCTCACTCTATGGGTCGATAATATGAAATAAGCGCATGCACATGCTAGAATTCAATAGAGTATGGGTGTCTGATAGACCGATTTTCGTCCATACGCAATTTGCAAAATTCATGATCTCATCCAAAAATAATAATGCCATTTATATTTTAACTTAATGTGTAGAACCGCCTTCTACACGTTGATGCACTATGCCTCGGCCCGTTCTCACAAACGCGCTATATATCTCTCTATCTACCGCATAAGTGCACACACTTTATATGCATCGGCATTTCTCTTTCACACATGCTCACAATCTCTTTCGGGGTGTCGGGGAGTCTCACGCACATGCTCTCTCTCTATATCTTTGTCTCTTTCTGATTACTATGCACCACTCTTTTCACTAACCTCAGTTGGAAAACACTATGTCTCTCACATGCATATATACACACGCACGGTCTCTACTAGCCCTCTATACGCACATATATGTGCCTACGTGTCTCCCGCACGCACATTATCTTTAGGCCTCTCTCGCACACATTGCCCCCCCCCCCAGACACACCTCTCTCTTAGTAGTTGGCAGATATGATTCCATCATATCATTCGGTAGGATATCCCTGACTGTTAGGCTGGATGGTAATACGAGGCGAAGTTTTACCCTAGTTCGGACCCTTGCAGTTGAGGAAAAAGCCTACTCCTGGTACTGTATATTAGTGATAGGGGTGTGTACAAAGTACACGTGAATACCAGGCATCGTGCTTGTGTGTATACTATCAACGAACTAGCCCCCAAGCTTCTATAACATACTAGGGGCCTAGGGTTACAAATCATATATAGTCGGCTTATCACCAGTGGGGATAGGGTCCTTCGCGACTCTAGTAGCTAGGTTCGTGTTGTACGTCGAGTCCTCCACATGGGTCTTCGTATAACGCATCTCGATCCAACCTATGTGGCGCAGGATGGAACCGACCCATGAGTCCTCATGTTGACCCACCACAACTAGAAATGATGTGCCCACCACTCCACACACGCAATCGGCCACTAAGAAAATAAGCATATACAATAGTACAATGTTATACATGAAAGTTAATTGCATGGTGCATCCAAAAATATTCGTTTTGCATTGTGAATGTTCATATATTCTCCTAAAATATTAGTCACGGGAAATAGAAATGAAGGGCATATCTCTCCTTGTCTCCGCCGGACATCCCCTCTTTCTACACCACTTTCACGTAGGCACACAAACTATCTCTCGGCCCTATAAAAGTATGCATGTCCACGACAGATTCACGCATGACGGCCACTGTATTTCAAGCTAAAGCACTGTACAATCACTGGAGTTCAGAATATGCTCATTACGGTCACCGTATACATTCTCGTGGTGATCATACGGTATCTAGCTCACGATATGTCTCCGTATTTTCTTGATGACACTGACGGACTTTGCATTTGATGCGTGCTCCGTATTTTGTTGACGACACTTACGGTCATTGTATTTGAAGCGAAAGCACGATATGGTCACTGGACTTCAGAATAAGCTCATCACTGTCACCACATACATTTTGTCGTGCTAACCAACATATGGTTGGATGGTTAGGAGGACAGTGGTTTCTCGAGCCCACCAGGGTTAAAGTCCCGGTGCTCGCATTTATCCTGGGTTAATTTCAGTATTTTCCGGTGATGTGCATTCAGTAGGAGGAGACGTTCCACTCGACTACGAGGCACCTATGGTGACTTCGTAAAATCTCAAGATCATATGCTGGCCCACTCTCTCGAAGGTGCTCATAGGGGTAGGGTCTATGTGTGTGCGCTTATAGCGGTGAGTGCTTGCGCGTATATATGAGCCCTTGCGTATGTACACTGTTAAAAAAATACATGTCATGATTATACGGTCACTCGCTCACTAGTACAACTCCGTTTTTGTTGATGGCACAATCAATTGACCAGTCAAACGTTCCACGTGGCGCAACTAGTGTTGCACCATCGGGGCGCGTTACCGTGGGGCCCACCTGTTAGCCCGTATATGAAAGAAAGAAATGGTAGTTTGAGTCTGTACTATGTTAATAAAATAAGTACATTTTACAGTGATCATACGGTCACTGGCTCACCATACAGCTCCGTAATTTGTTGATGACACGATCAATTGACCAGTCAAACGGTCCACATTCAGCAGCGCACATTACCATAGGGCCCACCCGTCAGCGCGTATATGAAGGACATAAATGGTAATAAATTAGTGGTCGGTGGGTACTCAAAGTCGTGAGACCTCTGGTTGGCAGTCACCGGCAGTGGGGGGGCGTTGATTGGGTGGTGGGGTGGGGATCGCCGGAGAAAAAGCTCGACGCGGGG
>LR738715.1:687687290-687700163 GCA_902687465.1 Secale cereale | reverse complement strand
GACCGGCCGTGAGGAGTGGTTTCGGGGCGGGCGGGGCAGAGTGGCGGCGCGGGCCGGCCGCGGGCGGCGGGGGCCGGCGGTTCGGCCGGTGGTAGCTGGCGGCTCAGGGGGGTGGAGTTTGATGATAAACTGCAGATGCAGACCCTTGATTTCGTATCCAACAGCTGGAAAATTTAATGACCAGAGATGAAAAAGTTAGTCGACTAACATGTAGCCTCACCCCGCACGTACACATGCACGCACACAAGACACACACGCATGCAGGCATGCAACACTGACACGTACACATAACGAACACACGCACGCATGCAGGCGTGCAACACTGACGCGTACACATGCACTCACGAACACACGCACGTACGCACACATGCATGCAACACTGAAACGTACCCTTGCACGCACGCAACACTCGCATGCCTGCATGCACACAGCACACGACGCAACACACACGCTCAACCTATACGTTCATGCACCCTTTGTTAAGGACATGGATTGTTACGGGTATTAATCAATCTTATCTGTGATAAGCAGAACATTGATGTTTGTAGCAGTCTTTATGAATCACAACGTATCGAACGGGCTATCAACATGAAAAGGATGACGTCACACTCAATGAACAATCATCGGTTTATGAAATGCCCACTTCTGACCGCCCTGGCCCACCAAAGGTTCCTCTGATGTGCGCTGCCTACATTGGGTCACTGACATGCAGGCCATGTGCCCAAAGAGCCCACACGTCAGTAGAAGAACGACGCTCTATCCTACGTCAGAGTCGAGGGCGCCACTCGCTGCACGCCCGGATGAACACGCCTCCTTGCCGCATTCAAACGCATCCATGCAACCCTCCTGTGTGGAAGCCGAGAAACCCACTCTGGACACACGTCCGTTCATGACCGGGTCGGAATTAAACGCAATGCTGGCCGAGCTCCTCCCGTCCGCCGTCTATTTAATCTCCTATTTAAACGAGGCCAAACGCCGACCAAGAATCGCACACCTCCGCCGCTCCCCTATCTCTTCCTTTACCATTTTGTCCACTCTTACAATGGCTTACAAAGAGTAGTTATGCCGCATCCAAGCCGGCTGGGTGGCCCGCCGAGCCCGCCGGATACAAGCTATGCAGCTCGCTGATCCACCTCCCTCCCCGCGCCCGATGGAGCCAGTTGTCGCCCCAAGCCGGCGCGTGGTTCAGCAACTCGCCGCTCCAGGCCAGCTCGATGAGGAGCAGCGCACGGGCGTCGTTGCTGCCATCCACGCTGCCGCCTCGTACCGCATCTCCCGTTTTTGCGGCCGAGACTTCCATGCCGGCGGCCGGGCCATGCAAGCAGCGACAAAGCTGGGTGCATGGAGAGCGACAAGTCGGTGGCCAACGCCTCCGCGTCCGCCGCCATCATCGAGGAGAAGTAGAACACGGGAGGCCGCCGCCGCTTGGGTCCCCATGAAGGCCACCACGGAGGCGACTCTGGCGTATACAGCTGGTGTCTTACTGGATCCTTTTGTTGTGAGGACCTTCGTCGACCCTACAAATCGATCGGCGGGCGACCATTTAGGCCAGGTATTATATACCTGTGCTGTCTAGACCTAGCACCGCGTAGTTCATTTGAATGTAATGAAATCCGTCATGTTTGTATGAAAATTAGGTATCTTATATGATTTCCGTCATTGTTTATATGAAATGGTATCTCGAGAATTTTAGTTGACTCCATTTTTGTATACAAGGCCACAAACCCATATTACAGGTACCAAGGCAAAAATTAATGTCTTATAACTCAATGTTGCAAGCCACCTTGTTTCCTTGTTTGCCGTGTAAATTAATGTGTATTCTTCTCTTTCATGCACATCAAGCCAATGCTCACACTCCCGCATGCATGCAAGGGATAATTAGTGTCCTCCTTTACTAGTAGTACTACGAGGCAAACACCATTAATATTGCATTGATTAGTGTTAGTGGCCTTGTATATCTGCAAAGTGTAATTTTGATAGTGGCCTTGTATATAAAAATGGAGGGAAAAAGATGAGAGATAAGGTGAGGAGGAGTGGGGCGTGGTGGTGACTGGTGGTCGGGCTGGACGGAGGCATGGGCATGGACGGCGCATTATGTCTAGGTTTGTATCTCTATAGTCCCTCTCACACACACCCACGCAGGTGGGGGACGTGCACAAAGAGAAGAGGTGCACGCAAAGCACACATACTCCCGTCTCTTCCCCAACCACACCCACCCGGGTACATGGTGGAGCTCATTTCTGTATGAAAAGGCAGCCCACGTGGTAACTTGACACGTGTACTCGTTGTTCACTAGATGGAGGGAGGATCGTCTACCACGGGTGAACAAACAAATTGCGACTTGACGCGTTATGTTAAAAAAGAGGCAAACCATGTGGGGCCTACCTTAGATGCAAGGCTCTATACACTGGAGTACTTTTGATGTGTCCCGTCAACTCGCAGAACGAGGAGAAGCTTGCTTAGTACGCTGTCTCCCCCGCCCACGGGCATGGTGGCTCGTAGGATGAGGTGAAGCTTGCTTACTACGCCTTACGCCCGCTCTCTCGCCCACGCGCACGGTGGCTCGCAGGACGAGGAGAAAATTTTACTACTCCCTCCGTTTACTCCTAGTCCCTACTACCTTGGTTAGAGAGATTATCATATTTTTTGGAATATATATGTCCTTTAGTACTCCCTCCATTTACTTATACAAGGCCACTATAAAAAAATACATGTCAGTCTACCTTGGTTAGAGAGAAAATTTTACTACTCCCTCCGTTTACTCCTCGTCCCTACTACCTTGGTTAGAGACGCCGTACTCCGTAAAATCAGATTTTCCCAAAACTAAGTCACTCAATCTTTATTTTCTTGTTTCCCTTCCTGCCTCCTTGCCTCGAACAGACTATGCCGAACTCCCCTGCCTGCCGCGCGGGAAAAGACCCGCCCTCGCCTTTTTTTAGTCCGGGTTTGTATCGATGGATCACGTGAAGCAGCAAAAACCCAAGCCGTGTCTTGTACTCCTCCGTCGACGCTCGCTTTCATGAATTCTGTACTTCCTGTCGCCGACAGTGGGACATATAGCAATCGGGTCGACGTGTCAAGCACCAAATAACAATGCAGAACATCAGGGGGGACGCACCCCTGTCGTACCGCCCCAGTAGTAGTAATGAGAAATGAGACGTCAAATCACAATGCCGCAACTTCCCAAACAGACGGAAGCAACCATTATTTCACACTTTGGTTCGCCATCATCTCAAACCACGTAGTATTGCTTCTGCCTCAAGAGGGACACGTGCATCGCCTTGGTACATCATGACACGTGGGACCGCATGACAGGCCATGCTCCCCCGCCGATCGCTCGGTAAAGTAACCTCATTTTTACTTCTATACTTCCTCCGTATCGGTTTACATGGCGTACACGTCTTTCTAGGTTGAGAATTTAACTGGCTATATATGTGATGAACAGTATATGTTTAGAAACTACATCCGCTTAATAATCCAATGATATACTTTTTGTGACATAGTAACTCAGATTTAGTTAGTCAAATGGGTGACCTAGAACTACGTGCACGCCCTATAAACCGAGACGTCTAAAAAACGAGACGGAGAGGGTAGTTCAGTACGTATCTTTTTAGATCAATATAGTCGGGATTCACCAAGGAGCAAAACCAAGTGGTAGGCTGCACCGGCCTGTCGTGTTGCGTAGCGACTGGAGCAGGGTCAGTCCGCACACGAAATGGCGACACACTTAACATGACCCCTTTGGCTGACGTGTGGCTCATCCACCGTCTTGTTCCATGTACAGTTCGGAGCAGCGGTTGGAATTGGAGGCACCCCGGTCGTAGCACCACAGTAGTAGAAAATGAGCGATGAGGGGTCAAATCACAAAGCCCCACCTTTCCCGCATTAAGCTGGACGGACGAAGCAACCATCATTTCACTCTAGGGCGCAAGAGCATAAAGAAAGAGAAAACCAATGATGCGTGCGGCAGCTACCTAGGGCTCCCTAGGGTAGGGGTCTCCACTACAGATCTTTCTTTCTTTCTTTGAAAGCGCCTCCAGTACAAATTGGCTTCTCCCTCGTCCTCTTGAAGAAAACCGATGATGCGTGCGGCGGTAGGGTTTGTAGGAGTACTACTAGGGCGTGCGGGGTCACGTCGGAGTAAACGGGAGAGGGATTGAGTTCTTGTCGAGGCCTTAAATATGTGTGGGCCGCTTGGTTTTAGGGGAACGAGGCATCATTTTGGGTTCGGGGACCAGTGGAGATATAGTACGTACAAAAAATTGTGGACGTAGGTTCGACCGAAAGGCAATGATGCATGGGCCCTGCATTTTGATATACCAGGGCAGCGTGAAATTTGCTACTCTACTCAAAACTAGTAAGGTACACATGCATTGAACGCATGAAATTTCGAAACCAAATTATGAATAAATACACACTATAGCATGTAAAGCTTTGAGTCATATATGTATGATGTAGATGTTCGTTTAGTTCTTATAGTTCATCTCATTCAAAATCAATTAGTTTTATAAAAATGTTAAGATTCATGGGGTTGTGCATTGTAAAGCATAAAGTAAAAAATAAATAATGGCAATTCATTGAGAAAAAAATCAATTATGATACGGAAGATTCTAGAACAAAGGAGAAGTGCTTGTGTTTTGAGGTTTGTGCCTTATGCATAAGTTCAACCATGGAGTCTTCTAAATTGTACATGTGGCAGATCTGGTGGAATATTGATGATATCCAACGGCCAGTAGTGCTCGGATTTTTCATCTCTGCACTGTCGGGTTAGCTTCATCCAGCGACTATATAGTTCTTGTGCCGTAGTTGCATGTCTGGGAAAAAAGCTGCTAGTGGGTTGTACTAGCTATTTAGGAATAGAAGATGTATACATGGTAGTTATAGGGAATGAGATGACATGGAGTATCTCAATTCCTATGATTAGGGACTAGAAAAGAGATGTCATTTGATTGACATCATAGGAACTTTTCTATTGAATCTAGAGATGACATGCATCTCAATTCCTATGAGGAGGGATTAGAAAAGAGATGTAATTTGGTTCATATCATAGGAACTTTTCTATTTAATATACGCTAAAGTTTTTTTTTGAAATTATGGGAGTGTAGGAATCCATTCATATGAACCAAGTGGCTCTAAAGCTATAGAAATGATATCATGTTTAGGGCCTCTTTGCTTCGTAGAATTTTCGAAACGCGGGAATAGAAAAAACATGGGATTGGGATGGCATGTCATCTTGAATCCTATATGATTCTATGAGTGTTTGATCGTGCACAGAAAAAAACATAGGATTCTTTCAAAGAGGTTAGAGTGGATTGAAAATTTCCTATGAAATCTAGTGCAAATGAATCCTATGAAAAAGTTTCTATGGTTTACAATCCTATGAATCAAACACCCCACATAGGAAAAAATCCTAAGGAATTGAATCCTTCAAAATTCCTTTGAGAATCCTTTGAATCAAAGAAGCCCTTATTTCCTTTGAAATGTGGAGTATATGAATCTATTCATATGAGCCAATTGGCTCTAAAGGAAAAAAAATCCTATAAAAATCATATCATATAGAGTTCCTATGATATTCCTCCACACCAAAGGATGGTTGAAATTGCTGCAGGTGATACGATGGCCTTTTTTTGTAGACTCCTCCCCCATCTTTATAGTTACCTCTCGAAGATCAATGAATATTCTACATGTGCAATTTGGTACACGAAAACTCGGTAAAAGTTTGCGAGGTTCGAATTTTCAATAAAGCTATATGCACTGCATTTTGGAACGGAGGGAGCATACGACAGTTGCTTACACTCACGTGGAAGATTTGTGTGTAGGAGGAGTGGATGTTCTGTTAAATGACATGGCAAAAATGACACTGTCGGATGCGGATCTAACGGTTCTTACGGCGTTCGTCAGGAAAAGGCTTGTGGCGAACATTTGTCGGATAATGATTTACGGACACATGCATTGCATTGATACATGCCCCCTCTCTCTCACGCACACGCACCCTCCCGAGTCCTCTCGCACCCACCGTCTATCTGCAGGTAGACGTCACACACATATGTGCTCTTCACACCCTACGCTCAGAACTTCTAAAAAACAAAAGACGTCGCGCACATTTTATTTTAGCTCACACGTCACACACTTATACTATTACTCTTGTGGCGAACGTTGTTTGGGCATAGTATATTGTACTC
This sequence comes from Secale cereale, assembly GCA_902687465.1. Taxonomy (NCBI): domain Eukaryota; kingdom Viridiplantae; phylum Streptophyta; class Magnoliopsida; order Poales; family Poaceae; genus Secale; species Secale cereale. The sequence continues at coordinate 687,693,981 of LR738715.1, read as the reverse complement.
TCATGAAGAGAAGCGGTGCACGCACGCACTAATTCTCTCACACCCACTGGCGGGTACATATAGGAGCGCATTTTTTGAAGCTGGTACAACAAAATCACTCCACTATATATATAAGCAGGAGCCTTAGCGGTTGCTTCACTAGGGTTCCTCTCGTTCACTCTCTCATGCTCTCCAGATCTAAGCAAGACATAGGTGGCCACACTCTCTCTCAGCTCACGGCTGGTCACAAATCCGGCCGGACAACCTCGACCAGGGCAGGGGTGTAGGTGCATCGTTCACGCTGTCGTCGGCGGCGAGGGATGAGACCAACGGCTGCCCGCGCGTCTCGATCGGCGGCCGTGTCGTTCTCTCTGAGAGAGCGCTGGCTCCGGAGGGCCTCTGACCCCTTCTTCCTCCATGCGGTATTGTGGCCAAGATGCGGCCGCCTGACGCCCTCTTTGCCACATGCCGACGACCCTCAGGTATATATTCCTTCGAAACCTGCCTTGCTCTACTGCCCCAGCTCCCCAATTGGTTCGTGTGGATCTTTTTCTACTTCCCTCCGCTATTCCAAAGCCACCTAGACTTTTACTATTATTAGAGGTAAAGCTAGTTCATACAGTCGACTCTAAAAGTTGGTTCAAACAGGGAAGAAAGTGGGAAATCTGTAGTATGAATCTAGGACTTGGTTCTAAGAGGAAACGGGGGAAAGTAGTAGATACTGGCTACCCAACTGATCTCTTGGTTGAAAAGATGAAAAAAGCATGGTGGATGGTGAAGGGTGGGGGGAAGTGGACCTATCTCTTTGTTGAAAAAGGAAAGAAAGTGACGGGTGTTTGGGGACATCACAAATGAGAATGAGCAGGTCTAGATTTCCTGTGCTCACATAGGAAAATGTCGCCGAGGAGATAAAAAATGGGACAAATGCAGACATGCTGCCTGAGTGTTTGCCGCTCTCGGCAACCACATCTGCCTCACCACTTTATGCCTCTACTGTCCCTACGCCCATATCACTACCGTTAATGTAAAATCACATGAAGCATTAAGCAATGCCACCTAATGTCACTATAAGTAATGGTCTAGTGCCGTCGATAAATTGAAGCAATGCCACCACCATTTTATGAAGTGCTTCCGACTTGCTTTATTTCCCATGAATTGTGTTTTTGCAGTTACACTTAAATCTCACACCGCTAACATTGCTTCATCCCAGTGGAACTGCACAAATTTGATTGCACATTTACTAACCATGTGCTACTCTCATGATAGTAATACTAATGCTATTGTTCTGCATGTTAATCTAGTGGCAGTGTTGATGTGATGTGATGCTACTTACTTAAGGACACTTTCATACTGTCAATCTAGTGGCAATTATAACACAATATATGCTGCTGTTAATCATACGCCACTGCAAATATGTGTCACTGTTTAAATAACCGTATTTCGTACTTGCACAAACAGGGATGTCTGTCTCCATATCGTTTCGGGAAGTCTGTCTCCGTATCGTTTCTATCCGCGCAATCAAAAGCACACACCTCAGTTTTAGTAGAACTGCGCAAAATGAGATGGCTATCCCTCGTTGCCGTCCTCTAACAAACCATCTTCCAGGTATTCCTACATTGGTAGTTACTAGGTAGAATGACCAACACAATATAAAAAAAGTTGTTTCGTACTTTTTACTTCCTGATTGCAGTGTAGGGACGAGCGAAAACAACTGCATCCTAGTGCGGAATGCACTTTCTACCAGTTCATACATGGACCGAGGACTCGCTGGCACGGCTGCACGGCGTTTTTTTGGACAGGTGCGCGGACAAGAGGCATTGTGGTCTCCTTATTTCTGCAAATAGCGGTGCTTAAATTTAGTGGAATGCACAAGAATTTCAGCTGGTCAATACACTACATGGTTCAGTTCAGCATTCCAGCTGAGAACACAATTATAATTGGTTATTCTGGAATGAGAGAACCTAACCCTAGATGGTGGCAACAAGAAAAAACCAGAGTGAACTCCAGGAAATTTAAGCTTGCCGGGAGGCCCTTTGCTCAGAGAAGCCTTGCTTGTTTTTTCCTGATTTGTAAACCTTCTCACAACTTTGTCTTTTGCTGTGAACTAGTATATGTTTGTTATGTTCTATGAATCATTGAGATGTATAAAATTGCTTAACTTATGCTTTCCAAGTTTTTACGAAGCCGAGTTTAATATGAGTGTTCCACATGAACGCTGGACTAGCGTGTGAACGTTTGAAATTTACATTCTGGCCTTAGTTAACTGCATGAACCACTGTAAAAAGATACATAGTTTCTTATATGTCAGACAGCAGATTGTTGATTGTTGGCTGGTCGATAGCCTAGTGTTGAAGAGAGCGAAGCCAATGTGCCGTGTTTCGCACAACTCCTTACAAGTGGGGTAACATCAATAGTGTTTACAAGTACTTATGTAGACGTCGGCGCACAGTTCTCAAACGAGTACTCTATTTCATCAAAACTCACACTGCTCGTATGATAAAACTAGTGAGGACGCATCTATTTCGGCAACAATTACGATGATTCATGTGCACATAAAAGTAGCAGCAGTTCCCATAGACGGATTCAAACAGAGTACTAGCCCAGAGGGCTCGATAACAGGCAAGGTTTGGATAATTAGACAGAATCCAAACTACTATTAAACACTAGCTGGGGCAAGTATTTCATGCCTCGATCTAATTTGGGCTGGACACAAGACGGAACTTGCCATGAACATCATCGAGGACGTCCGACAGCAACTCAACCCTGTGAACCTTCATGAAGACAACCTTGTGGCCTTGCCACTCATAAACTTGTTTGTGGAGGCATGCCACGTCATCTTCCTGCGTAAGCTTGACAAGAACAGTATGCCTCACAAACGAAGGAGTAGCTTTGAACTTCTTGTGCTTCAGTACACCCTGGACAACACGCCTGACAACAGTGAGGCTGGAATACAACTCTTCATTGGTATAAGCACAAATGGCTTCCAGGATCCAACAGCCTAAAAACTATGTTTTCCTAGTGCGTATATTCAGGTCATCCGCCTCATAGCGAGTGGCATGTACAACTGATAACCCACAAGTGTAGGGGATCAGTTGTAGCCTCTGTCGATAAGTAAGAGTGTCGAACCCAACGAGGAGCTAAAGGCAGAACAAATATTCCCTCAAGTTCTATCGACCACCGATACAACTCAACGCACGCTTGACGTTTACTTTACCTAGAACAAGTATGAAACTAGAAGTAGTTTGTGGTTTTAGTTGGATAGGTTTGCAAGAATATAAAGAGCACGTAAATGAAACTAGGGACTGTTAAGATAAAGAAGCAATAAAGTTGGTAATAGCGAGTGTGGAAAAGTGGTGGTAGGAGTTGCGAAATTGCCCCTAAGCAATTGACTACGTTACTAGACCGATAGCAAGTTTTATGTGGGAGAGGCCATTGCTAGCATGTCATCCCTTACTTGGAATTCTATGCACTTATGATTGGAACTATTAGCAAGCATTCGCAACTACTAACGTTCATTAAGGTAAAACCCAACCATAGCACTAAGATATATTGGTCCCCCTTCAATCCCGTATGCATCAATTTCTACGCTAGGTTGAAGCTTCTGTCACTCTTGCCCTCCAATACGTAGTCCTATCAACATACAACTAACCCTATGGTGTGATCCACGCGCGCGCTCATATGATGGGCACCAAAGAACAGCGACATAACCACAAGCAAATTAAATCAATCATAGCAATTCACCAATCACCGATAGGACAACGATAATCTACTCAGACATCATAGGATGGCAACACATCATTGGATAATAATATGAAGCATAAAGCATCATGTTCAAGTAGAGGGTACAGCGGGTTGCGGGAGAGTGGACCGCTGTAGATAGATGGGGGAAGGTGATGGAGATGTTGGTTGTGACGCCCCCGATTTGACCGTACACTAATCATGCATGCAAATGTGTACGACCAAGATCAGGGACTCACTGGAAGATATCACAACACAACTCTAGACACAAATTAAAATAATACAAGCTTTATATTACAAGCCAGGGGCCTCGAGGGCTCGAATACAAAAGCTCGAAAACACAAGAGTCAGCGGAAGCAATAATATCTGAGTACAGACATAAGTTAAACAAGTTTGCCTTAAGAAGGCTAGCACAAATATAGCAACGATCGAAAAGGCAAGGCCTCCTGCCTGGGACCTCCTAACTACTCCTCGAAGCCGATCTTCACGTAGAAACCTCCTCGAGATCATCTGGCTCCTGGACTCCACCATCTGGTTGCATCATCCGAGAAGAAGGGACAAAAGGGGAAAGGGGGGAGAAAAGCAACCATGAGTACTCATCCAAAGTACTCGCAAGCAAGGATCTACACTACATAAGCAATGGTATCTGTGTAAAGGGATAATATATGTGGGTTAAACTGCAGAAAGCCAGAATAAGAGGGGGATAGCTAATCCAATCGAAGACTACGCTTCTGGCCACCTCCATCTTGCAGCAGTAGAAGAGAATATATGGAAGTAACAAGTATCCTCGCGTCTCGCGGCCTCCATCTTGAAGCAGTAGAAGGGAAATAGATGGTAAGTTCACCAAGTAACATCGTATAGCATAAGCCTACTCGGCGATCCTCCCGCACATCACCCTGTGAGAGAGCAACCACCGAGTTATCTCTGGCACTTGTAAGGGTGTGTTTTATTAAGTATCCGGTTCTAGTTGTCATGAGGTCGGAATACAACTCCGGGTCGTCCTTTTACCGAGGGACACGGCTATTCGAATAGATTAACTTCCCTGCAGGGGTGCACCACATAACCCAGCACGCTTGATCCCATTTGGCCGGACACACTTTCCAGGGTCATGCCCGGCCTCGGAAGATCAACACGTCGCAGCCCTACCTAAGCACATCAGAGAGGTCTGGACGCCGGTCTAAGTCCTAGGTGCATAGGGGTCCGGGCCCATCGCCCAACGCACACCTGCACGTTGCGTACGCGGCCGGTGAGCAGACCTAGCAACCTCCATTACTAAGGAAGTTGCGTTACGCGGTCCAACCCGGCGCGCGCCACTCAATCACTGACGTCAAGAAGGCTTCGGCTGATACCACGACGTCGAGAGCCCATAACTATTCCCACGCAGCTGGTTAGTGCGTATAGACCAAATGGCCAGACTCAGATCAAATATCCAAACTCGCTAAGCGTGTTATTATGAAAATCACCGCGGACAACGACTAGGGCCAGGCCACCTCTCCACTGGGTGTCTCAACCTGCCCTGTCGCTCCGCCACAAAGATCCACTCGGGGGGCCGTCAGGAACTCAGGCCCATCACTACCTGGATGGAGCCACCTGTCCTTTCAGCCCCCACATCAAATCACTTGCGGGTACTCAATGAGCCGACCCGACTTTAGTCACATCATGTATCATGTAAAGTGTATGTAGTATAAACCCGTGATCACACCCAAGTGATCATGGCCCGATAGAATAGCAGGGCAGACGGACAAGGGTGTAGGGCCACTGATGGAATACTAGCATCCTATACTAAGCATTTAGGATTGCAGGTAAAGTATCAACAGTGGTAGCAACAATGATAGGTTATGCAGCAGAATAGGATTATCGAAAACAATAACATGCTACACTACTCTAATGCAAGCAGTAGAGAGAAGAGTAGGCGATATCTGGTGATCAAAGGGGGGGCTTGCCTGGAAGCTCTGCAGATGAAAGGAATCTTCGGAAGCGTAGCCATAGTCGAACACCGAAGCATCAATTGTCTCGGGGTCTATCACAATATCGGAGACTGCCGAAAATAAGCAACGAAGGGGGAAAACAAATAAATAACAGAGCAAACAAAAGCATCACAAAGCATAACATGGCAAAAGGCGGTGCTACGTGTGACCTAACGCGGTGCTCGGTGATACAGGCGAAGAGGAATAACATCCGGGAAAGTATTCCCGGTGTTAGGCATTTTCGGGCAGATGAAACGCAGGGGAATGTTGCATGTTTGGTATGATAGAGATGTGTGGCGGACGAACGGACCGCGTATTCGGGTTCGTCTCGTCGTTCTGAGCAACTTTCATGGACAAAGTATTTTCATCCGAGTTACGGTTTAAAAGATATGATTTTCTAAAGTTTTTATTAGTTTCTGGAATTTAATATTAATTAAATTAATTCGAAAAAGGGTTTATGACATCAGCACGACATCATGCTGATGTCAGCATGGTTGACTGGTCAACCTGACCAGTGGGTCCCACTGGTCAGTGACACAGTATAATTAGTTCTATATTTAATTAACTAAACCTGATTAGTTTAACTAATTTAAAGTTAATTAGATTAATCACAATTAATTAATTTAATATTAACATTATTCAATTTAGTTAATTGTCCATTAGGTTCATTAAAGACAGGATTAATTAGATTAATTATCTAGTTAATTAATTAATTAACTAATATTATTAATTATTTATATTTATATTTCTTTTTCCTTTTTTTTCGTTCTGGGGCCTGGGGCCCCCTTGCCATTGGCCCTGGGGGGGCTTAACGGGCGTTGGGTTATCGGCACTGGGCACGGCCACGAGCGCCCGATGAGCGAGCCGGTGCTGGCCTCAAGCGAGACCAGCGGCGCGGCCGCAGGGGCGCGGCGGGACCGGTCCGGCCGGTAGCGGCAAGGCAGGCTGGGTGAGGCGGGGCGTGCAGGAGCGCCGGCGGCCGCGGCGAGCTGTGCCGGCCACGAGAT
>LR738715.1:687665017-687677542 GCA_902687465.1 Secale cereale | reverse complement strand
CTGCTCCTGCAGTGCCACGGGGGTTGTAACCTCAAACGGGGCATTGTCCATCTTAGTAGTGGCCGTGAGCGTATCTGGGGTCGGCTCGGTGGCTGCCTCCATTTTCTTGGAGCTCTCTGTCTCGTGGGGATCAGCCTCCTGCGTCTGCTCCAATATCGGCAGATCTTTGCCTGGTTCTCCTTGGTCCATCATGAAACAAACGAATACTAGGAGACCACTGAAAGGAAAACACAATCGCAATGACAATGAAACAAAAAAGAGAGTGAGGATCAGTTACTGCTTTGGTTGACTTTGGTTGACTTGCCCGATGATCGGCAGGCCATCGAAAATAAATGGATCTTCAAGAGGAAGACCGACGCAGACGGTAATGTTACTGTTTACAAAGCTCGACTTGTTGCGAAAGGGTTTCGACAAGTTCAAGGAGTTGACTACGATGAGACTTTCTCACCGGTAGCGATGCTTAAGTCTGTCCGAATCATGTTAGCAATTGCCGCATTTTATGATTATGAAATCTGGCAAATGGATATCAAAATTGCATTCCTGAATGGATATCTCAAAGAAGAGTTGTATATGATGCAACCAGAAGGTTTTGTCGATCCAAAAAGGTGCTAACAAAATGTGCAAGCTCCAGCGATCCATCTATGGACTGGTGCAAGCATCTCGGAGTCGGAATATACGCTTTGATAAGTTGATCAAAGCATATAGATTTATACAGACTTGCGGTGAAGCCTGTATTTACAAGAAGTGAGTGGGAGCACTACAACCTTTCTGATAAGTATATGTGAATGACATATTGTCGATCGGAAATGATGTAGAATTTTCTGGAAAGCATAAAGGAGTATTTGAAAGTTCAAGGAGTATTTGAAAGAAAGACCTTGGTGAAGCTGCTTACATATTGGGCATCAAGATCTATAGAGATAGATCAAGACGCTTGATAGGACTTTCGATGAGTACATATCTTGATAAGATTTTGAAGTAGTTCAAAATGGATCAGTCAAAGAAGGAGTTCTTGCCTGACTTGCAAGGTGTGAAGTTGAGTAAGACTCAAAGCCAGACCACGGCAGAAAAATATAGAGAGAATGAAAGTCATTCCCTATGCCTCAGCCATAGGTTCTATAAAGTATGCCATGTTGTGTACCAAACATGTTGTGTACCTTGCCATGAGTTTGTCAAGGGGGTACAATAGTGATCCAGGAGTAGATCACTGTACAGCGGTCAAAATTATCCTTAGTAACTGGATGACTAAGGAAATGTTTCTCGATTATGGAGGTGATAAAGAGTTCGTCGTAAAGGGTTACGCCGATGCAAGCTTTGACACTAAAATCCAGATGACTCTAAGTATCAATCTGGATGCGTATTGAAAGTGGGAGCAATTAGCTAGAGTAGCTCTATGCAAAGCATTGTAGACATAGAAATTTGCAAAATACATACGGATCTGAATGTGACAGACCCGTTGACTAAACTTCTCTCACAAGCAAAACATGATCACACCTTATTACTCTTGGGTATTAATCACATAGCGATGTGAACTAGATTATTGACTCTAGTAAACCCTTTGGGTGTTGGTTACATGGCGATGTGAACTATGGGTGTTATTCACATAACGATGTGAACTATCGGTATTAAATCACATGGCGATGTGAGCTAGATTATTGACTCTAGTGCAAGTGGGAGACTGAAGGAAATATGCCCTAGAGGCAATAATAAAGTTGTTATTTATATTTCCTTATATCATGATAAATGTTTATTATTCATGCTAGAATTGTATTAACCGGAAACTTAGTACATGTGTGAATACATATATAAAACAGTATGTCCCTAGTATGCCTCTACTAGACTAGCTCATTGATCAAAGATGGTTATGTTTCCTAGCCATAGACATGAGTTGTCATTTGATCAACGGGATCACATCATTAGGAGAATGATGTGATGGACAAGACCCATCCGTTAGCATAGCACTATGATCGTTTAGTTTTACTGCTATTGCTTTCTTCATGACTTATACATGTTCCTATGACCATGAGATTATGCAACTCCCGAATACCGTAGGAACACCTTGTGTGCTATCAAACGTCACAACGTAACTGGGTGATCATAAAGATGCTCTACAGGTGTCTCCAAAAGTATTCGTGGTGTTGGCATAGATCAAGATTAGGATTTGTCACTCCGAGTGTCGGAGAGGTATCTCTGGGCCCTCTCGGTAACACACATCACAATAAGCCTTGCAAGCAAAAGACTAATGAGTTAGTCACGAGATGATGTGTTACGGAACGAGTAAAGAGACTTGCCGGTAACGAGATTGAACTAGGTATGGAGATACCGACGATCGAATCTCGGACAAGTAACATACCGATGACAAAAGGAACAATGTATGTTGTTATGCGGTTTTGACCGATAAAAGATCTTGGTAGAATATGTAGGAGCCAATATGAACATCCAGGTTCCGCTATTGGTTATTGACCGGAGATGAGTCTTGGTCATGTCTACATAGTTCTCGAACCCGTAGGGTCCGCACGCTTAACGTTTGATGACGACCGGTATTATGAGTTTATGAGTTTTGATGTACCGAAGGTAGTTCGGTGTCCCGGATGAGATCACGGACATGACGAGGAGTCTCGGAATGTCCGAGACATAAAGATTGATATATTGGACGACTATATTCGGACACCGGAAGTGTTCCGGAAAAGTTTCGGATTTAACGGGATTGCCGGAGGGGGTTACCGGAACCCCCTACGAGGGGGGATGGTCCATAGTGGGCCTTAAGGGAAAGAGAGAGGCAGCCCATAGGGGCTGGCCAGCGCCCCACCTAGGGTTCCTAGTTGGACTAGGATTGGGGGGCGCCACCTCTCCCTCTTTTCCTTTCCCTCTCTTCCTTCTTTGGTGGTTCCTACTAGGAATAGGATTGCAATCCTATTCCTAGTAGGATTGCACCCCTAGTCGCACCATACAAGGGCCGGCCGGCCTCCCCCCTTGCTCCTTTATATACGGGGGCAGGGGGCACCCAAAGACACAGAAGTTGAATTGTTCCAGCCGTGTGCGGTGCCCCCTCCACAGAAACACACCTCGGTCATACCGTTGCAGTGCTTAGGCGAAGCCCTGCGCCGGTGAATACATCATATCCGTCACCACGCCGTCGTGCTGACGAAACTCTCCCGTGAAGCTCAACTGGATCAAGAGCTCGTGGGACGTCATCAAGCTGAACGTGTGCTGAACGCGGAGGTGTCGTATGTTCGGTGCTTGATCGGTTGAATCACGAAGAAGTTCGACTACATCAACCGCGTCACTTGACGCTTCCGCTTCCGGTCTACGAGGGTACGTAGACACACTCTTCCCTCTCGTTGCTATGCATCTGGTAGATAGATCTTGCGTGATCATAGGAAAATTTTAAAATACTACGTTCCCCAACAGTGGCATCATGAGCCAGGTCTATGCGTAGATGATATGCACGAGTAGAACACAATGAGTTGTGGGCGATACTAGTCATACTGCTTACCAGCATGTCATACTTTGCTTCGGCGGTATTGTGAGATGAAGCGGCCCGGATCGACATTACGCGTACGCTTACGCGAGACTGGTTTCACCGTTACGAGCACTCGTTGCTTAAAGGTGACTGGCGGGTGTCTGTCTCTCTCACTTTAGCTGAATCAAGTGTGGCTACGCCCTATCCTTGTGAAGGTTAAAACAGCACATACTTGACGAAACATCATTGTGGTTTTGTATGCGTAGGTAAGAACGGTTCTTGCTAAGCCCATAGAAGCCACGTAAAACTTGCAACAACAAAGTAGAGGACGTCTAAATTGTTTTTGCAGGGCATGTTGTGATGTGATATGGTCAAGACATGATGAGTTATACGGTTTTGTATGAGATGATCATGTTTTGTAATGTTATCGGCAACTGGCAGGAGCCATATGGTTGTCGCTTTATTGTATGAAATGCAATCGCCATGTAATTGCTTTACTTTATCACTAAGCGGTAGTGATAGTCGTAGAAGCAATAGTTGGCGAGACGACTACGATGCTACGATGGAGATCAAGGTGTCGCGCCGGTGACGAAGGTGATCATGAAGGTGCTTTGGAGATGGAGATCAAAAGCACAAGATGATGATGGCCATATCATGTCACATATTTTGATTGCATGTGATGTTTATCTTATTATGCTTCTTATTTTGCTTAGAACGACGGTAGCATTATAAGATGATCCCTTACTAAATTTCAAGGTATAAGTGTTCTCCCTGAGTATGCATCGTTGCGAAAGTTCGTCGTGCCGAGACACCACGTGATGATCGGGTGTGATAAGCTCTACGTTCAAATACAACGGGTGTAAGCCAGTTTTGCACACGCAGAATACTCGGGTTAAACTTGACGAGCCTAGCATATGCAGATATGGCCTCGGAACACTGGAGACCGCAAGGTCGAGCGTGAATCATATAGTAGATATGATCAACATAAGATGTTCACCATTGAAACTACTCCATCTCACGTGGTGATCGGACATGGTTTAGTTGATTTGGATCACGTGATCATTTAGATGACCGGAGGGATGTCTATCTAAGTGGGAGTTCTTAAGTAATATGATTAAATTGAACTTTAATTTATCATGAAGTTAGTCCTGGTAGTATTAGCATATCTATGTTGTAGATCAATAGCTCGCGATGTTGCTCCCCGTTTATTTTTCATATGTTCCTAGAGAAAACCAATTTGAAATATGTTAGTAGCAATGAAGCGGAATTGTTCCGTGATCTGAGGATTATCCTCATTGCTGCACAGAAGAATTATGTCCTTGATGCACCGCTAGGTGATAGACCTATTGCAGGAGCAGATGTAGACGTTATGAACGTTTTGACAAAAGCTCGATATGATGACTAGTTGATAGTTTAGTGCACCATGCTTTACGGCTTATAACCGGGACTTCAAAAACGTTTTGAAACGCCACGGAGCATATGAGATGTTCCAAGAGTTGAAATTAGTATTTCATACTCATGCCCATGTCGAGAGGTATAAGACCTCTGACAGTACTATGCCTACAAGATGGAGGAGAATAGCTCAACCAGTGAGCATGTGCTCAGATTGTCTGGGTAGTACAATTGCTTGAATCAAGTGGGAGTTAATCTTCCAGATAAGATAGTAATTGACAAAGTTCTCTAGACACTATCACCAAGTTAGCAGAACTTCGTGATGAACTATAATATGCAAGGGATGACAAAAGTAATTCCCGAGCTCTTCACGATGCTGAAATCGGCGAAGGTAGAAATCAAGAAAGAGCATCAAGTGTTGATGGTTAACCAGACCACTTGTTTCAAGTAAAGGGCAAAGGGATAGAAGGGGAACTTCAAGAAGAATGACAAGCAAGTTGTCACTCCCGTGAAGAAACCCAAAGCTAAACTCAAGCCTGAAACAAGTGCTTCCACTGCAAAGGAAATGGTCACTAGAAGTGGAACTGCCCTAGATATTTGGCGGATAAGAAGGATGGCAAAGTGAACAAAGGTATATTTGATATACAGATTATTGATGTGTATTTTACTAGTGTTCATAGCAACCCCTCGGTATTTGATATTGGTTCAGTTGCTAAAGAGTAGTAACTCGAAATGGGAGTTGCATAATGAACAGAAACTAGTTAAAGGATGAAGTGACGATGTGTATTGGAAGTAGTTCCAAGATTGATATGATCATCATCGCACACTCCCTATACTTTCGGGATTAGTGTTGAACCTAAATAAGTGTTATTTGGTGTTGAGCATGAATATGATTTGATCATGTTTCTTGCAATACGGTTATTCATGTAAGTTAGAGAATAATTGTTGTTCTGTTTACATGAATGAAACCTTCTATGGTCATACACCCGATAAAAATGGTTTGTTGGATCTCGATCGTGGTGATACACATATTCATAATATTAAAGCCAAAAGATGCAAGGTTAATAATGATAGTGCAACTTATTTGTGGCACTGCCGTTTAGGTCATATTGGTGTAAAGCGCATGAAGAAACTCCATAGTGATGGACTTTTGGAATCACTTGATTATGAATCACTTGGTGCTTGCGAACCATGCCTCATGGGCAAGATGACTAAAACTCCGTTCTCCGGAACTGTGGAGCGAGCAACAGATTTGTTGGAGTTCATACATACAGATGTATGTGGACCAATGAGTGTTGAAGCTCGCGGCGGGTATCGTTATTTTCTGACCTTCACTGATGATTTGAGCAGATATGGGTATATCTACTTAATGAAACACAAGTCTGAAACATTTGAAAAGTTCAAAGAATTTCAGAGTGAAGTGGAGAATCATCGTAACAAGAAAATAAGAGTTTCTACGATATGATTGTAGAGGTAAAATATTTGAGTTAGCGAGTTTGGCCTTAAGTAAAAACAATGTGAAATAGTTTCACTACTCACGCCATCTGGAACACCATAGTGTAATGGTGTGTCCGAACATCATAACCGTACTTTATTAGATATGGTGCGATCGATGATGTCTCTTACCGATCTACTACTATCGCTTTTGGGGTTATGCATTAGAGACAGCTACATTCACGTTAAATAGGGCACCATCTAAATCCGTGGAGATGACACCGTATGAACTATGGTTTGACGAGAAACCTAAGCTGTCGTTTCTTTAAGTTTGGGACTGCGATGCTTATGTGAAAAAGTTTTCAACATGATAAGCTCGAACCCAAATCGGAGAAGTAAATCTTCATAGGATACCCTAAAGAAACTATTGGGTACACCTTCTATCACAGATCCGAAGGCAAGGTCTTTGTTGCTAAGAGTGGATCCTTTCTAGAGAAGGAGTTTCGCTCGAAAGAAGTGAGTGGGAGGAAAGTAGAACTTGATGAGGTAATTGTACCTTCTCCCGGATTGGAAAGTAGTACATCACAGAAAATTGTTCCAGTGATTCCTACACCAATCAGTGAGGAAGTTAATGATGATGATCATGAAACTTCGGACCAAGTTTCTGCTGAACGTCGTAAATCAACCAGAGTACGTTCCGCACCAGAGTGGTACGGCAACCCAGTTCTGGAAATCATGTTACTAGACCATGATGAACCTACGAACTATGAGGAAGCGATGATGAGCCCAGATTCCGCAAAATGGCTTGAGGCCATGAAATCTGAGATGGGATCCATGTATGAGAACAAAGTGTGGACTTTAATTGACTTGCCCGATGATCGGCAGGCCATCGAAAATAAATGGATCTTCAAGAGGAAGACCGACGCAGACGGTAATGTTACTGTTTACAAAGCTCGACTTGTTGCGAAAGGGTTTCGACAAGTTCAAGGAGTTGACTACGATGAGACTTTCTCACCGGTAGCGATGCTTAAGTCTGTCCGAATCATGTTAGCAATTGCCGCATTTTATGATTATGAAATCTGGCAAATGGATATCAAAACTGCATTCCTGAATGGATATCTCAAAGAAGAGTTGTATATGATGCAACCAGAAAGTTTTGTCGATCCAAAAAGGTGCTAACAAAATGTGCAAGCTCCAGCGATCCATCTATGGACTGGTGCAAGCATCTCGGAGTCGGAATATACGCTTTGATAAGTTGATCAAAGCATATAGATTTATACAGACTTGCGGTGAAGCTTGTATTTACAAGAAGTGAGTGGGAGCACTACAACCTTTCTGATAAGTATATGTGAATGACATATTGTCGATCGGAAATGATGTAGAAATTTCTGGAAAGCATAAAGGAGTATTTGAAAGGAGTGTTTCAAAGAAAGACCTTGGTGAAGCTGCTTAGATATTGGGCATCAAGATCTATAGAGATAGATCAAGACGCTTGATAGGACTTTCGATGAGTACATATCTTGATAAGATTTTGAAGTAGTTCAAAATGGATCAGTCAAAGAAGGAGTTCTTGCCTGACTTGCAAGGTGTGCAGTTGAGTAAGACTCAAAGCCAGACCACGGCAGAAAAATATAGAGAGAATGAAAGTCATTCCCTATGCCTCAGCCATAGGTTCTATAAAGTATGCCATGTTGTGTACCAAACATGTTGTGTACCTTGCCATGAGTTTGTCAAGGGGGTACAATAGTGATCCAGGAGTAGATCACTGTACAACGGTCAAAATTATCCTTAGTAACTGGATGACTAAGGAAATGTTTCTCGATTATGAAGGTGATAAAGAGTTCGTCGTAAAGGGTTACGCCGATGCAAGCTTTGACACTAAAATCCAGATGACTCTAAGTATCAATCTGGATGCGTATTGAAAGTGGGAGCAATTAGCTAGAGTAGCTCTATGCAGAGCATTGTAGACATAGAAATTTGCAAAATACATACGGATCTGAATGTGACAGACCCGTTGACTAAACTTCTCTCACAAGCAAAACATGATCACACCTTATTACTCTTGGGTATTAATCACATAGCGATGTGAACTAGATTATTGACTCTAGTAAACCCTTTGGGTGTTGGTCACATGGCGATGTGAACTATGGGTGTTATTCACATAATGATGTGAACTATCGGTATTAAATCACATGGCGATGTGAGCTAGATTATTGACTCTAGTGCAAGTGGGAGACTGAAGGAAATATGCCCTAGAGGCAATAATAAAGTTGTTATTTATATTTCCTTATATCATGATAAATGTTTATTATTCATGCTAGAATTGTATTAACCGGAAACTTAGTACATGTGTGAATACATAGACAAAACAGTATGTCCCTAATATGCCTCTACTAGACTAGCTCATTGATCAAAGATGGTTATGTTTCCTAGCCATAGACATGAGTTGTCATTTGATCAACGGGATCACATCATTAGGAGAATGATGTGATGGACAAGACCCATCCGTTAGCATAGCACTATGATCGTTTAGTTTTACTGTTATTGCTTTCTTCATGACTTATACATGTTCCTATGACTATGAGATTATGCAACTCCCGAATACCGTAGGAACACCTTGTGTGCTATCAAACGTCACAACGTAACTGGGTGATCATAAAGATGCTCTACAGGTGTCTCCAAAAGTATTCGTGGTGTTGGCATAGATCAAGATTAGGATTTGTCACTCCGAGTGTCAGAGAGGTATCTCTGGGCCCTATCGGTAACACACATCACAATAAGCCTTGCAAGCAAAAGACTAATGAGTTAGTCACGAGATGATGTGTTACGGAACGAGTAAAGAGACTTGCCGGTAACGAGATTGAACTAGGTATGGAGATACCGACGATCGAATCTCGGACAAGTAACATACCGATGACAAAAGGAACAACGTATGTTGTTATGCGGTTTTGACCGATAAAAGATCTTCGTAGAATATGTAGGAGCCTATATGAACATCCAGGTTCCGCTATTGGTTATTGACCGGAGATGAGTCTCGGTCATGTCTACATAGTTCTCAAACCCGTAGGGGCCGCACGCTTAATGTTTGATGACGATCGGTATTATGAGTTTATGAGTTTTGATGTACCGAAGGTAGTTCGGAGTCCCGGATGAGATCACGGACATGACGAGGAGTCTCGGAATGTCCGAGACATAAATATTGATATATTGGACGACTATATTCGGACACCGGAAGTGTTCCGGAAAAGTTTCGGATTTAACGGGATTGCCGGAGGGGGTTACCGGAACCCCCTACGAGGGGGGATGGTCCATAGTGGGCCTTAAGGGAAAGAGAGAGGCAGCCCATAGGGGCTGGCCGGCGCCCCACCTAAGGTTCCTAGTTGGACTAGGATTGGGGGGCGCCACCTCTCCCTCTTTTCCTTTCCCACTCTTCCTTCTTTGGTGGTTCCTACTAGGAATAGGATTGCAATCCTATTCCTAGTAGGATTGCACCCCTAGCCGCACCATACAAGGTCCGGCCGGCCTCCCCCCTTGCTCCTTTATATACGGGGGCAGGGGGCACCCAAAGACATAGAAGTTGAATTGTTCCAGCCGTGTGCGGTGCCCCCCTCCACAGAAACACACCTCGGTCATACCGTTGCAGTGCTTAGGCGAAGCCCTGCGCCGGTGAATACATCATATCCGTCACCACGCCGTCGTGCTGACGAAACTCTCCCGTGAAGCTCAACTGGATCAAGAGCTCGTGGGACGTCATCAAGCTGAACGTGTGCTGAACGCGGAGGTGTCGTACGTTCGGTGCTTGATCGGTTGAACCGCGAAGAAGTTCGACTACATCAACCGTGTCACTTGACGCTTCCGCTTCCGGTCTACAAGGGTACGTAGACACACTCTTCCCTCTCGTTGCTATGCATCTGGTAGATAGATCTTGCGTGATCGTAGGAAAATTTTAAAATACTACGTTCCCCAACAACAATATGGGGTGTAATGCTAATAAAAAGAAGATGGGCTCCAAAAAAAATCTTAAGAATTAGCAAGTGGGTTGTACATTATTAGAAATAATGCACACGAGAGCAGTGACTGTTGGACGTCCATCCAAGGGCTGTCGTGCTTCTTCAATCTCTGCTTTTCCTTCTCCAGCCACTCAAACAAGCGCCGGCGGGACTGCCTGCTCCATCCTCCCGTGGCCGGCTATGCTGCCGCGCATGCCTCACCGCTCCACCGTACTCCCATCGCTGGCCTAGACATCCCTCTACTCACCCACACCCGCTGTTTTCTCCGGGGACGGTAACGAACCAGTAAAACCTCGTACTCCTCCACGTGGGAAACAACTGTCGTGTCTTCCCTGCCTCCGTGCCGTTCCCTTCCTAGGCCTCGCCGTCGTCCAACGCCCAGGTGCTCTCGGTGAGGCCTGGTCAACGTGGTCAATGAACGACATCCATCGGAAGTGGACTGTACGTGGAGAGGCTGACAGCTGGGTCCACGGTCGCATGCAAGGAAATGCCTCCTTATTACGCGCAAAATAATGATTCCTCCACCCGACAACTAGGACCCATGGGAAGGGCCTCTGTATTTCGCGAAAAAACGTTCCCCTCGATGACAGGTCCGACCCACCAGCTATGTCTTCGCACGCAAGGAAGTGCCTCCTTATGACGCACAAAAAAATGAATACCCCCTGCAAGCTGGGACCCACCATAGTGGGTGGCTGACTTGTGGGCCTACTAAGTTGACAGGGACAAAGGGCTTTATCAAGTTAGTCAATATGAACGATTCTAGCTCTAGTGACCGTACGATGTTCATCCAACGATCATAGTGCTTCTTCAACCTCTGGTCTTCTTGCTCGAGCCGCCCAAAGCAGCGCTGGTCATGCCGCCTGCTCCTGCCTCCCGTGGCCGGCTGTGCTGCCGCGGAGGCCTCACCGCCCCATACTACTCCCACCGCTGGCCAGGCCATCCCTCCACTCACCCACATCCCCTGTTATTCTACGGCGACGGCAGCCTCACACCGCAGCCGAACCAGTGAACCCTCGTACTCCTCTCTGCCTGTGCATCTACTGCCTCGTCTTCCCCGACTCCGCGTTGTCCCCTTCCTAGGCCTCGCCGTCGTCCACCGCCTTGGTGCTCTTGGTGCGGCGTGGTCAATGTGGTCAACGACCAACTTCCATCAGAAGAGTATTGTACGTTGAGAGGCTGACAGCTGGGTCCACGGCCACAGCCCAGTTTTTTTGTGATTTGGCAAGTAAGTCGCTTTGTCAGGCCTGTTGGGCTGCAAATCTTTCAAGACGAGGAGAGCTTCATTCGGTTGGCGGAGAAAATGGCCTATCAGTAATGAGAAATGGGATGTACATTTTTAAATCACATCAAACCGGCAATTAGTTTCAAATTTCTTTTTTTCATTTCAAGATTTTAAATTCCATTGATTTTTATGCATGGACAATTTGTTGGATTTTATATTGATATAAATTTATTTTTAAAATCATTTTAAATGTGACTCAAAATTTCGGGATTAAAAACAATTCGGACCGCACCGAAATATGCAAAATTTCGTATAATTTTTTAACCGTGGCCACAATATGGGCTGTAATGCTAACAAAAAGAATACGGGCTCCAAGAAAACCTTAAGAATTAGCAAATGGGCTATAAATTATTGGAAATAATGGCAGATGGGATGTATGATGTTTTCCATAGATTTGAGGCTTTCCTAAAAAAAGGTTGACGCACAAGCAGTGACTGCTGGATGTCCATCCAACGGCCGTCGTGCTTCTTCAATCTCTGCTCTTCCTGCTCCAGCCGCTCAAACAAGCGCTGGCGGGACTGCCTGCTCTCTCCTCCCCGCGGCCGGCTGTGCTGCCACGCAGGCCTCACTGCCCCACCGTACTCCCATCGCTGGCCTAGCCATCCCTCTAGTCACCCACACCTGTTGTTTTCTCCGGGGACGGCAGACGAACCAGTAAACCCTCGTACTCCTCCGCGTGGGAAAAAATAGCCGAGTCTTCCCTGGCTCCGTGTCGTTCCCTTCCTAGGCCTCGCCATCGTCCACCACCCTGGTGCTCTCGGCGTGGCCTGGTCAACATGGTCAATGAACGACATCCATCTGAAGTGGACTGTACGTGGAGAGGCTGACAGCTGGGTCCACGGCCGCATGAAAGGAAATGCCTCCTTATTACGCGCAAAATAATGATTCCTCCACCTGACAGCTAGGACCCATGGGAAGGGCTTCTATATTTTGCGAAAAAAACGCCC
>LR738715.1:687643535-687664922 GCA_902687465.1 Secale cereale | reverse complement strand
CCCCGCTGACATGTCGGACCCGCCAGCTATATCTTCGCACGCAAGGAAGTGCCTCCTTATGACGCACAAAAAAGTGAATACCCCCTGCTAGTTGGGACCCATACTACTCCCATGGCCGGCTGTGCTGCCGCAGAGGCTTCACCGCCCCCATACTACTCCCACTGCTGGCCAGGCCATCCCTCCACTCACCCACACCCCCTGTTATTCTGCGACAATGGCAGCCTCACACTGCAGACGAACCAGTGAACCCTCGTACTCCTCTCCGCATGGGCATCCACTGCCGCGTCTTCCCCGGCTCCGCGTCGTCCCCTTCCTAGGCCTCACCTTCATCCACCGCCTTGGTGCTCTCGGCGCGGCGTGGTCAATGTGGTCAACGGCCGACTTCCATCGGAAGAGGCTGACAGCTGGGTCCACGGCCACAGCCTAGTTTTTTTGTGATTTGGCAAGTAAGTCGCTTTGTCAGGCCTGTTGGGCTGCAAATCTTTCAAGACGAGGAGAGCTTCATTCGACTGGCCGAGAAAATGGCCTATCAGTAATGAGAAATGGGTTGTACATTTTTAAAACACATGAAACCAGCAATTAGTTTCAAAATTCTTTTTTTTTCATTTCGAGATTTTAAATTGCATTGATTTTTATGTGTGGACAATTTGTTGGATTTTATATTGATAAACGTTTATTTTCTAAATCAGTTTAAATGTGACTCAAAATTTCAGGATTAACAATAGTTTGGACCACACCGAAATATGCAAAATTTTGTATAATTTTTTAACCGTGGCCACAATATGGGCTGTAATGCTAACAAAAAGAATATGGGCTCCAAAAAAACTTAAGAATTAGCAAATGGGCTGTAAATTATTATTAATAATGGCAAATGGGCTGTATGATGTTTTCCACAGATTTGAGGCTTTCCTAAAAAAAGGGATGACGCACAAGCAGTGAATGTTGGATATCCATCCAACGGCCATCGTGCTTTTTCAATCTCTGCTCTTTCTGCTCCAGCCGCTCAAACAAGCGCCGGCGGGACTGCCTGCTCTCTCCTCCCCGCGGCCGGCTGTGCTGCCGTGCAGGCCTCACCACCCCACCATACTCCCATCGCTGGCCTAGCCATCCCTCTACTCACCCACACCTGCTGTTTTCTCCGGGGACGGAAGACGAACCAGTAAACCCTCGTACTCCTCCGCGAGGGAAACAACTGCCGAGTCTTCCTTGGCTCCATGTCGTTCCCTTCCTAGGCCTCGCCGTCGTCCACCACCCTGGTGCTCTCAGCGCGGCCTGGTCAACATGGTCAACGACCGACATGCATCTGAAGTGGATTGTACATAGAGAGGCTGACAGCTGGGTCCACGGCCGCACGCAAGGAAATGCCTCCTTATTACGCGCAAAATAATGATTCCTCCACCTGACATCTGGGACCCACCGAAAGGGCCTCTGTATTTCGCAAAAAAACATTACCGCCGCTGACGGCTCGGACCCACTAGCTATATCTTCGCACGCAAGGAAGTGCCTCCTTAGTACGCACAAAAAAATGAATACTCCCCCTGTTAGCTGGGACCCAGTATAGTGGCAGGCTCACTTGTGGGCCTACTAAGTTGACGGGGGCAGAGGGCTTTGTCAACTGAGTCAATATGCACGATTCTAGCTCCAGTGACCGTACGATGTCCATCCAACGGTCGTAGTGCTTCTTCAACCTATGGTCTTCTTGCTCCAGCTGCCCAAACCAGCTAGCAAACCAGCGCCGGTTGTGCCTCGTGCTCCTGCCTCCCGTGGACGGCTATGCTACCGAGGAGGCCTCATCGCCCCTACTACTCCCACCGCTGGCCAGGCCATCCCTCCACTCACCCACACCCCCTGTTATTCTGCAGCGACGGCAGCCTCACACCGCAGCCGAACCAGTGAACCCTCATACTCCTCTACGCGTGGGCATCCACTGCTGCGTCTTCCCCGGCTCCGCGTCGTCCCCTTCCTAGGCCTCGCCGTCGTCCACCGCCCTGGTGCTCTCGGCGCGGCGTAGTCAACGTGGTCAAGGAACGGCTTCCATCGGACGTGGACTGTACGTGGAGAGGCTGACAGCTGGGTCCACGACGGCAGCATGGAAGTGCCTCCTTATTACCCGGAAAATAATTATTACTCCACCTGACAGCAAGGACCCACCGGATGGGCCACCATATTTCGCGAAAAAACGTTTCCTCCCAGAGTACTGGGACCCAGCGGACGGGCCATAGTATTGCGCGAAAAAATGTTCCCCCCGCTGTCAGCTCGGACCCACCGGAAGCGCCTCCTTATTCCGCACAAAAAATGAATACTCCTGATGACCCACAAGTGTAGGGGATCTATCGTAGTCCTTTCTATAAGTAAGAGTGTCGAACCCAACGAGGAGCAGAAGGAAATGATAGACAGTTTTCAGTAAGGTATTTTCTGCAAGCACTGAAATTATAGGTAACAGATAGTTTTGTGATAAGGTAATTGGTAGCAAGTGACGAAAGGTAAAAGTAAATAAGGTGCAACAAGGTGGCCCAATCCTTTTTGTAGCAAAGGACAAGCCTGGACAGACTCTTATATAAAGGAAAGCGTTCCCGAAGACACATGGGAATTATCGTCAAGCTAGTTTTCATCACGATCATCTGATTCGCGTTCGGTACTTTGATAATTTGGTATGTGGGTGGACCGGTGCTTGGGTGCTGTCCTTAATTGGACAAGCCTCCCACTTATGATTAACCTCTAATGCAAGCATTCGCAACTACAAAAGAAGTATTGAGGTAAACCTAACCATAGCATGAAACATATGGATCCAAATCAGCCCCTTGCGAAGCAACGCATAAACTAGGGTTTAAGCTTCTGTCACTCTAGCAACCCATCATCTACTTATTACTTCTCAATGCCTTCCTCTAGGCCCAAATAATGGTGAAGTGTCATGTAGTCGACGTTCACATGACACCACTAGAGGATAGACAATATACATCTCATCAAAATATCGAACGAAGACCACATTCACATGACTACTAATAGCAAGACTTCTCCCATGTCCTCAAGAACAAAAGTAACTAATCACAAGAAATAATATAGTTCATGATCAGAGGGGTATTAATATGCATAATGGATCTGAACATATGATCTTCCACCAAATAGACCAACTAGCATCAACTACAAGGAGTAATCAACACTACTAGCAACCCATAGGTACCAATCTGAGGTTTGGGTACAAAGATTGGATACAAGAGATGAACTAGGGTTTGAGAGGAGATGGTGCTGGTGAAGATGTTGATGAAGATAGCTCTCCCCAAGATGGGAGAGTTGTTTTCATATGATTCTTATGCTAAAGTAACAATTCATCAACAATATCAAGCATGAATCATAAACTTCATTGAAAACTAAAAACTTTGATCTCAATCATTGAAGCAATTGCAATTTATCGTAACATCGGAAAGAGCCAATGTAAGAGCTTTTCAGCAAGCCTACATACTCAACTATCATATAGTCTTTCACAATTGCTCACACTCACGCAATACTTATGTTTATGGAGTTTTAATCAGACGCAGAGAAAGATAGGGGCTTACGGTGTTGCCTCCCAACCTTTTACCTCAAGGGTAATGTCAACAGTAATAGACCATGAAAACTTACATCCAAGTGGGTATATATGTCAGGATCTTTCCAATACAATGTGCTTGCCAACGGATAAAATGTAAAAAGGAAAGGTGAATTTCACCTTGACTCTTATAAGGCAAGAATAATAGATAGGCCCTTCGCAGAGGGAAGCAGAGGTTGTCATGTGTTTTTATGGTTGGATGCACAAAGTCTTAGCACAAAAGAACGTCACTTTATATTGCCACTTATGATAAGGACCTTTATTATGCAGTCCGTCGCTTTTATTACTTCCATATCACAAGATTGTATAAAGCTAATTTCCTCTACACTAATAAGTCATACTTATTTTAGCGAGTTTGCAACATGACAACTTACTTGGAAGGATCTTTCTCAATCCATAGGTAGGTATGGTGGACTCTCTTGGCAAAACTGGGTTTAAGAATGTATGGAAGCACAAGTAGTATCTCTAGTTAGTGCGAGGAGTTTTGGCTAGCATGAGGGGGAAAGGCAAGCTCAACATGTTGGATGATCCATGACAATATACTTTATTTTGGATATAAGAAAACATAACCCATTATGTTGTCTTCCTTGTCCAACATCAACTCTTTAGCATGCCATATTTTAATGAGTGCTCATAATCATAAAAGCTGTCCAAAATAGTATATTTGTATGTGAGGCCTCTCTTCTTTTATTACTTTCTATTAATTGCAACGATGACCAAAACTATGTTTGTCAACTCCCAACAACTTTTATTCATCATACTCTTTATATGTGAGGTCATTACTTCCCACAAGATCAATATGATCTCTTGGATACTCTTTATGTTTTCTTTCTTTTTATCATGACCAAAGTGAGGAAATCAAGCCCTTGACTCAACACTAATCTTTATTATATAGCTCACGGACTCGATTACAAAGGGTAAAGATCATAAGGCAAAAGCTCACAACTTGATCATGCTAACTTTATTCCACTAGATCAAGATACTACCAAAAGGATCGAACTAAGAAAAAGGTGAAGATAGGAGTGATGGTGATACGATACCGGGGTCACTCCCCCAAGCTTGGCAGTTGCCAAGGGGAGTGCGCATACCCATATGATTATGTCTCCTTCTTCGGGGGTGGTGATATAGGAGTTGTTGATGATGTAGGCTTGTTGTCCACCTTCCAAGGCAAAGGTTCACCATCGTAGAAGGATGATCGAGCCTCCGGGATACTCAAATCTATAGCCAAACTCATCTTCTTGAATCTATATTCATACTCACAGTTTTGGTTTTGCAGGTCATAGATCTGGGCTTGGAGGTGTTCGATTTTCTCTTGAAGATTGGAGATAGCTTCCCCGAAGATCCTTGAGTCCAGCTTGAGGTTGTTGGCGAGTTCCGAGATCATCATGTGGTTGGCGTTGAGTCCGCGTTCCACCATACCTTGGCACTTGAAAACTTGCTGCTCCATTGCTTCGAGTCTTGTCTCCATGCTTCCGGTCCACCTTGGCCCCTCAACATCACGGATGTGCAGCACCCCCTCATGCAACTCCATGGTTTTAGGGTGATGCAGCACCTCCGCAAGGTAGGGGTTAATGACCTTCTCGAAGAACTTGTCCTTGGGGATGCTGGAGGACGCCACGATGATCTAGATCTGTCAAAAACAGCAGCTCAAAACAAAAACAGAGGATTTTTGCGTGATACAGAGGTCAAAACCTTCGGGAGTATATATAATGAATTTTTACCGACCAAAAGGAGTAACATACAAGAAATCGGAGCCCGGGAGGCACACGAGCTGCCCACGAGGTAGGGGGCGAGCCCAGGGAAGGAGGGCGTGCCCTCCACCCTCGTGGACGGCTCGTGTCTCTTCCGGACTGCTACTTATTTTTCTATTTTTCTAAATATTCCAAAACGGAGGAAAATTGCCTTTAGAACTGTTTTGGAGTCGGTTTACTTACCGTACCACATACCTCTTCCTTTTTGGAGTCCGGATCATTCTGGAAAGTGTCCCTTATGTATTCCTCCGGGGTTACGTTTTCAATAACATTGGTTTCTACATTTATAAGATTACCTGAGATAAAATGTTTGATTCTTCAACCGTTCACCACCTTCGGATTTGTGCCTTCGAAGTTGTTGATTTTTATGGCACCGGAACGATAGACCTCCTCGATAACGTAAGGTCCTTCCCACTTAGAGAGAAGTTTTCCTGCAAAAAATCTTAAACGAGAGTTTTATAACAAGACTTAATCACCTACGTTAAACTCATGCTTTTGTATCCTTTTGGCATGCCATCTTTTAACTTTTTCTTTAAACAACTTGGCATTCTCATAGGCATGGGTTCTCCATTCATCAAGAGAGCTAATGTCAAATAACCTCTTTTCACCGACAAGTTTGAAATCATAATTGAGATCTTTGATAGCCCAATATGCCTTATGTTCTAGCTCAAGAGGTAAGTGACAAGCTTTTCCATATACCATCTTATATGGAGACATACCCATAGGATTTTTGTATGCAGTTCTATAGGCCCATAATGCATCATCAAGTTTCTTGGACCAATTCTTCCTAGACCTATTAACTGTCTTTTGCAAAATTAATTTCAACTCTCTATTTCTTAGTTCTACTTGACCACTAGTCTGTGGGTGATAAGGGGATGCAATTCTATGATTCACATCATATTTTGCAAGCATCTTACGGAAAGCACCATGAATAAAGTGTGAACCACCATCAGTCATTAGATATCTAGGGACTCCAAACCTCGGGAAAATTACTTCTTTAAGCATATTAATAGAGGTGTTATGATCGGCACTACTAGTTGGAATAGCTTCTACCCACTTAGTAACGTAATCAACGGCAACTAAAATATGTGTATACCCATTAGAGGCAGGGAACGGTCCCATATAATCAAAGCCCCAAACATCAAATGGTTCAATAACAAGTGAATAATTCATAGGCATTTCTTGACGTCTACTGATATTACCAATTCTTTGACATTCATCACAAGATAAAACAAACTTACGGGCATCCTTGAAGAGAGTAGGCCAATAAAAACCGGATTGCAATACCTCGTGTGCAGTTCTATCTCCCGCATGGTGTCCTCCATAAGCTTCGGAGTGGCACTTGCGTAGGATCTGTTCCCGTTCATGCTCAGGTACACAACATCTAATAATACCATCTACTCCTTCTTTATAAAGATGAGGGTCATCCCAGAAGTAATGTCTCAAATCATAGAAGAACTTTTTCTTTTGCTAGTATGTGAAGCTAGGAGGTATAAACTTAGCAACAATATAATTAGCATAATCAGCATACCATGGAGCAGTATGAGAAGTATTTATGATAGCTAATTGTTCATCAGGGAAGCTATCATCAATAGGTTGTGGGTCGTCAAGTATATTCTCTAGCCTAGACAAGTTATCTACAACGGGGTTCTCAGCTCCCTTTCTATCAATAATATGCAAGTCAAACTCTTGTATCAAGAGAACCCATCTAATAAGTCTAGGTTTA
Organism: Secale cereale; assembly: GCA_902687465.1. Lineage (NCBI taxonomy): Eukaryota > Viridiplantae > Streptophyta > Magnoliopsida > Poales > Poaceae > Secale > Secale cereale. The sequence continues at coordinate 687,657,862 of LR738715.1, read as the reverse complement.
GCATCTTTCTTTTCCATAAGGTATTTGATAGCAACATGATTAGTGTGAATAGTTACTTTAGAATCAACAATATAAGGTCTAAACTTATCACAAGCAAATACAACTGCTAAAAATTCTTTCTCAGTAGTAGCATAATTTTTCTGGGCACTATCTAGAGTTTTACTAGCATACTGGATGACATTCAATTTCTTATCAACTCTTTGTCCTAGAACATCACCTACAGCATAATCACTAACATCGCACATAATCTCAAAGGGTAAATTCCAGTCAGGAGGCTGGACAATAGGTGCAGAGATCAATGCTTTCTGAAGTATTTCAAATGCTTATAGACAATCATCATCAAAGACAAAAAGGAATATCTTTTTGTAAGAGATTAGTCAGAGGCCTGGAGATTTTGGAGAAGTCCTTAATGAACCTCCTATAAAATCCGGCATGACCAAGGAAACTTCGTATACCTTTGATGTCCTTAGGGCATGGCATCTTTTCAATAGCATCCACTTTAGCTTTGTCAACTTCAATACCTCTTTCAGAAATTTCATGTCCCAAGACAATGCCTTCATTAACCATAAAGTGGCACTTCTCCCAATTCACTACAAGATTAGTGTCTTCACATCTCTACAAAACTCGATCAAGGTTGCTTAAGCAATCATCAAAAGAAGTTCCGTAAACGGAAAAATCATCCATGAAAATCTCAACAATCTTTTCACAAAAATCAGATAATATAGCCATCATGCATCTTTGAAAGGTAGCAGGTGCATTACATAAGACAAAAGGCATACGTCTATAAGAAAAGGTACCGAAAGGGCAAGTAAAAGTGGTCTTTTCTTGATCCCCTTTTGACATAGGTATTTGAGAGAAACCAGAATAACTATCTAGAAAGCAAAAAATGGGTATGTTTGGATAACATTTCTAGCATTTGATCAATAAAAGGCAAGGGGTAATGATCTTTCTTAGTAGCTTTATTTAACTTACGGAAATCAATTACCATACTATAACCTGTAACTATCCTTTGCGGGATCAATTCATCTTTATCATTAGGAACAACAGTCATAGCTCCCTTCTTAGGGACACAATGGACAGGACTTACCCACTGGTTGTCTGCAACTGGATAGATAATACCTGCCTCTAGAAGCTTTAGTATTTCCTTCCTTACCACTTCTTTCATCTTAGGATTTAACCGTCGTTGATGATCAATAACAGGTTTAGCGTTTTCTTCCAATTTTATCTAGTGTTGGCATAAGGTGGGACTAATGCCCTTAAGATCATCCAGAGTATATCCAATAGCAGCACGGTGCTTCTTCAGAGTTTTCAATAATTTTTCTTCTTCCTGCTCTGAAAGGTTAGCACTAATAATAACATGATATATCTTCTTTTCATCAAGATAAACATACTTAAGATTATCAGGTAAAGGTTTAAGTTCAAACACGGGATCACCCTTGGGTGGAGGAGGATCCCCTAGGATTTCATCAAGCAAGTTGTTTTTCAATACGGGTCCCTGATTAAACAATATTTCATCTATTTCCCTTCTCTCATTCATATGCATATCATTTTCATGGTCTAGCAAGTATTGTTCTAAAGGATCATTAGGAGGCACAACAATAGAAGCAAGACCAATAATTTCATCCTTACTAGGTAGTTCTTTATCTAGGGGTTGTCTACGGAATTTAGCAAAGTTAAAATCATGAGACATATCCCCTAACCCAACAGTAACAATATCTTTCACGCAGTCTATCTTAGCATTAACAGTGTTCAAGAAGGGTCTACAAAATATAATGGGACAAAATTCATCTTGTGTGGAACTAAGAATAAGAAAATCAGCAGGGTATTTAACCTTCCCACACAAGACTTCAACATCTCTAACAATCCCAACTGGTGAAATAGTGTCTCTATTAGCAAGCTTAATAGTAACATCAATCCCTTCTAACTCAACAGGTGCAATACCATGCATAATTTCTCGATATAAGGTAAGAGGGATAATACTCGCACTAGCACCTACGTCACATAAACCATGATAGCAATGATCTCCTATCTTAACAGAGATAACAGGCAAGCCTATAATAGGTCTATGTTTATTTCTAGCATTGGGTTTGGCTATCCTAGCAGACTCTTCTTGGTGGTAAATAACATGTCCATCTAAATCTTCTACCAAGAGATCTTTAACCATAGCAACACTAGGTTCAACTTTAATTTGCTCAGAGGGTGTAGGTGTTCTAGTATTACTCTTACGAACCACAGTTGAAGCTTTAGCATGATCCTTTATCCTAACAGGGAAAGATGGTTTCTCAATATAAGCAGTAGGAATAATAGGATGAACATTATAAGTGATAGTCTTTTCTTCAACTTTAACAGGTTCAACTACTTTTACTTCAATAGGGGGTGGTATTTAAACCACTTCTCCTTGGGGAGATCAACATGAGTAGCAAATGATTCACAGAAAGAATCTACTATCTCAGAGTCAAGTCCATATTTAGTGATAAACTCACGAAAAACATCGGTATCCATAAAAACTTCAACACAATTAAACTTAGAGGTCATACCTGACTCCTTACCTTCGTCGAGATCCCAATCTTCAGAGTTGCGTTTAATTCTTTCCAATAAATCCCATTTGAATTCAATAGTCTTCATCATAAAAGAGCCAGAACAAGAAGTATCGAGCATGGAGTGATTATTGAGAGAAAGCCGAGCATAAATTTTTTGAATGATCATTTCTCTTGAGAGCTCATGATTGGGGCATGAAAATAACATTGACTTAAGCCTCCCTCAAGCTTGAGCGATGCTTTCTCCTTCGCGAGGCCAAAAATTATAAATATAATTACGATCACGATAAACCTGGTGCATAGGGTAGAACTTTTGATGAAATTCCAACTTCAGACGATTATAGTTCCATGGTCCAATATCATCACATACCCTAAACCATGTCAATGCTTCTCCCTTCAAAGATAAAGGGAAGACCTTCTTCTTGATAACATCCTCGGGCATACCTACAAGCATAAATAATCCACAAACTTCATCCACATAGATTAGGTGTAAATTGGGATGCAGTGTTATGTCTCCTGTAAAAGGATTTTTCAAGCAGTTTCTCTATCATACCCGAAGGAATTTCAAAGCAAACATTTTCAGTAGGTGCAGTAGGTTGAGGAGCAACTCTTTGCTCTTCTGGTCGGGGTGAAGATACCTCGAACAAGCCCCTCAAAGGATTATGAGCCATAGTAACAAGTGACAAAAAAATTCAGCACACTATATACAGTTTTCCTTACCAAATTCCACATACCAAAGGCGCTTCACTCCCCGGCAACGGCGCCAGAAAAGAGTCTTGATGACCCACAAGTGTAGGGGATCTACTGTAGTCTTTTCGATAAGTAAGAGTGTCGAACCCAACGAGGAGCATAAGGAAATGATAGGCAGTTTTCAGTGAGGTGTTTTCTGCAAGCACTGAAATTATAAGTAACAGATAGTTTTGTGATAATGTAATTGGTAGCAAGTGACGAAAGGTAAAAGTAAATAAGGTGCAGCTAGGTGGCCCAATCCTTTTTGTAGCAAAGGACAAGCCTGGACAAACTCTTATATATAGGAAAGCCCTTCCGAGGACACATGGGAATTATCGTCAAGCTAGTTTTCATCACGATTATCAGATTCACGTTCGGTACATTGATAATTTGGTATGTGGGTGGACCGGTGCTTGGGTGCTGCCCTTACTTTGACAAGCCTCCCACTTATGATTAACCTCTAATGCAAGCTTCCGCAAGTACAAAAGAAGTATTAAGGTAAACCTAACCATAGCATGAAACATATGGATCCAAATCAGCCCCTTACGAAGCAACGCATAAACTAGGGTTTAAGCTTCTGTCAGTCTAGCAACCCATCATCTACTTATTTCTTCCCAATGCCTTCCTCTAGGCGCAAATAATGGTGAAGTTTCATGTATTCGACGTTCACATGACACCACTAGAGGAGAGACAACATACATCTCATCAAAATATCGAACGAAGACCAAATTCATATGACTACTAATAGAAAGACTTCTCCCATGTCCTGAGGAACAAAAGTAACTACTCACAAGACATAATATTGTTCATGATCAGAGGGGTATTAATATGCATAATGGATCTGAACATATGATCTTCCACCAAATAAACCAACTAGCATCAACTACAACGAGTAATCAACACTACTAGCAACCCACACGTACCAATTTGAGGTTTGGGTACAAAGATTGGATACAAGAGATGAACTAGGGTTTGAGAGGAGATGGTGCTGGTGAAGATGTTGATGAAGATAGCTCTCCCCAAGATGGGAGAGTTGTTGGTGATGACGGCGGTGACAATTTCCCCCTTCCGGAGGGAAGTATCCCCGGCAGAACAGCTCTGCCGCAGCCCTAGATTGGTTTCCGCCTCGGTTCCGCCTCGAGACGGCGGCGTCTGGTCCCGAAAGCCTCCTTATGATTTTTCCAGGTCAAAACACCTCATATAGGAGAATATGGGTATCGGGGGGCCTTCGGGGGGGCCCACGAGGCAGGGGGGCGCGCCCAGAGAGAGAGGGAGCGGCCCCACCCTCGAGGACAGCAGGTGGCTCCCTCGTGATCTTCTTTTGCCAGATATTTTTTATATTTTCTGAAACGTAGTTCTGTGAAGTTTCGGGGCTTTTGGAGTTGTGCAGAATAGGTTTCCAGAGTTTGCTCCTTTTCTAGCCCAGAATTCCAGCCGCCGGCTTTCTCCATCTTCATGTAAACCTTGTAAAATAAGAGAGAAAAGGCATAAGTATTGTGACATAATGTGTAATAACAGCCCATAATGCAATAAATATCAACATATAAGCATGATGCAAAATGGACGTATCAACTCCCCCTGCTGGTTGAGACCCACCTTGGTGGGAGGCTGACTTGTGGGCCTACTAAGTTGACGGGGACGGAGTGCTTTGTCAACTTAGTCAATATGAACGATTCTAGCTCCAGTGACCGTACGATGTCCATCCAACGGCCTTAGTGCTTCTTCAACCTCTGGTCTTGTTGCTCCAGTCGCCCAAAGCAGTGCCGGTCGTGCCACATGCTCCTGCCTCTCGTGGCCGGCTATGCTGCCGTGGAGGCCTCACCGCCCCCTACTATTCCGACCGCTGGCCAGGCCATCCCTCTACTCACCCACACCCCCTGTTATTCTGCGGCGACGGCAGCCTCACACCGCAGCGAACTAGTGAACCCTCATACTCCTCTACGCGTGGGCATTCACTGCCGCGTCTTCCCCGGCTCCGCGTCGTCCCCTTCCTAGGCCTCGTCGTCGTCCACCGCCCTTGTGCTCTCGGCGTGGCATGGTCAACATGGTCAAGGAACGGCTTCCATCGGACGTGGACTGTACATGGAGAGGCTAACAGCTGGGTCCACGGCCGCAGCAAGGAAGTGCTTCCTTATTACGCGCAAAATAATTATTCCTCCACCTGACAGCTGGGACCCACCGGACGGGCCATCGTATTTCGCAAAAAAAACGTTTCCCCCTGACTGCTCGGACCCACCAGCTACATCTTCGCACGCAAGGAAGTGTGTCCAGGCAAAAAAAAACGATTCGCCCCTTGACTGCTGGGACCCACCAGCTACATCTTCGCAGGCAAGGAAGTGCCTGACAGTCGGGACCCACCTGGTCGAAGCTTACATAGCGTTGTCATTCTGGCCGCGAACGTGTACATACATACTGGTCGATGTAGAGGCGCGCACGTAGCATGTACACGTACGTACAGCGGCCAGGGTGCTAGAAAGTAAATACGGCCACTTTCGTACAAACGAGCGGGGTCTCGAATGCCTACTCGCGCGTACGTACGGCCAGGGCTCATGTACATGGCTGGGTCAAAACCGAGAAACAACGTCGTTGTCGTGTTCATGGGGAGCCAACCTGCTGGGTCGGAACAGAATGCGTCGTCGTGTTCATCGGGAGGGCTTGGACGAAACAGCTGATGGAAACGAGGCCTGGCGTACTGCAGAATAGAGGAAACGGCCTTGTGTTCGACCGGCCACACTCGAAATGGGATCATGTTCATCGGGAGGGGTCTGGCGTACCGCAAAACGGAGGAAACGGACCTCCTACGGTCGAAACGGGGGTCCTGTTGATCAGGAGGGGTGTGGTGTACCGCAAAACAGAGGAAACGGACTTGCGTTGGAGTGCTATGGTCGAAACGGGGGTCCTGTTCATCGGGAGGGGTGTGGCGTACCTTAAAACGGAGGAAACAAACTTGTGTTGGAGCGCTACGGTCGAAACGGGGGTCCTGTTCATCGGGAGGGGTGTGGCGTACCGCAAAACGGGACTCCACGGGATACTGTTCATCACCACTGTCGACCCCCTCCAGCCTCCATGGGCTACTGTTCATCCACCATCGACCTCCTCCAGCCTCCACCTGCGACTGTTCAGCCTCCACCACGCGCTACTCCATCGGCTACTGTTCAACCAGCCCTCTCCACGGGCTCCTGTTCAACCACCCCTCCACGGGCTACTGTTCATCCAACCCTCCACCGTCTACTGTTCATGTGGCCCTCCATGGTGTGGTCATGTTCATGATGTCGGCGTCATGGGAACCAGGGTACCCATACTTGCTTGTCTGCGGGCCGCGACGCGCTCCTACCACGGCCTGGTACGGCCCAGCTGATCGACCAGCTGCCCAAGACCCTCGCAAGGGGGCTAGGCCTCGCGAGGAGAACGACATCAAGACCCCCTCAGGAGCGGTCTCGGCTAGGAAGCTCCGGAGCGGCGGAGAATCCAAGGCCAAGGCCAAGTACCGTACCGATAGACAAAGGGAATTACATACGGGATTAAGTGAATCCTTGACATCATGGTTCATCCGATGAGATCATCGAGAAACACGTGGGAACCAACATGGGTATCCGGATCCCGTTGTTGGTTATTGACCAGAGAGTCGTCTCGGTCATGTCTGCGTGTCTCCCGAACCCGTAGGGTCTACACACTTAAGGTTCGGTGACGCTAGGGTTGTAGAGATATATGCACACGGAAAACCGAATGTTGTTCGGAGTCCCGGATGAGATCCCGGACGTCACGAGGAGTCCTGGAATGGTCCGAAGGTAAAGAATGATATATAGGAAGTCCAGTTTCGGCCGTCGGGAGAGTTCCGGGGGTCACCGGTAGTGCACCGGGACCACCGGAAGGGTCCCGGGGGTCCACCGGGTGAGGCCACCCATCTCGGAGGGCCCCGTGGGCCGTAGGGGGAGGGGGACCAGCCCCTAGTGGGCTGGCACACCCCCCATGGGCCTCCCCCCATGCGCCTAGGTTTGAAACCCTAGGGGTGGGGGCGCCCCCCTTAGGCTTGGGGGGCAAGCCACCCCCTTGGCCGCCGCCCCCCTAGGAGATTGGATCTCCTAGGGCCGGCGCCCCCCCTGGCCCCCTATATATAGTAGGGGGAGAGAGGTCAGCTGCACCTCAGCCCCTGGCGCCTCTCCCCCCACCCGTCACACCTCCTACTCCTCCCGCAGGGTCTCGAGGAAGCCCTGCAGCTTTTCGCGTTGCATCCACCACCACGCCATCGTTCTGCTGGATCTCCGTCAACCTCTTCTCCCCCCTTGCTAGATCAAGAAGGAGGAGACGTCGCTGTACCATATGTGTGTTGAACGTGGAGGTGCCGTCCGTTCGGCGCTGGGATCATCGGTCACGAGTATCACGACGAGTACGACTCCATCATCCACGTTCCTTCGAACGCTTCCGCTCGCGATCTACAAAGGGTATGTAGATGCACTCCTTTATGCTCGTTGCTAGATGACTCCCTAGATTGATCTTGGTGGAGCGTAGGAATTTTTTTGAATTCTGCTACGTTCCCCAACAGTGGCATCTGAGCTAGGTCTTTGCGTAGCATCTTGCACGAGTAGAACACAAACAAGTTGTGGACGTTGATTTTGTTCAATTCTCTTGCCACCACAAGTCCAATCTTGATTCGGCGGAATCGTGGGATGAAGCGGCCCGGACCGACCTTACACGTATGCTTACGGGAGACTGGTTCCACCGACTGACATGCACTAGTTGCATAAGGTGGCTGGCGGGTGTCTGTCTCTCCCACTTTAGTCGGATCGGATTCGATGAAAAGGGTCCTTATGAAGGGTAAATAGAAATTGACATATCACGTTGTGGTTTTGGCGTAGGTAAGAAACGTTCTTGCTAAAAACCTATAGAAGCCACGTAAAAACTTGCAACAACAATTAGAGGTCGTCTAACTTGTTCTTGCAGCATGTGCTATGTGATTTGATATGGCCAAGAAGATGTGATGAATGATATATGTGATGTATGAGATTGAACATGTTCTTGTAATAGGGAATCACGACTTGCATGTCGATGAAAATGACAACCGGCAGGAGCCATAGGAGTTGTCTTATTTATTGTATGACATGCGTGTCACTGAATAAACGCCATGTAATTACTTTACTTTATTGCTAAACGTTAGCCATAGTGGTAGAAGTAATAGTTGGCGAGACGACTTCATGAAGACACGATGATGGAGATCATGATGGTGGAGATCATGGTGTCATGCCGGTGACAAAGATGATCATGGTGCCCCGAAGATGGAGATCAAAGGAGCAAAATGATATTGGCCATATCATGTCACTTTATTTGATTGCATGTGATGTTTATCATGTTTATGCATCTTGTTTACTTAGAACGACAGTAGTAAATAAGATGATCTCTCACTGAAAATTTCAAGAAATGTGTTCCCCCTAACTGTGCATTGTTGCCAAGGATCGTTGTTCCGAAGCACCACGTGATGATCGGGTGTGATAGGCTCTAACGTTCGCATACAACGGGTGTAAGCGAGATTTACACACGCAATACACTTAGGGTTCACTTGACGAGCCTAGCATGTACAGACATGGCCTCGGAACACGGAAGACCGAAAGGTCGAACATGAGTCGTATAGAAGATACGATCAACATGAAGATGTTCACCGTTGATGACTAGTCCGTCTCACGTGATGATCGGACACGGGCTAGTCGATTCAGATCATGTATCACTTAGATGACTAGAGAGATATCAATCTGAGTGGGAGTTCATTAAATTTGATTAGATGAACTTAATTGTCATGAAATTAGTCTAAATTCTTTACAATATGTCTTGTAGATCAAATGGCCCACGCTCATGTCACCCTCAACTTCAACGCGTTCCTAGAGAAATCCAAGCTGAAAGACGATGGTAGCAACTATACGGACTGGGTCCGTAACCTGAGGATCATCCTCATAGCTGCCAAGAAAACTTATGTCCTAGAAGCACCGCTAGGTGACGTTCCCGCCCCGGCAAACCAAGATGTTATGAACGCTTGGCAGTCGCATTGTCACGATTACTCCCTGGTTCAGTGCAGCATGCTCTACAGCTTAGAATCGGGGCTCCAAAAACGTTTCGAGCACCACGGAGCATATGAGATGTTCCAAGAGCTGAAAATGGTTTTCCAGGCTCATGCCCGAGTTGAGAGATATGATGTCTCCAACGCATTCTACAGCTGTAAGATGGAGGAAAATAGTTCTGTCAGTGAGCACATACTCAAGTTGTCTGGGTTGCACAACCGCTTGTCTCAGTTGGGAATGAATCTCTCAGACGAAGCGGTCGTTGACAGAATCCTTCAGTCGCTCCCACCTAGCTACAAGAGCTTCGTGTTGAACTTCAATATGCAAGGGATGGAGAAGTCCATTCCCGAGGTGTATTCAATACTGAAATCGGCGGAGGTGGAGATCAAGAAAAAGCATCAAGTGTTGATGGTGAATAAAACCACTAAGTTCAAGAAGGGCAAGGGTAAGAAGAACTTCAAGAAGGACGGCAAAGGAGTTGCCGCGCCCGGTAAGCCAGTTGCCGGGAAGAAGCCAAAGAAAAGACCCAAGCCTGAGACTGAGTGCTTTTATTGCAAGGGAACAGGTCACTGGAAGCGGAACTGCCCCAAATACTTAGCAGACAAGAAGACCGGCAACATCAAAGGTATATGTGATATACATGTTATTGATGTGTACCTTACCAGCGCTCGTAATAACTCCTGGGTATTTGATACCGGTGCAGTTGCTCACATTTGTAACTCAAAGCAGGAGCTGCGGAATAAGCGGAGACTGGCGAAGGACGAGGTGAGGATGCGCGTCGGGAATGGTTCCAAAGGTCGATGTGATCGCCGTCGGCACGCTGCCTCTACATCTACCCTCGGGATTAGTTTTAAACCTTAATAATTGTTATTTAGTACCAACTTTGAGCATGAACATTGTATCTGGATCTCGTTTGATGCGAGATGGCTACTCATTTAAATCCGAGAATAATGGTTGTTCTATTTATTTGAGAGATATGTTTTATGGTCATGCCCCGCTGGTCAATGGTTTATTTTTGATGAATCTCGAACATGATGATACACATATTCATAGTGTGAATGCCAAAAGATGTAAAGTTGACAATGATAGTCCCATATACTTGTGGCATTGCCGCCTTGGTCATATTGGTGTCAAACGTATGAAGAAGCTCCATGCAGATGGACTTCTGGAGTCTCTAGATTATGAATCATTTGACATGTGCGAACCATGCCTCTTGGGCAAGATGACCAAGACTCCGTTCTCCGGAACAATGGAGCGAGCAACCAACTTATTGGAAATCATACATACCGATGTGTGCGGTCCAATGAGTGTTGAGGCTCGCGGAGGCGGTCGTTATGTTCTCACCCTCACAGACGACTTGAGTAGATATCGGTTTGTCTACTTGATGAAGCACCAGTCTGAGACCTTTGAAAAGTTCAAGGAATTTCAGAATGAGGTTGAGAATCAACGTGACAGAAAAATAAAGTTCTTACAATCGGATCGTGGGGGTGAATATTTAAGTCATGAATTTGGAACGCACCTAAGGAACTGTGGAATTGTTTCACAATTGACACCGCCCGGAACACCTCAGCATAATGGTGTGTCCGAACATCGAAATCGTACTCTGTTGGACATGGTGCGATCTATGATGTCTCTCACCGACTTACCGCTATATTTTTGGGGTTATGCTTTAGAGACTGCCGCATTCACTTTAAATAGGGCTCCGTCGAAATCCGTTGAGACGACACCGTATGAACTTGGTTTGGCAAGAAACCTAAGCTGTCGTTTCTGAAAGTTTGGGGTTGCGATGCTTATGTCAAGAAACTTCAACCTGAAAAGCTCGAACCCAAATCGGAAAAATGCGTCTTCATAGGATACCCAAAGGAAACGATTGGGTACACCTTCTACCTCAGATCCGAAGGCAAGGTCTTTGTTGCCAAGAATGGATCCTTTCTGGAGAAAGAGTTTCTCTCGAAAGAAGTGAGTGCGAGGAAAGTAGAACTTGATGAGGTGACAGTCACCCCTCCCGAACCGGAAAGTAGCGCATCGCAGGAAATTGTTCCTGAGGTGCCTGCACCGACAAGGGAGGAAGTTAATGATGATGATCATGAAGATACAGATCAAGTTACTATTGAACTTCGAAGGTCCACAAGGACACGTTCCGCACCAGAGTGGTACGGTATCCCTGTCATGGAAATCATGTTGTTAGACAACGGTGAACCTTCGAACTATGAAGAAGCGATGGCGGGCCCGGATTCCAATAAATGGCTTGAAGCCATGAAATCCGAGATAGGATCCATGTATAAAAACAAAGTATGGACTTTGGTGGACTTGCCCGATGATCGGCACGCCATAGAAAATAATTGGATATTTAAGAAGAAGACACACGCGGATGGTAATGTGACCATCTATAAGGCTCAGCTTGTCGCTAAGGGTTATCGACAAGTTCAAGGGATTGACTACAACGATACTTTCTCTCCCGTAGCGATGCTGAAGTCAGTCCGAATCATGTTAGCAATTGTCGCATTCTATGATTATGAGATATGGCAAATGGACGTCAAAACGGCATTCCTTAATGGCTTCCTCAAGGAAGAGCTATATATGATGTAGCCGGAAGGTTTTGTCGATCCAGAGAATGCTAACAAGGTATGCAAGCTCCAGCTCTCGATCTACGGGCTGGTGCAAGCATCTCGGAGTTGGAATATTTGCTTTAATGATGTGATCAAAGCGTTTGGCTTTATACAGACTTGGGGAGAAGCATGTATCTACAAGAAAGTGAGTGGGAGCTCTGTAGCATTTCTCATATTATATGTGGATGACATATTGCTGATGGGAAATGATATAGAATTCTTGGAGAGCATAAAGGCCTACTTGAATAAGAGTTTTTCAATGAAGGACCTTGGAGAAGCTGCTTACATATTAGGCATCAAAATCTATAGAGATAGATCAAGACGCCTCATTGGTCTTTCACAAAGCACATACCTTGACAAGATATTGAAAAAGTTCAATATGGATCAGTCCAAGAAGGGGTTCTTGCCTGTTTTGCAAGGTATGAGATTGAGCACAGCTCAGTCCTCGACCACGGAAGAAGATAGAGAGAAGATGAGTGTCATGCCCTATGCCTCGGCCATAGGCTCTATTATGTATGCCATGCTGGGTACCAGACCTGATGTGAACCTTGCCATAAGTTTGGTAGGGAGGTACCAAAGTGATCCCGGTATGGAACACTGGACAGCGGTTAAGAACATCCTGAAGTACCTGAAGAGGACTAAGGATATGTTTCTCGTTTATGGAGGTGACGAAGAGCTCGTCGTAAAGGGTTACGTCGATGCTAGCTTCGACACAGATCTGGATGACTCCAAGTCATAAACCGGATACGTGTATATTTTGAATGGTGGAGCAGTCAGCTGGTGCAGTTGCAAGCAGAGCGTCGTGGCGCATTCTACATGTGAAGCGGAGTATATAGCTGCTTGCGAAGCATCCCAGGAAGGAGTCTGTATGAAGGAGTTCATCACCGACCTAGGAGTCATTCCAAGCGCGTCAAGCCCGATGACTCTCTTCTGTGACAACACTAGAGCTATTGCCATTGCCAAGGAGCCCAGGTTTCACAAGAAGACCAAGCACATCAAGCGTCGTTTCAACTCCATCCGGAATTATGTTCAAGATGGAGACATAGATATTTGTAAAGTGCATACAGATCTGAATGTCGCAAATCCGTTGACTAAACCGCTTCCACGGGCAAAACATGATCAACACCAGAACTCTATGGGTGTTCGATTCATCACAATGTAACTAGATTATTGACTCTAGTGCAAGTGGGAGACTGTTGGAAATATGCCCTAGAGGCAATAATAAAAGGATTATTATTATATTTCCTTGTTCATGATAATTGTCTGTTAGTCATGGTTGAATTGTATTGTACGGAAACAACGATACATGTGTGAATACATAGACCACAACGTGTCCCTAGTAAGCCTCTAGTTACTAGCTCGTTGATCAACAGATGGTCACGGTTTCCTGACCATGGACATTGGATGTCATTGATAACGGGATCACATCATTAGGAGAATGATGTGATGGACAAGACCCAAACCTAAGCCTAGCACGAGATCGTGTAGTTCGTAATGCTTAAGCTTTTCCAGTGTCAAGTATCTGTTCCTTAGACCATGAGATTGTGCAACTCCCGGATACGGTAGGAATACTTTGGGTGTGCCAAACGTCACAACGTAACTGGGTGGCTATAAAGGTACGCAACGGGTATCTCCGAAAGTGTCTGTTGGGTTGGCACGAACCGAGATTGGGATTTGTCACTCTGTATGACGGAGAGGTATCTCTGGGCCCACTCGGTAAGACATCATCATCATGAGCTCAAAGTGACTAAGGAGTTAGTCACGGGATGATGGATTACGGAACGAGTAAAGAGACTTGCCATGACGAGATTGAACAAGGTATCGGTATATCGACGATCGAATCTCGGGCAAGTACCGTACCGATAGACAAAGGGAATTACATACGGGATTAAGTGAATCCTTGACATCGTGGTTCATCCGATGAGATCATCGAGGAACACATGGGAACCAACATGGGTATCCAGATCCCGCTGTTGTTATTGACCGGAGAGTCGTCTCGGTCATGTCTGCGTGTCTCCCGAACCCGTAGGGTCTACACACTTAAGGTTCGGTGACGCTAGGGTTGTAGAGATATATGCACACGGAAACCCGAATATTGTTCGAAGTCCCGAATGAGATCCTGAACGTCACGAGGACTCCCGGAATGGTCCGAAGGTAAAGAATGACACATAGGAAGTCCAGTTTCGGCCATCGGGAGAGTTCCGGGGGTCACCGGTAGTGCACCGGGACCACCGGAAGGGTCCCGAGGGTCCACCGGGTGGGGCCACCCATCCCGGAGGGCCCCGTGGGCCGTAGGGGGAGGGGGACCAGCCCCTAGTGGGCTGGCGCACCCCCCATGGGCCTGCCCCCATGCGCCTAGGGTTGAAACCCTAGGGGTGGGGGCGCCCCCCTTAGGCTTGGGGGGC
>LR738715.1:687630561-687643446 GCA_902687465.1 Secale cereale | reverse complement strand
CCCCTGGCCCCCTATATATAGTGGGGGGAGAGAGGGCAGCTGCACCTCAGCCCCTGGCGCCTCTCCCCCCTCCCGTCACACCTCCTACTCCTCCCGCAGGGTCTCGGCGAAGCCCTGTAGCTTTTCCCGTTGCATCCACCACCACGCCGTCGTGCTGCTGGATCTCCGACAACCTATTCTCCCCCCTTGCTGGATCAAGAAGGAGGAGACGTCGCTATACTGTACGTGTGTTGAACGTGGAGGTGTCGTCCGTTCGACGGTGGGATCATCGATGTCGAGGATCACGACGAGTACGACTCCATCATCCACGTTCCTTCGGATACTTCCGCTCGCGATCTACAAAGGGTATGTACATGCACTCCTTTATGCTCGTTGCTAGATGACTCCCTAGATTGATCTTGGTGAAGCTTAGGAAATTTTTTGAATTCTGCTACGTTCCCCAACAGACGCGCTCCTGCAAGCGGCCTGGTACGGCCCAGCTGATCGACTAGCTGCTCAAGACCCTCGCGAGGGGCCAGGCCTCCAGAGGAGAACAACGCCAAGACCCCGTCGGGGGCGGCCTCGACAAGGCGTTCCGGAGGGGCGGAGAATCCAAGGCCAAGCCTGCCTCAGGAGGAGGCGGTGATGTCAGTAGTGACGCACCGCGCCAGCGAGTGCCAGCGTCTGCCAGTGGCACAGTTGCCATTTCGGTGCAAAGGAGACAGCGCAGCCGTTGGTTCCCAAGGAGCGGGGCAAAGGTTTCCTCTTTGGTGCAACAAGACCCAAGACCGCAAGGACGATAAGGAAGATGTCACCATCGAGCCCACCATCGTGTCACCGCCAGATCCTTTTGCAGGCGAAGACTGCTTTTGTCAGGGTAGGAACGTCCTTGTGTTCCCGCTCAAAAATGGCCGTTGTGGAATCCCTTCCCGCCTAAACATTTCGGGGGAAGAGGACCATGGCCGCCTATATAAGTAGCTAGAACCTCCACTGCAAGGGGAAGGAATCATCGACACACACACTTGACCACCGCACAAGGAGCAAGAACACTAGCCTCGTGACCCTCCTGGGCTCGCCTCCTGAGCTCAGGAACCCTTGTACCAGTTCATACTCTAGCTCACCCGGAGCCAATCCACCAAAGCAGGAAGTAGGGTCTTAGACCTCGCGGTGGCCCGAACCTGGATAAACTCTTGTGTGTTTGTTCGTTGTTTGCTTGAATCCTTCCACCGAGACTAGAGCGAGGCGCTAGGTAGACGTGAGTGGGAGAAATCTTCATTCACGCCCCTGTGTTCGAACTTAACGGGTTTTGCGGAGCCCTGAATCCGACGTTTGGTGCGCCGGGTAGGGGGCGTGTCGAAATCTCGCCTCTCCGACGACCTCGTCGCATTCTCGTTACCGACCCTGCTCCACAGCCATGGTGGACACACGCCGAGCTCACGCCGCCCGCCGCGCTGCGAATGTCGCTCAGACGGCGTCCGCGGGCAACGGCGCACCGCTCCGCCCCAACTCGCCGGTCGCCAACGCCGCCACCGACCCGACTGTCCACGAGCAGTAGGACTCCTCACTGCCGCTGTCCATGCGGCGGGACGGCCGCACGGCAACGCCTTCACCCTCGCCGGCCGCGGCATCGTCCTCGCTGGTCCGTCGTGGGCCGGTCTACCAGCAGCCTGCGCTACTGATGGCGCGGGAGCTCTTGCGCTACCGCCCGGCAGATGATCTCTATGACGAGTGGCTCCACCGCATCACCGAGCTCGTCAACGCAGCTGGGGAACCGCCTGCACCAATGCACTCTTCACGTCCTTCGTCGCCCCCGGCGGCGAACGAGGGCCGTGGGGTCCCGACTCTGCCTCACCTTCACCCTGCCGGCCAGGAGGGCCGGCGCGAGGCCCCTCGACGTGAACAACCCCGCGGAGCCCACGCCCGCGACGGGGAGAGTTGCTAGGTGATCCCGCACCCACATGTAGGGGCTCGTGGACCCCTGGCCCACAATGCCCAGACCACTCGCCACAGGAGGTGGTGGCGCCAGCACCTCAAGAACCAGCGTCACAGGTGCAGGGGTGCCTGTGATCATGAGCGTACGTGGGTGTAGCGCCCTAGCTCCCGAGCTACGACGCCTCGTCTGGCCCGGCAGGTTCAAGCTGGACCTGCCTCCGCGCTACGACGGCACCACCGACCCCACGGAGTTCCTTCAACTCTACGAGCTGAGCATCGAGGCGGCCAACGGCACTGAGCAGGTCATGAAGAACTGGTTCCCCATGGCTCTGAAGGATGGCACGCGCTCCTGGCTCCTGAACCTCCCGGTGGGATCCATCCCCTCCTGGGGAGAGCTTCGCGAGCGCTTCTTTGCCAACTTCCAAGGCACCCGCGATCGAGCCCTGGCAGATGCTGACCTGCGTCGCGTGAAGCAGAAGTCGGGAGAAACCCTGCAAAAGTACATCCAACGCATCAACACCATGCGCCTCCGTATCCCTAGGGTCTCGGACGAGGCCATCATCTCCGTGTTCTCCGATGGCGTCTGCGACGTCAGGATGAGGGAAGAGCTCGCCATCCACGAAGACCTGTGCACGGCCCTCGAGATGTTAAAGCTCGCCGCAAAGTGCGCCAGGGCGGAGGAAGGCCGCCTCTCCCTTCAGGAGCTGCCTGTGGTGGAGGCAGACGGCAAGAAGACCAAGGCCAAGGAGTCGAAGTGCAAGGGACCCGCCATGCTAGCTGCTGAGCCAGAAGTGAAGCGTGGCTGCGACTACGATGACCTCCCCAGAGACAACCAACCGTACTGTGTCTTCCACAACGTCCACAGCCACAACACCAACGACTGTCAAGAGCTCAGGGCGATGCGCGGCGGGCGCGTCGGGCAACGCCCTGAGAGATGAGAATGGTGGGATTACACTACTTTCGTCTCACTATGTGGAAAAGGTCTTGAGTCGTTTTGGGTATAGCGACTGCCAGCCTTCTCCAACTCCATATGATGCTAGTGTGTTGCTTCGAAAGAATCGACGGATTGCTAGAGACCAACTAAGATACTCTCAGATTATTGGCTCGCTTATGTATTTGGCGAGTGCCACGAGGCCTGACATCTCTTTTGTTGTGAGCAAGCTGAGTCGGTTTGTGTCAAAACCAGGAGATGATCATTGGCGTGCGCTTGAGAGAGTTATGCGCTATTTGAAAGGCACTGCGAGCTATGGGATTCACTACACCGGGTACCCAAGGGTACTGGAGGGTTATAGTGACTCAAACTGGATATCTGATGCTGATGAGATTAAGGCCACAAGTGGTTATGTATTCACACTTGGTGGTGGCGTTGTTTCCTGGAAGTCTTGCAAGCAGACCATCTTAACGAGGTCAACTATGCAAGCAGAACTCACAGCATTAGACACTGCCACTGTTGAAGCAGAGTGGCTTTGTGAACTCTTGATGGACTTACCTATGGTTGAAAAGCCAATACCCCCTATCCTATTGAACTGTGATAATCAAACTATGATCGTTAAGATAAACAGTTCCAAGGATAATATGAAGTCCTCAAGGCATGTGAGGAGGAGATTAAAATCTGTCAGAAATTGAAGAACTCCAGAGTTATTACGTTGGATTATATCCAAACATCGATAAACATGGCAAATCCCTTCACAAAGAGTTTATCACGTAATGTGATAGATAATGCATTGATGGAGATGGGTTTGAGACCCACCGCATGAGTTGTCCACGGTGGTAACCCACTCTATGTGATCGAAGATCCCGTGAAGTAGAAGTGGGAGACAAGTTGTTGGTCAGCTGGGAGGAGAGTATCCCTATATTAATTATCCCACTCCGTGAAGATCCAATACTCTCCTGATCTGTATGGCAGGTTGATACTTATCTTAATGTGTTCCAAGTGGCTTATTCGGGTAAGCAGAAATGTTGTCCTGCAGAGCATCTCCTGAGGAACACACCTATATGAATTTGACTATTAATGTCGCAGTCTGTGAGAATTGGGTGTTCTCTAATAAATTCATGAAAGGCCCTGGAGTATGACGTATACGCTCCACCCGCGGGGAAGCCTTGCGACAGCCCAGTATCGGTCAATAATTTGTGTGAAACTAGTCTCGCAGAAAACTTGTAGTTCAAGGCATAGTCCACTATTCAAGTTGTGATCAAGTGTAGCATAAATCTCTGAGTGGAAGTTCAACTTTACAGTCTCCACTAAGAACCGGTATATAAACAATGTTTTGGAACTAAATGATGAGATGTGCCAATGAGATTTTGTGGGGGATTGTTGGAATTTTGCTAGTAGGGCTTTGGCCCAAAGCCCAAATAAAATTCTGAAATTCTCTTGGCCCATTCATGCACCCATGTGAGTGGAGTGAGTGGCACTAAAGTTTAGCCTCACCATGGAAGTTGAGAGAGAGTTGCACCTCTTTATAAGGTTAGCTCTTCTACCACTTGTATAAGCATGAGAAGATGAGACCTACACGCGCGCTCCTCCTCCTCACTCGCCTCGCCACGCCACGTCTCGTCACGACGCGACGCGGGTTGCGAGAATGAGCCGAGCCGAGGATAGAGCTATGCATGTTGTCTATATTTTTGTTGCTCGAGAATAATTAATAAATCGTAATTAACGGACGCGTTAATTACTCAATCGTTTCCTATCCTTTTGGATCATGGGGCTATTACTTGGACGTGGGGTTTTCTCCATAACCTACCCGGCCCACATTATATAGTCAGGCAGGCGTCTACCCTAGCCGCCACAACATATGGTTTCGCACCACCGTTCCAGATCATTGCGCCGCAATGCAAGTCTTGTCCATCCCTCCTTCCGGCGTCCACCGCGAGAAGGGACAGCAGGCCTCCGGAACCCCGCCTCTTGTGATCCTGTACGGGAGAGGGGCAATCAGGTTTTTGGGGAGCGCACTCGCGCGACTGCTGGCAGCGACGACTTCGCCAACGACGACTTCTTCCCCGACCTCGGCAACCTCATCCTTAACGACATGGGCGACAACACCGGCGCCGGCGGTGCTGCTCCTGCTGCACCGTACGTGTTTCTATCCTTCCTGTTCGAGATCGTGGTAGAATTCATGTTTCTAGTATGTGCCCTAGATGTGATTTGTTCATCTAATATGCTAGTTCGCATGATTAAATTAATATCTGCTTTTGCTGTCATGATTTACCTTCTGTTTATTCGGATTAAATCTCGTAATAATTTGCTCATATTTCCAACATTGCGCCTGGGCCTCCTGGCGTGCCCTGGTGGGTTGCGCTCCCCTCGGAGCACCCTGAAGAGGTTACAGACCTAGGGTAGGGTCATATGCCTGACCTAAAGGCCCCTCCCAAGGTCACTATCCTAGGAGATCAAAAGACAAGACTCGCGAAGATAGAGACAGTCGACTGGGACGGTCTAAGGTGACACTTCACTCGACTGACTCAAGTACCCAGGACGACTCAACTCCACTCGACTGGATCAAGCACTCGACCCCCGAAGACTAAACGCCTCTCAGACGGCAACGGTCATATATTTACTCGCTGTAGTAAACCCCATAATTACCCTTTATTGCAGGCGTTACCAGTAACGCCTGCCTTAATGTATCTTTAAGCCCTTGGTAACGTGGAGCATGGCTGGGGACTGGGCGTACTATATAAGCCATCCCCCTCCTCCAGAACAAGGGTTCGCACTTCTGTAACACATACATACACACATTTGTCGACCAAGCCTCCGGGCAACGAGACGTAGGGCTTTTACTTCCTCCGAGAAGGGCCTGAACTCGCAAAACACTCTGTGTACAACTGCACCATAGCTAGGACCTTGCCTCTCCATCAGTACCCCCTACCTTCACTGTCAGATCTAGAACCACGACAGTTGGCGCCCACCGTGGGGCTAAGCGTCTTAGCGACATTTGGTGAAGTTGCAATCCATTCCCGGACCGCTTTCATCATGGTGTCAGGCGGCGTTTTAGCGTCGGGCCACGAGATCCAGCTCGGCGCGCTGGTCTTCGTCGCCGCGACTCCGCATGGCTTAAGGAAGCCCCGCTTGACGTTGAGGCTCTGCCTACCCGCGGAGCCACTCACTTTCGTGCTGGAGCCGGCGGCGTCCTCCTTCTGCAGCCGTCGACCCGATACTCACCGTCCATCATCCCTGCTGGACACCGCCGTAAGCAATCCGGTCGCTCGAGGCTCCAGCAATGGGTAAAACACGCGGTGGCTCGTCAGACGGCCACCCTGCAAGTCGCAGCCATCGAGCCCGACGGTTACCTTTACGGGCCGGCCGATCAGTCGACCGGGCTCGAAGATTCCGTTTCCGAGTGCGGGAGCAGCGACCCCACGGCGGAAATACTCATGGTCGATCTGCGCCGTAGCCCGCCGGGTTTTCCTCGTGGAGAAAATGGCGGCAGCGGCGGCGATCGAGCGCACGACAACGACGGCTACGTCCCTCAGCCCCTCACCTCCGAGCAGAGGGCTGAGCTCTGTCGCCGCAACGGAGATGCGCTCTTCACCCCCATCGTGGGAGATTCCCCAGAAGCTTTGGCCCTCGAAGCCACGCGCCTTGCCACCTTGGCCGAGCGCGCGCGCCTGGAAAACATCCAACGTTCACTCGACGAACAGGCCCGCCAACTGGCCCCCGAGTCTAGTCGACGGCCGCGGTAGTCGCGTCAACGTGAGACTCAGGTGTTCCGCACACCAGTCCAAAACCTCGAAGCCGCGGCCCGTATCACGGAGTCGATGCAGCCCTCCCAGTCGGAAGCTGGAAGAGGCCTTCAGCAGATCCGAGCTTTGCTCCGAACGGCTGAAGAGCAAAACGCGGCTGTCTCTCAGTCGCGCAACAGGATTCACAGCAGATCGGTGGCTGCACACACCGTATGGTCGGCCCACAGTCCGAGATCGCCCCTGAGGCATGAGGAACGTGGTCCGTGGCATGACCGGCACCTTGGTCGGAACGATGACCCACTCGACCGTCGGCACGGACGCAATGACCGCCGTCGAGTGCCTACCCCTCCTCCGGGGAGTGGGTCACACTCGCCTCCGCGGCACGTGGGCAGGCGCCTGCGCGACGACGAGCGTAGGGTTCCCCCGGATCCCCGGCGGCCGGGCTTCGACGCGAGGTCCATCCTCGTGCAAGGCCGGGTCGACCGTAACCGGGCATCCAGGGACGAGCGAGTAGGAGACCAACCCTCTGGCAGCCGAGCGCCAGCCTCCGGGCCCGAGTGTTTCTGCAGCGCAATCAGGGCCGCAGAGATCCCCCCCCCCCCGAACTTCAGGCTGGCGGCCGGAGTAAGCAAAGTCACCGGTGAGTCGAAGCCGGACACGTGGCTGGAAGACTACCGAGTGGCCGTGCAGATTGGAGGAGGCAATGACGACGTGGCCATGAAGCACCTCCCCTTGATGCTGGGAGGCTCCGCTCGGGCGTGGCTCAACCAGTTAGCCCCCAGGAGCATATACAGTTGGAAAGAGCTCGCTCGGGTGTTCGTTCGGACCTTCGAAGGCACCTACAAACGACCTGCCGGGCTCGCCGAGCTTCAGCATTGCACCCAGAAGCCGAGTTGAACTTTGAGGGACTACATTCAGCGGTGGACTACTTTGCATCACACAGTGGAAAACGTCTCCGAGCACCAGGCGGTGTGCGCCTTCAAGGAAGGCGTGCGCAATCGGGAGTTGAATCTGAAGTTTGGACGAACAGGCGACATGTCCCTGTCGCGAATGATGGAAATTGCCAGTCGATACGCCGACGGTGAAGAGGCCGATCGGCTCCGCAGCGGCAAGAAACCAGTCGGGCAGGACGACCAGAATCACAATCGGAAGAACAAGCGTAAGGCCGACCCAGCTGCTCAGGGAGAGGCCGCGGTGGTCAACCAAGGGAAGGGCAAAGGAAAGCCCAAAGGCTCCTGGGCCCCCAAGAAAGGAAAGGGTCAGGCTGGAGATGATATGCTCGACCAGCCGTGTCCCATACACACCAAGAAGGACGACGAGGGAAACTTAGTGTACCCCAAGCACACCACTCGACAGTGTCGACTCTTGATCCAGAGTTTCCAGAAGGATCAGTCCACTGAGAAAGAGAAGGAATCAGAAGAGTCCGAAGACAAGGAAGGGGACGGAGGATACCCCCGCATCAACTCCACCTTGGTGATTTTCGCAGACGTCGAGAGCAAGAGTCGACTGAAGATCATCAACAGAGAAGTAAACATGGTTGCCCCGGCGACCCCCACGTTCCTGAAATGGTCCAAGACCCCCATCACATTTGACCAGTCCGATCATCCAGCGCACATCGCCACCCCTGGGCGGCAGGCGTTGGTGGTCGACCCAGTGGTCGAAGGCACTCGACTGACCAAAGTCCTTATGGATGGAGGCAGTGGCTTGAATATCCTGTATGCAGCAACCCTCCGGGATATGGGCATTCCGATGTCCAAGCTAAGCGAAAGTAATATGAGGTTCCATCGGGTAATCCCCGGGAAGAAGGCCGACTCACTTGGTCAGATCTCACTCGACGTCGTCTTTGGTGAATCCAAGAACTTCCGAAAGGAGAAGCTGACGTTCGAAGTAGTGGACTTTAACAGCGCCTATCACGTCATCCTGGGTAGGCCAGCCTACGCCAGGTTCATGGCTCGACCGTGTTACATCTACCTCAAGCTGAAGATGCCAGGACCCAACGGTGTCATAACCATCACTGGGAACCGGCAGAAAGCGGAAGAATGCTTCCAGAAAGGCTCAAAGATCGCTGATGAGCAGATGGCAGCAGTAGAGATGGAGGAGTACCAGAAGCAAGTGGATCCAGGCGACCTGCTAAGGGCAAAGAAGCCGGCTTCCGAGTCAGCCTTTCAGTCGGCCGGGGACACAAAACCCGTGCGCATCCACCCCACCGACCCCAACGCGGCGCCGACCCATATCTCCACCACCCTTGACAGCAAATAGGAAGAAGCGCTCATCCAGTTCCTTCGTGAGAACTAGGACATCTTTGCATGGAAACCATCGGACATGCCTGGTGTGCCCAGGGGGCTGGCTGAGCACCATTTGCGAGTCGACCCGAAGGTGAAACCAGTGAAGGAACATCTCCTCGATCCGCTGCGGAGAAGCGAAAGGCGATTGGCGAAGAGGTGGCTCGACTCCTAGCAGCAGAGTTCATCCACGAGATATACCATTCCGAGTGGCTCGCCAACGTCGTCATGGTCCCCAAGAAGGACAAGTCTCTTTGCATGTGCATAGATTTCAAGCACATCAATCGGGCCTGCCCGAAAGATCATTTTCCTCTTCCCCGCATCGATCAAATAGTCGACTCGACTGTGGGATGTGAGCGTTTGTCCTTTCTGGACGCATATTCTGGGTACCATCAGATCCGTCTGTATGGGCCCGATGAAATAAAAACAGTCTTCATCACCCCTTTCGGGTGTTTTTGCTATGTCACCATGCCTTTCGGCCTCAAAAATGCCGGCGCTACCTTCATGCGCATGATCCAGAAATGCTTGATAAAGCAAATCAGTCGGAACGTCGAGGCGTACATGGATGACATCGTGGTCAAGTCGCGGAAAGGTTCCGACCTGCTGACTGACCTCGCTGAGACATTCGCGAACCTCAGAAGTTACGATATAAAGCTCAACCCGTCGAAATGTACATTTGGAGTTCCTGGCGGCAAGTTGCTCGGTTTCCTCGTTTCCGAACGGGGAATCGACGCCAACCCAGAGAAAGTCGGCGCCATCCTCCGAATGAAACGCCCCGTGCATATACACGACGTCCAGAAGCTTACTGGTTGCTTGGCCGCATTGAGTCGATTCATTTCTCGGCTCGGGGAGAAGGCACTGCCTCTCCACCGACTCATGAAGAAATCTGAAAGTTCGAGTGGAATCCCGAAGCCGAAGCAGCGTTTGAGGAGCTCAAAGCCCTGCTTTCCACCCAGCCGATGCTCGCTGCCCCAGTCAGCGGGGAGCCTCTTCTGCTGTACATTGCTACCACCGGACAAGTCGTCAGTACTGTACTCACGGTCGAGCGGGAAGAAAAGGGCAAGGCATACAAGGTCCAACGCTGGGTCTATTACATATCCGAAGTTTTGATGCCCTCCAAGCAAAGGTATCCACATTACCAAAAGCTTGTGTATGGGATCTACTTGACTGCAAAAAAGGTTGCCTATTATTTCTCGCATCACTCAGTCTCAGTCGTCAGCGACGCCCCATTATTAGAGATACTAAACAACCGAGACGCAACCGGTCGATTGGCAAAATGGGCGATTGAACTTCTTCCATTAGATATCAAGTTCGAAGCGAAGAAAGCCATCAAGTCTCAGGCCATTGCAGATTTTGTGGCGGAGTGGATAGAACAAGAGCTTCCGACTCAAGTTCAGTCGGACCATTGGACTATGTTCTTCGATGGGTCCAAAATGTTGAACGGATCCGGCGCAGGCGTGGTCCTGATCTCTCCTAGGGGCGACAAGCTCAGCTACGTCCTTCAGATCCATTTTGATTCATCAAACAACGAGGCTGAATACGAAGCACTTTTGTACGGGTTGCGTATGGCCATCTCACTCGGCGCCCGTCGCGTGATGGTCTACGGCGATTCCGACCTAGTGGTGAACCAAGTAATGAAAGAATGGGATGTCAGGAGCCCGGCAATGACCAGTTATTGCAGTGCAGTGCGAAAGCTTGAAAAGAAGTTCGAAGGCTTAGAGCTCCATGATGTGCCCAGAGCAAAGAATCAGCTAGCCGACGATCTTGCAAAAATTGGGTCGACTCGGAGGTCCATACCCAAGAATGTGTTCCTAGAGCATCTGCACACTCCCTCTGTCAAGGAAGACCCCTTCACGGAAGAGCCCCCGCAGCCAATCAGTGCAACCGATCCGACTGAGGTCGAAGTGCCTGCCGTGGTCGACTTGATCATGGAGTTCCTAGTAATCACACCCGATTGGACCGTGCCATATATAGCATATGTGCTCAGGCAAGAACTCCCAGAAGATGAAGAAGAAGCACGCCAGATCGTCCGCCGATCCAAAGCATTCACAGTCATTCAAGATCAACTCTACAGAGAAAGCGTCCCTGGAGTCGCCCAGCGCTGCATCGATCCAGAGGAAGGTCGGCTGATCTTGGATGAGATTCACTCGGGAACTTGCGGCCACCCCACTTCCTCTCGGACTATCATGGCCAAAGCATACCGAGCCGGATTTTACTGGCCACGCGCCAATGCGATGGCCAAGGATATTGTGGACAAGTGCGCGGGGTGCCAGTTCTACTCCAACATGTCGCACAAGCCAGCATCCGCCCTCAAAACCATCCCACTAGTCTGGCCCTTCGCTGTTTGGGGCTTAGACATGGTCAGTCCCTTCCGGACAGGCAGGAGTGGATTCACTCATCTTCTGGTGGCAGTCGACAAGTTCACCAAGTGGATCGAGGCCAAACCCATCAAGAACCTCGATTCGAGCACCGCCATCAGCTTCATTAAGGAACTAATATTCAGATATGGGGTCCCTCACAGCATCATCACAGATAACGGCTCCAACTTTGACTCAGATGAATTTAGAGCTTTCTGTGCTTCCCAAGGGACGCGAGTCGACTACGCCTCCGTAGCACACCCTCTGTCGAATAGACAAGCGGAAAGAGCTAATGGGCTGATTCTCCAAGGCTTAAAGCCACGGCTCATGCGTGACCTCAAGCATGCCGCCGGGGCTTGGGTAACCGAGCTGCCCTCCGTCCTGTGGGGTCTGAGGACAACTCCGAATCGGTCGACTAGCCGTACCCCTTTCTTCCTGGTCTATGGGGCCGAAGCTGTATTGACGAGTGACTTGTTACACAATGCCCCCAGAGTAGAACTCTTCTCCGAAGCTGAAGCAGAGAAAGCTCGTCAGGATGCAGTCGACCTTTTAGAAGAGGAAAGAGAGATGGCCCTGATCCGGTCGACCATCCATCAACAGGACCTGCGTCGATTCCACGCTCGCAACGTGAGAAGTCGAGCGTTCCAGGAAGGAGACCTGGTCCTCCGAGTGCATCAGAAACGTCCGCACAAGCTCTCCCCAGCATGGGAAGGCCCGTTCATCATCACTAAGGTTCTGCGCAACAGAACTTACCACCTCTACAACGTAGCCCAGAAGAAAGACGAACCTCATTCATGGAATGCGGACCTACTCCGCCGTTTTTTCACTTGAAGCACTCGACGGTCGAGTTGTAATAAAGATTCCCCAATTTGTTTCAAAAGCAAGATAGCAACGATTCCCTAACAATTGGTGTCCTCTAAATCCCCCAGTGGGTGCTTAGCTGCGATCCTCCGAGCTACGTCACAAATACAAGGCGGTTCGGTCCTCCGAACTCCGCCACAAGTACAACGTAGCTTGGAATCGCCTAAGTTATAAACATTCTACTCCGAGTGAAGAGCGACCCGCTCACTCGGGGGCTTAGCTGCGACCCCGTGACTCGCCTAAGTTACAACTATCTACTCCGAGTGAAGAGCAACCCTCTCACTCGGAGGCTTAGCTGCGATCCTCCGAGCTACGTCACAAATACAAGGTGGTTCGGTCCTCCGAACTCCGCCACAAGTACAACGTAGCTTGGAATCGCCTAAGTTATAAACATTCTACTCCGAGTGAAGAGCGACCCTCTCACTCGGGGGCTTAGCTGCGACCCCGTGACTCGCCTAAGTTACAACTATCTACTCCGAGTGAAGAGCAATCCTCTCACTCGGGGGCTTAGCTGCGATCCTCCGAGCTACGCCACAAATACAAGGCGGTTCGGTCCTCCGAACTCCGCCACAAGTACAACGTAGCTTGGAATCGCCTAAGTTATAAACATTCTACTCCGAGTGAAGAGCGACCCTCTCACTCGGGGGCTTAGCTGCGACCCCGTGACTCGCCTAAGTTACAACTATCTACTCCGAGTGAAGAGCAACCCTCTCACTCGGGGGCTTAGCTGCGATCCTCCGAGCTACGCCACAAATACAAGGCGGTTCGGTCCTCCGAACTCCGCCACAAGTACAACG
>LR738715.1:687607203-687630520 GCA_902687465.1 Secale cereale | reverse complement strand
GAACTCCACCACAAGTACAACGTAGCTTGGAATCGCCTAAGTTATAAACATTCTACTCCGAGTGAAGAGCGGCCCTCTCACTCGGGGGCTTAGCTGCGACCCCGTGACTCGCTTAAGTTACAACTATCTACTCCGAGTGAAGAGCAACCCTCTCACTCGGAGGCTTAGCTGTGATCCTCCGAGCTACGCCACAAATACAAGGTGGTTCGGTCCTCCGAACTCCGCCACAAGTACAACGTAGCTTGGAATCGCCTAAGTTATAAACATTCTACTCCGAGTGAAGAGCGACCCTCTCACTCGGGGGCTTAGCTGCGACCCCGTGGCTCGCCTAAGTTACAACTACCTGCTCCGAGTGAAGGGCGACCTTCTCACTCGGAGACCCGGCTACAGACGTCGACTCAAAGATTCCAAGCAATCAAAAGAGGAGCGTCAAACCGAAGGATCAAAATCAAATAAAAAGCCCCGCAAGGTTTGGGCGAGAGTACTTGGGCCACAGACCCACCAGAGTTTAACGAATACAGATCCACGCGGCATTCCGCGGCAAATAAAGTCAATGTATCAAAGTTATGGCTCGGGAGGAGGCGGGCTTGTAGGCGCGACAAACTCGTCCAAATCAATCCCGTCGGCGATGCGAGTGGCAGCCTCCAAGAAAGTCTCCATGAAGGTCTGGAATTAGAGCTCCTTCGTGTTTGCGACCTTCAGCGCAGCAAGCTTCCTCTCCTTCACCTCCTTGCAGTGCACTCGAACCAAAGCCAGCGCCACATCTGCTCCACCCCGGGCAGCCGACTTCTTCCATTCCTGCACTCGGTCGGGGACCTCGAGTCATCAAAGACTCGAGGTCGTTCTCCTGCACGACTCCCCTCCAGAGCGCAGCGTCGATTCGGGCCATCACCGCCTTCAGTCGTCCCAGATAGTCAGTGGCCGCAGTGAGGCGAGACTCCAGCCTTAGTATGTTCATGGAAACCTCGTCCTTCACAATGGAGTTGGCGGGGTCCAAGCCAGGCTCGACCCGGCTAGTCTCCTCTCCGAAGTTACGGCAGAACTCTGCACCAAGAACAGCAGTCGAGTCAGTAAGTGCAACACAGGTCGACTAGCCCAATATCAACCAACCCAAAGAGGACATACCTTCGAGCACGAGGTACCATTTTTTGGTGAGGTCGCCTAAATACGCCTCAAGATCAAGCCTCTTCCGAAACAGAGCCTCATACTTGTCGTTCAAGTCGGCCCTGGACTTCTTCAGCTGAGCCACCTCCTTGTTGGCCGTGTCAAGTGAACCTTTCAGTCGGGTGATCTCCGCCTCGAGTGCGCCCACAGAAGCCAGCTTCTTCTCCGCCAGCTCTGACTTCTCCTGGGCCGCCTGCTGCGCCGCCGCCAAGTCAAGGTCCTTTTGCTCCAAAGCCGCTCGCAGTTGACCTACCAAGGCCGCCACTAGACAGATGAACATGAAGGAACACTCTAAGCGAAAAATCAGTCGACGGGAGACAAAAATAAGTTACCAGCCGCATCGTCTTGCGTCTTCTTCAGATGGTCCCGGGCCAACTGCAAGTCAAGATTGAGCTGGATCTGCTTCTGCTCAAGATCCGCAAACTTGGCCCCGAACTCGCAAGATTTCTGCATCAACAAGACAAAGCAAACATTATAAGACTACAGTCGAGTCAGATCACTCAACCGCAGCCTCGGGGACTACACCCAGTGGGTGCACTGAGCGTGCCCCCACTGGTCTCACTCGGCCAAGATCAGTCTGACGCGAGCCCAAAAAAAACACAACACATGGAAGTCCTATAGTAAGACCATGGCCGACTGCAATCAGTCGACCACAGTCTCGGGGGCTACACCCAGTGGGTGCACTGAGCGTTCCCCCACTGGTCTCACTCGGCCGAAGTCAGTCCGGCGCGAGCTCAAGGAAGACAAGAAAAGAAGAGCACCCAGTGGGTGGTGTGATACCCCACAAAGCAAAACAAGCAGATTTTTTCCGAGCTGGCGTCGTAAGCCGCCATGCTGGCCTCATACGCCGCCTTCGTCCGCCCGATCATCACCTCCGCCTGGCGAACGGCCTCTTGTGCCGCTCCCACAGGGTCCTCCGGGAGGCGATAGGTGGAGAAAAGGACAGACGAAGCAGCGGGCATCGAGCCGGCCACAGGAGCGGGCACTGGATCGACGGCTCGAATCGGCGCCGAGTCGACAACCGAAGTGGGCGCTGGGTTGACAACCGAGGCAGGCGCTGGGTCGACGCTCGGTGCAGGCGGTGGGTCGATGACGGGCACGGTTGGCACAGGGACAGCGAACGAGACCGCGGTTCGGGCCGCGTCATTGGGTCGCTGGGCCCCCGAGCCAGAAGGCACTTTTCGCTCCTTCCTTCTTGCGCGCTGATAGTCCTCGCAAAGCCGCCCCTCGTCCTCGTCGTCGTCCGGCAGCTCTATGACAAGGCGCGGCACTTCAGATCAACCAGGGAACCAAGTCAATCGACTATCGCCCGCGAAAGAAAAGAAGAACAAAATCGAGTCTCATGGAGCTCATACCTGCTCAAGTGTAATGCCCCGGATGTAATACTTTCCCTTTTGGGTATATAATATATCTCCGGCTTCATCTATTTCCATTCCGGGTTCTTTGTCTTTCGGGCTTTCGTCGTTCTGTTGTGTGAGTGTGTGGCATTCATTCATATCATGTAGACATGTGCATCGCATTGCTTTTGTGTTGTCGGTTGCATCCGGTTCCGTGTGTCCCTTCCCGTTGTCCGTTTCGCGTTCCGGAGCTCCCTCACGTGTCCGTGACGTCCCGTAGGCCTACTTTGTTGTTTGGGCGTTTTACGTTACCGGTGTGCCGCGAGGTTGTTGTCTGTGTTGTTGTTTTGTTGTGTGCAACCCGCCTCTCAAATCTCGTCTCGTTTGGACTCCGTTGGTTTTTCCATCCGTTGCTCGTGTGGGTCCGAAGTGCCTTCACTTCGTGTCCCGGAAACACCCCTGCTGCATTCTTTTATCTCCTCCTAGGCCTTTTAAATCTATCCCCGCGATCGGATCCGTCGGATCGCGATCGGAGGGCTCCTAGCGCCCCTAAACTCCCTCCTAACCCTAAAAACTGCTTTATATAGACCCCTAGTCCATTTTGGGCATCCCCCTCTTCTTCCTCCTCTCTCCCCTCTTTTTTTTCCCTTTCTTCTTCAGATCCACTAATTCTTCCGGATCCCGAGGGATCCTTCGATCCAGCCGCCGGGATCCCTGGGATCGATCGACCACAGCGCCGGCTTCGGCGATCTGGGTCAACGGTCGCTCGACCGAGGACCGCGCCAGCCGCATCGTCGCCCAGCCGCTCGGGCTCGGCCCCGCACCAGGCGACCGCGTCGCCAGTCCCTCGGCCCGTACGTCGCCGGGCCTCGCCCCGCACCAGGTCGCTCCGCCTCCGCGCCTGGACCACATCAACGTGGGCCGCGCCGCCTCCCGCAGGCCCACCTCCCAGGCGCCTTCCCCGCCTCGCCTGGCCTTCTCCGCACCGCCGCCTCGCCCCAGCGGGCCGCGCCAGCCGGGCGATCCCTTCGGCCCAAGCCGCCACCTCCCGGGCCGCCCAGCCGCCGCCGCGTCGGGGCCTCCCTCCGGCCGCGGGCCGCCGCCCCGCTTCGCCCCGCGGGCCCAATCGCCTCCCGCGCGCCGCCGCGAAGGCCCAGTCGCCGGGCCCGTCTTCTTCTTTTCCCAGATCTGATCTGCTAAGGTTGACCCCCCCCCCCTAATACTACTAAGTCCCTGAGATCTAATCTGAGATGCTATGTTTGACTATGCATATCTTTTACTGTGTTGCTCCGTTTTGCGCGTGTAATATGTCCAGACGTTCGTGGAGTTGTGCTCTACGTTTCCTCTGTTGTAGTCATGCATGTTAGAGATCATCTAAGTGCTTGTTTTGCTGTTGCAAGAGTGCATCATGATATAAACTGCTGCTATGTGTTATTTTTATGTCACCTTTGTCATGTGATATCTTTTAGCTCGTTTGTCCAAATGATGCAAATGACATGTCCACGTGTTCGTCTTGCCACGAACTACGTGTTGCTTGTGATAGGTTGCATGGTAGATTTATTATTGCCTTGTTATCATCGTTGCAAAGTGCCATGTTCATGTGATGTGTTTTCACTTGTTATGAAATGCCATCTTGTTGAGCTCGTTGCAATCGTTGTGTTCACCTCTATGATGCATGCTTGTGTGTTTCGGGATCACCTTCATGTGCACTTTGATGAGGTGCTTACCCTTTGCCATGTTTAGTTTCGAGGTGACTTAAACATGCTCCTTTTAATGCTATGATGATATTGCTGTTTTAGGACTTAGTGATTTTTTCACTAAGTCTGGAATCTGTAACGTTCCGATGCCATGTTCGTGTGATGTTCTAGGACAAAGCATGTTAGTTTTGGGGTGGATTTTGATTGTTCCTTGAAGTATATATTGTTGACTTTCCATTCATGTCCTCACATGTCCATTTAAGTGGCTGTAGCATGTTTATCTTTTGCTCTAAAGTTTCAATAAAATTCTGCTGCCAGAATTTTATTGTAAAGTTCAATATGTCCAAGATCATTGCTATTGATCCGTGACTCCGTTGGGGTGCACCTTTGGACTTAGTTGCTGTACTATATGTCTAGTTTGTGTTCATGTCCTTTGCCATGCTTTTTGGGTGCTGTGGCTTAATTATTTTGAGCTCCAAAGATGCCATGTTGCTGTAATTTTCAGCTTTCGCTCAAATCTTGTTTCGGGCATAACTTTTAGCCCGTAACTCCGATTTCATCGAATCTTATATCAAACTTGGTTGTTTTTCCGTGTAGATTAATAATATAAGATTGTTATCATGTTTTGAGGTGTTTTGCTTGAGTGATATTTTACGTGCTCCGTGTGCATCCTTAGTGCATCCATCATGCATTCATCTTTTCCGAGTGCGCATTGCATCTTGTTGATTGGTGCTTGGTGTGTTTGTTTTGTTTAGAGCCGGAAGCTGAGACCGGGTACGAAGTTGAGCACGAGGTTTCCAACGAGGTTGAGCACGAGGACCCTTCTTACGATCCGAACGACTTCTCTTCAGGCAAGATGACCGAACCCCGATAACATTACTATCTTTGCCTATTGCTAGTAGTCTCGATCTATAGTTTTGCCTCGATGCCCATGATCTTCTTGTCAGCCTCCTACTTGTAGCCAATTGCCATGTTTAACCAACCTACCTATGCAAACCGTTGCTTGGCTAAGTACGCTTCGCTCAGCCCTTCTTATAGCATTGCTAGTTGCAGGTGAAGATCGAAGATTCTTGCTTCATATTGAAGTTTGGTTGGGTTATATCACACTATATAAATGCTTAAAATGAAATCATCTATATATTGGCAAGGGTGGAAGGCTAAGCCTTTTGCTTGGTGATTTGTTCCACTCATGCCGTTAGGATCCGTATAAGCCGGTATTATGTTCCTTGATTATGTGTTCCTAACACGGTTGGGGTGTATGGGACCCCCTCGATAAACCGCTAAGTGCTAAGTCTTTTCCAGCAAGTCCCAACCTTGGTACTATTTGCCTAAAACAACTAAAACTTTCCGAGGGAGTAATTAACCCGAGGCTTAATTAATTCAACCCCCTGGGCCAGTGCTCGACTTGAGTGTTGGTCCAAACTAGAGCCACTTGCGGATACCACCCGGTTCGCTGGGATCTTCGGTATCTGTACGTACTGCTCATCCGGACGTGTCCTGAGACCTAGATACGCGCGGCTACTATCAGGGTGTCGACACGCCGGGAGGATTTGCTGGATTAGCCTTACCTTAGCTCGGTATATCTTGAGCACGGGATTCCGAGGATACTCGGGTCTTCCCACTTTGGAGTTGCGACTCCGCGGATCGTGGGCTTGTAATGGGTCAAGTTGGAACACCCCTGCAGGGTTTGAACTTTCGAAAGACGTGCCCGTGGTTATGTGGCAGATGGGAGCTTGTTAATTCCGGTTGTAGATAACTTGACACAATGTTTCTAATACACTACCAGCGTGTGTTCCGTGACTGTCAATTTCCGAATAGGGATTCGGGAGTTGAACACGGAGGGGTTATGTTTGTGGAGCTTGTAGCTAGGATCACTTCGTGATCACTTCTTGACGAGGCCTTCTCTTCTCGCTCTCACTTACGTAAGCTAGATGCTAGTTGCTGCTGCAGACTTATTCTTTTCTTCAGCCTTATCCTCACCTAAAGGCTTAAATAGTTCTGTTACCCGGGAACGGGATTGCTGAGTCCTCTGTGGCTCACAGTTACTTCACACACCAGATGCAGGTCCAGCTGTGAGCTATCCAGGTGATGGCACCGAGCTAGATTGGGAGTACGACGAGGAGCGTAGTCGGTACTACGTGCGCTACCCGGACGATCAGTAGTGGAGTCTCTTACTAGGATTCGATCCGCCTGTGGTTTATTTATCTGAGTTCGGTACTTTGACTTTTGGCTTTTGCCCTTAGAGGGTTGTGATGTTCTTAATGTATGATGTTTGAGACTTGTACTGTAATTCTGTGACGTGGCGAGTGTAAGCCAACTATTTTCAGTTTACTATCCCCTCTTTTACATGAGTTGTGCAAAGATTACCGAACTTGAGATCATTCTAGGATGGATTTATGCCTTTAAGTCGTGCCTCGACACGTAGGAGGTATAACTCCATCCTGGGCATTACATCAAGATGTCGCGGCGTTCGCGATCTCCTCGTCGTCTCGACCCCGGTCGATGTCCATCGAGGTCGTGGAAGCGGCGGCTCTGGAAAATTCAATCAAGAAATGAGTCGACCAAAGCTGCAGTCAACCCCCAAGAAACAAAGAAAAGCAAGCCCGAGTGACACTTACGTGGAGGCGATGGGTACATCCACCTTGATCCTTGGCAGAGCCTTCCGGGGCTTGGCGGGGGCGACTTTGGGCTGCTTGGGCGTCCTCTCAGCTGGCTCCGGGGTAGTCGTGCGGGTGCGCTTGGGTGTCCGAGACCCCGAAGGACCCACGCGAGGTCGAGCGGCCCCTGGGTCGTTCTTCTCCTTGGAGCGGCGCTCGACGCGGGGAGGTGACTCGACCTCCTCCCCGCTGCTGTACTCCTCGCTCTCCTCAGTCTCCTCCTCCGATTTCCACTCGGCGGCGTCGCCCGTACCTTCCTCGACTCCTTGGAACGAGTCTCCGTTGGGCAGCGAATACATCTCCGTATATATCTGCAAAGAAGGAAGTTCACCAAATACCAGTTGGAATCACCAATAAGGATCGCGAATCAATCGACAGATACATCACTCGGAAGCGGAGGGCTAACCCTGTCTCGCAGGTGGTCGGTGTCAAATGGGATGATCCTCCCCGACCCCCTTGGGTTGTCCTTGTTTCCAGTGACGCTCTTCAAACACTGCACCACGTACTTCGGGTCGGCCGCCTCCGGGTGGACTCACGACGTGTCGTCGGTGCCGGAGTACAGCCACATCGGGTGGTCCCGGGCTTGGAGCGGTTGGATCCTCCGCGAGATATACACCTCGAGCAAATCCATCCCTGTGACCCCCTCGCGGACTAGCTGGACGACCCTCTCCATCAGCATGTCAACCTCGGCCCTCTCGGCCTTGCTCACTACCATCGAAGGAGGCGGACTGGCTCGACCTAGGGTAAATGGAGGAAGACCAGTCGACTGACCCGGAGTCGGACTGTCCCTGTAGTAAAACCAGGTCGACTGCCACCCCAGATCGAATCTGGGAGGTTCATGGCGGGGAAAGCGCTCCTGTTCCTAAGCTGAACCCCGAGCCCGCCGCACGCCTGAAGGACGTGCGTCTTGCCGTCACTCGGGTTCACTCTCTTAACGGTCTGAGAGCGGCAGGTGAAGATATGCTTGAACAATCCCCAGTGCGGTCGGCAACCGAGGAAGTTCTCGCACATGGAGACGAAAGCGGAGAGAAAAGCGATGGAGTTCGGGGTGAAATAATGCAGCTGGGCTCCGAAAAAGATCAGAAATGCGCGGAGGAAATGGTGTGGCGGAGTTGAAAAACCTCGGTCGACGTGGGTGGCGTGGAGTACGCACTCGCCCTCCCGAGGCTGCGGCTCGAGCTCTCCTCCCGGCGCCCTCCAGGAGCCGCCGGTGATCAGCCCTTCTTCCTCGAGCTCCTCCAAGTCCTCCACCACGACGGTGGACCGGATCCAATCCCCCTGGATCCATCCAGCGGGGAGCCCGGACCGCGACGACGACCCGACCCGGCCGGCTCGCCGCCCCTTCCCCGACGCCGCCTTCTTGGAACGCTCCATGGCCGCGGTCTTGTCCTTAACCATGGCTCGCGAGACGGTGGTTGCGGCGGAGAGAAGCAGGAAGAATTGGGGACGCGGTGGAGAGGCAAAGGCGCTGCGAAGAAGACAAGGCTAACGGAGGAAAACTAGGCGCATAGTACCCCCCGCAACGGACTCAGCGCGCTTTTATAACGACCCTGTCGAGTGGCTGACTGGTGGCCCCATACGATCTTATCTGATCCCGTAACAGGCGCTGGAGCGATACGTGGTGAAAAAAGGGGCGCGGGAATCGAGGCGTTCGAACCGCACCCCTCCGATCGGTGCGGCACGCCCCGCCCCGCGCGCTTCCCCAAATTTCGAAACCCCCGCCGAATCCGGCGGACAGAGGGCAACTGATTCCGTCGAAAACGGCACGCACTCAAGGCGCCCAACGCCCGGCACAAAACCCAGTCGACGCAAGACACCCAGTCGGCGCAAGACTCCCAGTCGACGCGAAGACAACCAATTCATCTATGGCTTCAGAATGGATCGAGGCGACCAAGACACAACTGAGGAGGCCTACCCGAGCCACAAGCTTCAAAACAACATGCCCCAACGACATCGAGCCAGGACCAGAGCTCCCCTCAGCATCCCCTTGCTCAAGCCCCGATCCATTCGGGGGCTACTGACGAGGTTACAGACCTAGGGTAGGGTCATAGGCCTGACCTAAAGGCCCCTCCCAAGGTCACTATCCTAGGAGATCAAAAGACAAGACTCACGAAGATAGAGACAGTCGACTGGGACGGTCCAAGGTGACACTTCACTCGACTGACTCAAGTACCCAGGACGACTCAACTCCACTCGACTGGATCAAGCACTCGACCCCCGAAGACTAAACGCCTCTCAGACGGCAACGGTCATATATTTACTCGCTGTAGTAAACCCCATAATTACCCTTTATTGCAGGTGTTACCAGTAACGCCTGCCTTAATGTATCTTTAACCCCTTGGTAACGTGGAGCATGGCTGGGGACTGGGCGTACTATATAAGCCACCCCCTCCTCCAGAACAAGGGTTCGCATCTCTGTAACACATACATACACACATCAGTCGACCAAGCCTCCGGGCAATGAGACGTAGGGCCTTTACTTCCTCAGAGAAGGGCCTGAACTCGCAAAACACTCTATGTACAACTGCGCCATAGCTAGGACCTTGCCTCTCCATCAGTACCCCCTACCTTCACTGTCAGATCTAGAACCACGACACCCCCCCCAGGCGCTTCTCTGGCCCACTGGATGTCTCCTGGTCCAAAAAAATCCACAAAAAGTTTCGCTGCGTTTGGACTCCGTTTGGTATTGATTTCCTGCGATGTAAAAAACATGCAGAAAACAGCAACTGGCCATCCAGGTTCCGATATTGGTTATTGAACGAAGAGGTGTCTCCATCATGTATACATAGTTCTCGAACCAGTAGGGTCCGCACGCTTAACGTTCGTTGACGATATAGTATTATATGAGCTATGTATGATGGTGACCGAATGTGGTTCGAAGTTCCGGATGAGATCACAGACATGGCGTGGAGCTCCAGAATAGTCCGGAGGTAAAGATTAATATATGGGTAATAGTGTTTGATCTCCGAAAAGGTTCCGGAATTCACCGGAAGGGGTTTCGGATGTTTCCCGGAATTTTTGGGCACAAGAATACTTTATTTGGGCCAAGGAGTAAAGCCCACGAGGGTTTTGGAAAGTACAAAAGGAAGTTTTGCGGAGGCCGGGGGCTAGACGCCAGGGACCCTAGCGTCTAGGGCGAGACGTCGGGAACCCTGGCGTCTGGGCATGGAGTCCGAGTAGGACTCTTGCCTTTCAGGCAAAACTGACTTAGAAGAGACTTTTACTCCAAGTTTCGACCCCAGCGATCAACATACAAATAGAGGGGCAAGGCTAGCACCCAAGACACATCAAGATACACCAAGCCATGTGCCGGACCCCGTCCCCTCTAGATTATACTCTATCTAGTTTATGTAGTGCTTGGTGAAGCCATGCGGAGATTGTTCTTCATCGCCAACTGTTACCATGTCGGCGTGCTACCGGAACTCATCTAATACTTCGTCTCTCTTGCTGGATCGAGAAGGCGAGGACCTCATCGAGCTGAACGCGAAGGTGCCGTACGTTCGGTACTTGATCGGGACGGATCGCGAATGTGTACGACTACATCAACCGCGTTGATAAACGCTTCCGCTTAGCGATCTTCAAGGGTATGAAGATGCTCTCCCCCTCTCGTAGCTATGCATCTCCATGGATAGATCTTGCGTGTGCGTAGATTTTTTTTTGTTTTCCATGCAATATTTCCCAGCAATTATTCACGAAGCATTTCTGTCGAAAAAATTGAGAAGAAAAATAAATAGCAATACGATTATTCACCAAGCATTTTTGTCGAAACTTTTGGTGACAAGAACAATAAATGACAAAAGAGAAAGTTGTCAAAAAAATCAAAGTTGCCATGGTTATCTTAATATTGGTATAACGAGATTATCATTATAAATTCATGTGTTTTTTTTGAAAGTTGGAAAACCCACTAGCATAGAAACGGTCCCTTTTGACCTACATATGGCACTATTTTCTAGAGCTGGACCAAAAATCAATTTTTATCCAAAAATTCTTTAAAAAAATCTTAGCAATTCTACATACACGCATTGGAGAAAGTGTGGAAGTTTCTGCTTAGTTGGCCCAGTAGTTTTGAACTTTGGGAAAATTTTGTTTATGTAGACCAAAATTTGACCAAGCGTCATTGTTCACCAAAAGGAAACACAACACAACATGTCCATCACATTGTTCAAATAATATTAATTTGCCACGGCTAAAATTGCTACATTTGTAGCTTCCTCCCAATCCATGTGTTCTCAAAGTACTAGAGAAGGATAAAACGATGAAAGTAGCATAGTCTTTGTACTGTCATTGCATTCGATTTTAAACCCTTCCACATCAACAATCCACGCCAATGAATTTGGTCCAAGTCTCTCACTTAGCAACATAGTAGGGAACATGTGTGTCTCAGTGTTAATCTTCACCTGGAATGGGCTAAAAAATTAGGGAGAACAACATTGATAGGGTATGAAAGTACCCATTTTATGTAGGGGGATACCTAAAATGGATAGCCAATTTAATTGTAGATACATGCAATGGCCAGTTATAGTATTTGGTTTGCCTACAATTCACTCTAAGCATATCTTGGTCACTCTTTTCGGTGATACACTCAAAAAAACCATGTATAAACATAAGTTCCAAGTGCATATTTGCACTCCACATAATCAAAGACAGTCTCGGCCTTCATATGTTGGCCATCCCTATCGAAGGATAGCACATACATATCCTCTTCTTCTCCATCGTCCACGTGGCGTGGCCTCTTCCTTCTCCTCATTCTCCTCATCCTCATCAGTCGCATAGCCAACCATAATGTTAGGATGAATCTAATATCTCCTGATTGTAACCCTCTGACAGTCATCGCTCACATGTGTTTATCAAATATCATGGACAAACAAATCATCATCGACTACATCAATGAATTTCTCCAGCCTACCGGCATGGTACTTGAGCTGGTTATGCTCGTTTAGCTGACATGTATACTTTTCAAATTCCTTGATCAGAACTCTCCGACTTACTACTACGGCATTTACAATCAATTCATAGTGAAACCTATGGCTAACTATGAGGCTACCATTGGTCAGGTGATCAGTGCGACACTCACGACAAATCTTCAACAACACTATCAAGTTGGTGTGGTGAGGACGTCCCCACTATAATTACACCCACAACCCCTACACAAGCTCAAGTTCAAGAGATGCAAGGACCAATGACCAGAGCTCGCACATTACAACTTAATTATCGCGTATCATTTCTAGGGACTAAACTAATGTTCATAAGAATATGATGTTGCCTAAATCAAATGTATTTATTTTACTCAAGAATGCATGACTTAGCATGGACCAGGGGCATACACTTGAGTATGATCAATCATGGAGATGGGAGTAGGCGTACAAGGAGTGAAGACCTAGGTTCAACTAATGGTCTCAGAAGCCACATGTGAGGAACATGGACAACATATACAAAATGTCACTTCATAATTCCGCCCATGGTCACCCATAGGTGTTGTGTCACCTCAATTTTGGGTTGGGCCCAAGTATTTTTGAAATAAAATACTATAATGCAATTTTAGAGTCATTTTTATAAAGGAGACCGAACTTAAGATAGTACCCCTCCTTGAGCTGGCCAAATCCCCCTTGGACCCTCCTTAAATACCCCTAGGTTGTCATTTTAGGGTTTAGGTTTTGTTTGATTGAGTTTTAGCTTTTGCTACTATTTTCCTTAGAAACAAAATCGTCGAGACCTCATGTACTATGCATCATTGGAACCCACTATGTTAATCAAGTACTTCATATTTCATCTGCAATTTAGATTGCAATATCTCCCATTTCTGCTTATCTCAAATTCTCAATTATGGTTCCACATGTTTATGGGCAATTTGGCCATTTTGGCTTGGCTGAAAATGGGACTACTCGGCCGATACATTGGGCGGACGAATTGGGTCCTTCCTCGCGTCTCATTTAGAGGTAGATTTGCACCCCCTCTATTCCCATTTACATGGCCTTTGACTTTCAATTAGACTAATGATATTTGATGTGTATGTTAAGAAAATAATATCCCATCAAGTTTTTTTTTTTGAGGTCGTATGTGAAAGAAGATTTTAATGATATAATTTTATTAATGTGTATATCATACATCTCATACATTATTAATTTTATCAGCGGCCAAAGACAAACACGGGGAACATATTAGGCTCTATATATTTGAATGGATGAAGTACAACTCAACTTCCTAAAAAAAATGTTAGAAAACTTACAAGGAGACGAAGCAAACTTTCCAAAGTACTCCCTCTGTATTTCTTTACAGAGGGAGTATATGATTACGTAATTTCAATGTTGCAAATAGAGCCCTAAGTGAACGCAAAAAAAAAATAAAGCCCTAAGTCTCCCGCCGTGCCTAAGGTTCCTTTACCAATGTGCCCACGCACATTGTAGTCGATGAATCTTGTCACTGACCAGATATTTTGGTAAGCTTCCTAGTATATCACAGTGGATATCCCTCAAAAAATAAGTACTTCATCCGTCCCAAAATAAGTGTCTCAATTTTATATTAGAGTTAGTACAAAGTTGTACTCCCTCCGTCTCAAAATAAGTGATTCAAAAATGACTCAACTTTGTACTAACTTTAGTGCAAAATTGAGTCATTTTTGAGTCACTTATTTTGGGACGGAGGAAGTATTAAGGTTAAGACACTTTTTTTGACAGAAAACGGTAAAACATTTATTTTGAGATGGAGAAAGTATATCACGGTGGACATGAGACAACGTGTTCGGTATATAACCAAGAGAACACACGCACCGCCGTACGACCTGTTCTTTACCCGACTGACCAAACACTTTGTCTGATCTATAAATAGCTGCACGCAAGCGTGCTTTACGTGTTTACTAGTCTGTCTATGCCTTAACGGCAAAAACACAAGGCCTGTTAGACATGCCAAATTTCTATATCTGGCGGCCCTGGTTAGGATCAAACATTGGTTTCTGTCTACAGTCCAGCCTTCAGGGGAATTAGCACGTGACCTGTGAAGGAAAAAAAATAGGTGCGCGTTCTCCATGTACACCTTTTTTTTCCTTCCAGGGGGATTTAGCACGTCACCTTCGTACCGAAGCAGCCTGCGGTACCGATAATGCAGTTAAACCTGAGAATGGTTATTAAAAAACTAGATAAAACGGTTCGGTTCTTACTTTGGATTTGATTGGTTCAGGTTTTATTGGGCTGAATCTTTTATAGTTTGGTTTTGGTTTGGGTATGTGAAGAAACCAATTTGGATATAGTTGGTTATGGGCTTAAACAATTTGGTTATTAACGGCTATAAACTATGGGTCCAAACCGGCTTCTGGGCATTGGTTATGTGCAATAAGTAAGGACGCATTGACAACGAGTATCTTTTATCCGTGTACATGCTGCGATGCACTATGTAATTATGTATTATGGGGAAACACTACATGCAAATCGAATGTGTTTGCTTGTGCTTTAGCTAAGCAAATGGTTTTAACACACTTGTCAGTGAGCTTTTCAGTCGTGAGCATTGTCTTTTTGACTCTTGTTGTGTGTTGACCGTATCTCAACGATAACTTTGTTCCCAAACTGTTGTAGATGCACTTATGCCTTTTTTATGTCATTTGCTTCTTAGCATGTCGATTTGTGCAATCATATATACATTGAAGCAAACCCATAGTTATGTATTGGGTTTAAACCCATGGTTATGTATTGGATTTAAATTGGTTTGGGTGGAAAAAATGGAGGGTTTAGTCTTGGTTGGGCTGAAATTGGCATTAAACGGGTATATGATTCAAGTATGATTTTGAGAGATACATGTACGAGTATGGTTTAAGTATGGTTTAAGTATGAACCATTCTCAGATTTAAATGCAGTCACAACCTCGTCTTCGAGTAGCATGCATGACCGGGTGAAGCTCACGTCGTCTCCATCCCACCGTAATGCAGTCACAACCTTGAACACGGCCAATCAAGGAAGAGTGGCGAAATTCTGTTCGGCAAGTGGTGGTGGTGGACTGGTGGTGTACAATGAGTGCAAGGAAGGCGGCACCTTCGCCACATGGCTACGCAACGGAGGACGAAACTTGTCACTTGTTTCCTGCTCCTTTACCACCTCTGCCCCGCCGTCTCCGTCGAGTCGTCGACTCTGTTTTCGCACGGCGTAGCTCTCGAGCACGAGGGCTTCTAGAAGAGCTGGCAGCTTAGCGTAGACCACGAAGACATCGGTCATTCAGCTGCCGTCAGCTCCCTAGCATCCTAGTCTATCTTTCCAAGAGGCTTCTTTCGGCAACTGTGAGGCCGCTGACAGTGATATTCACAGCATCGGGCTTTACGTGAATAAACAACGGGCACAATCGACACCATACCTGAGGATATACTAATAATAAAATGGACATGAAAATGCACACTAGCTCATGCGTGCTCCACCCTCTATATGAATATCAAATTCAAAAAATACCAGCAAAACCAAAAAAAATGGAATCTTGGGATATCAAATCTGGATGCCCAATCTACCTCCGTGCGAAATTTCATGAAAAAATACCAACAGATGTATCCGTGATGAAAAAAATACAGTCCGACCTACGATCCACCCGAACAGTTTTTTTTTTTTTGCATATAGATTTTTTTGTCTTTTTTAGTGAGTACCACGAATGCCACTTTTCATGGAACAGTAGTTTGGGTACCCAGTTTGATATCCCAAAATCCAAGTTTTTTTTAATTTCCTTGAAAAAAAATTGAATTTTATGTCCATATAGTGGGGTGGAGCACCCAGGAGCCAAAAATCAGCGTCCATCTAATATGCTTCTAGTATAGTATTACCAGTTCCACAACTATGTGACAGAACCTACAAGCGATCTAAGAGCAACTTCAACGGGGCGACCTATTTCGTCCGCCACCGTTCGTTTGGGTCGACGCGGGCACAAAATGCGACCCAACGCGCCGACTCAAATGGACGCGCGTCCGCTCGGCGTCCGCATGCCGATCCATTCCCGGCCCAATTTATAGCCGGATTTGCATCGGCGCGGACACGAGACGGACGCGCGCGCGCCTACTCCTCTTCTCGGGCCCGCCGGTCGGTGGCAACCACCACCATTTCCCCCCATTTCCACCAAAAACCCACCCGCCCGCGCGCTCTCGCCCCACACCCCGCCATGGACGACTCCATCGACCTCGCCGCTGCCGGCGGCCTCGCCTCCCTCGCCTCGTCCGGCGCCGCCGCCCCCTCCAGGAAAGGCAAGCCTCGTGCCCCGAGCAAGAACGCCGCCGTGACCAAGCCAAAGAAGCCGCTGACGCCCGACCAGCGGGCAAGGGAGTCGGCCAAGAGGAAGGGCCGGAGGCACGCCGCACACGCGAGGGGTGAGGCCGCAGCGCAGGCCGCCGCGCAGCAGGAGGTCGCCAACGCAC
This sequence comes from Secale cereale, assembly GCA_902687465.1. Classification (NCBI taxonomy): domain Eukaryota; kingdom Viridiplantae; phylum Streptophyta; class Magnoliopsida; order Poales; family Poaceae; genus Secale; species Secale cereale. Next base: position 687,614,292 of record LR738715.1, on the reverse strand, counting down.
GCGTCGCGCAGGCAACGAGGGAGGCGCTCTACATGCTAGGGTTAAACCTTGGCCAGCACGGCCTCGTCCAAGCTGCCGTCGCCGCGGCCAGCACCGGCTCGTCGGCGTTTCCTCGGATGGTGATGCCCGACTCGCCCCACGCGTCGGCTTGCAACCCGGTGCCAGGCTTCCACGTCTGCCCGCAGACCTCCCGCCTCTCCGGTGAGTGCTCGCACGACGTGAGCGTGGTCGCGCCTTCCACGCCCGCACCCGCGGCCATCGACCTCAATGCCACCACGGTGGCAGGTGGCTCGTCATCCGGCGGCGCCAGGAAACGCGCGCGGCAGACGCCGACCGGCGTGCTCCAGGACGCCCGCAACCTGTTCGAGGGAATGCCGACCGCCGACGACGAGGACTACATGCAGAACCTCATCTTCTAGGGCGGTGCGCCGGCCGCTGGCTACGATCCCGACGAGACACAAAGCCAGGACGGCCGCGGGGCGTTCACGCCGGCCGGCGCCTATGATCCCGATCAGGCGGCCTTCATGCGTGATCAGGTCGGCATCGACTTGGACGACTTCCCACTCGACCACGAGTTCCCGGACGACTATGGGCTAGAGGAAGAGGACGAGTGCGACATCGAAGCGGAGCCCTTGTTCAAGGACGAGCTCGCCAACCAAGCCTCCGGTCCTAAGTCGAAGCGCGTGAGCAAGCGCACGAAGGCATACACGGCGACCGAGGACAAGCTTCTTTACGAGTGTTGGCGAGACATTAGACAAGACCCCAAGACAGGCGCCGAGTAAAAGCATTTAACCTTTTGGATTCGTGTTCACCGAGAGTTTCACAAGCGCAAGAAGTTTCCACCTTACCAATTTGTGAGCACGCGCGGGTGGGTGTCCATTTCCAAACGATGGAGGGTGATCCAACAAGAGTGCAACAAGTTTTGCGCCACTCTTGAGAGCGTCAAGTCCCACCCCGTGAGCGGCATCAGCATGCAAGACATGGTATGCTAGCAAGCCGCCCTCTTTTGTGTCATCAAGTTCGTGCTTGCTTGTTCATTTGCATATCATTTGCCCATATGCTTGCATGGAAACATTTTGTACGCATTTCAAGCTTTGGAGGCATTCAAGGTTCAACACAATGGCAAGTGCTTCAACCTCTCCCATTGCTTTCGGATCATCAAGGACGAGAAGAAGTTCAAGACGCAATATGCCTCACTCAAGTCGCGTGGGGGGAAGCAAGCCGTGGAGGGTGTTGGGGAGGGCGAGCCGGCACGGCCGAGGGGGAAGACCAACTCCAAGAAGGAGGACAAGCGGGATGCGGCATCCAACACCTTGATCACTAGCATGGAGGACATGATGAACAAGAAGGACTCAAGGGAGGAGGAGCGCCCGAAGTTCAAGGCGGAGCAAATGGACGCTTTCATGAAGATCCAAAGGAGGAGGCTTGAGATGGACGCGGAGAAGCAAGCCAAGATGTTCGAGTTGGAGGCGGAGAAGCAAGCCAAGATGCTAGAGATCGAGGCCGCCAACGCGAAGACCAAGGCGAAAGAAGTGACTCTCGCGAGCATGATGACCGGGTGGAGATCATGAAGGCGGATCTCAACACCGTGTCGCCAAGGAAAAGGCCGTGGTTCAAGAAGATGCAGGCCGACATGCTCAAGTACGACGACGAGCGATCTATGGCAGTGAGCGCCATCTTTTTTGTATGCCGGCAGGTGTGCTGGCATGACCACGGAGCCGCGATGACGTGGTCGAGCTCAAATCCCAACCCATTTTTTGTTTGCTGGCATGTGTGCCGGCCGGCTGGCGAGTGCGCCAACATGACTGTGGTGATATTTTCTGAAGCCGGCATTGTGCTGGCATGATCAACCGCGGACCTTTTTTTTTCAAAAAATTGAGTACGGACATGAAATGGATCGGCGTGTTGGGCGCGCTACCGACCCAAATGAAAAACTGGGCGAACGCCGGGCGGGCGGCCTACCCAAACGGACAAAAAGCGGACAAATGCGATGTCCGTTTGGGTCTGCCCTTTGGAGTTGCTCTAACATGCTTCTGCGAATACCAGTCCAGCAACTGAGTAGCAAAACCCATTCTTACATTTTACAAGAACCCACCAGTATGGATGCGCATACCCTGAACTGGGACAACACAGCAATGCCTATTATGTAAACACCTCGAAGGAAACTTTTGCTAAGCAAACATACATAACTTTCCGGATATTTCACCCTCATCACTCAAGCCTCCCTCCCAGGTCACTTGCGTCGATGATGCATGCATTTGTACGCAATAGGGTTAACCACAAGGAAGCCGAATCAGCAGCGGAGGCAGAAACAGAATAGTACATACAATAGACATTAATTTTTGGCTAGCAAAGGAAAATACACGCATGCATAATCAGCAGCCATTTCTACTAGGTAATTTTGCGGTCAGTACAGACCACAGCTCTGGCCTGAGTTTAGGAGAATAAGGATTTGTAAATTTTCTAAAGATAATATTTTTCCTGTGTGTTACAATTTTGACCAACAAAACTCACCACTAGACTGGGGGCAAACAAACCTTCATGAATTACCAATTAACAGCTAAGTCGGTGTCAATGGTGCCATTTAACTGAAAGTGCAATGCAAAACAAATGAATCGTAAAGCTCAAGTGACACAGGGAATTCACCCGCAAAAAAATTGATGGAAGAGAATTTATCCAAATCAAACAGCATGCATCAAAACGAGTTGCAGGCTCAATTAACCGAATGATTCACCCAGTTTGGTAGCTAGTTGAAGTGGCGTGATAAAAGTCCAGCTCAAAGAGATCCAAGTAATAAACGGAGTAAAATAGATCATTTGGACATGAAATGACCATGGTGCTATGTCAGGCAGAAAAAGGAACAAAAGCACCACAACTTCTTTTTGGAATGCTAAAACAAATCATCAAGCGGCAAAGAAAAAAATAACACCAAAAAATGCAGTGCAAAGATTTATGCAAATGGTCAGATTTCCTACAGATGATGAGAGTGACTGATGGTGCTGCTGAATACGTACTTCACTAGTGGTAAGGAGCTGTTTGGAGACAAGAACGCACCATAATACTGAAATACGAGTAAATGGCAGGACAAAACTGAAACACACCATGACTCTCTCTAAGATGTCTGCCCCTAGCTCTACAAGGGGAGAATTAGATTCCTACAACTATATCCTTGATATCCTCTTTTCTTTTCCTCGATAGCCTCCTTTCTTTTGTGTGCGGGGAAGACAATCAGCTCGATTTTAAGGCTCAAAAATTATAGGGGACACTCAGTAACAATTGAAACTCTCCGAACTCTAAACAGACTCTGTACCTGAGTAGTGCGAGTCCTGAATATAGAAATTCAGTGCTTGTACAAAATAAATTATAAGTAGGTGGCCATCTTTATCCTATTCACTTTGAAATCTAGCAGTGCACAAATCTAGTGTCAGGGCATCTGTAAACCAGTTCTACATTCCCCCTTTTCCATATAACACACAATTATATAAAATGGAAATTTTGTAAGCACAAATCTTTGAAGGACACGATATTAACAGCAAAAACCTCAGGGGAAAGACTGAATTCTTGAGCTTACGCTAGCTAACGTCTTTAGACCAGTAATGTTACTTCCATCACTTCATTTCATCAATTTACAGAAGCAGTGCATTTCCTCCGCTTCTCTTGCGTCGTTTCAAGCAATCCGATAGAGTATTCAATTTTGAACTTAATACTGACACAAATCCAATCTGATTTTGGCCATTGGCATTGCTCTCCGTGGGAGATGGTCTGTTTGCTCTTTAAGTAACCATCTTATACAGGCACAATATTTCTTTGTATACAAATGCTATACTACAACTTAATAATTAATTAAATTACACGAAACTTGATTTTATGGTCACAAATAACCCCAGGTTTCTTCTATAGTACTCCCTCCATCCCATATTAATACGTATAGATACATCCGTTTGAGCGACAATTAATATGGAGGGAGTAGCACTTATATGGTCATAGGGTTGCACTAAACCCATATACAAAGCCATTGCCTGCTGAGTGCTGACAACGGGATGAAGGTCACTGCGCGAGGTAAGGACATAGGACACAGTTGAAATTTGTGAAACCGTGACTAAAAAACCTACAATCTTCGTAAAGAAACAGTCCTTTAACTATTTAGTCATTATCGTCATCTATTCATGGAACCATGTATTCAGCTGTGCTAGATGACAATATATGTGCCATGTATGCCAAACTTGTTATTCAAGAGTCCATGCCACTTCTAACAGAATCATGGCATGTTACTCTTCACATTTAATTATCAAACTGTGCACAATGGCTGCTAACAATATTCCCTGGTGCTCTGTACATGACAAAAGAAAATGTACACATAATCGAAGTACCAAGATTGGAAGTGGTCATCAATTACAAGCTTTTTGATTGTTCATTATCAGCTTAAGAAACTCCTAAATACTTTATTATAAGTAGTTCCCAAGTAATGAGCTACGGATCACAACATCCTAAGTACTTCAGTACTGTTCCTAATTGTCAAATGTGTGCAGCAGTAGGTAGTTGTGTATGCACAAGAGCTGTCATAAGAAGACAAAAGGGGCCTATGAAGTATAACTGATTGCTGTAATACAACTTGACAAGAAGGAACAGTTACCAGTATGCCAGTGTGGCAGCCTTGATGGTCTCATGATAATCTCTTTGTTTTCATTTAACAAGTAGGATAGCAATAGCTTTCAGTTCTATCCTGAAGGCACCATCTTTCGCGTCAAAAAAAGGAGCTCTTTAACCAGTAAATTCATGTGTCGTCATTATCTCTACAGTCAGCCATGCCAATAATAATGGCTGGTTTGCAAAACAATTCCAGAATTTAATCAAGAGACAGATTTTTCTTCATCGCCTCATAAACTAGATAGGTAATACTTGCAGCAGGCACCACTTTAAGGAGGTTCGGTAGGATTCCTTTGTAGAATCCAGAAACGCCTTCATGCCGTAGGGTTCTCCAGAACACATCAGACATTCCTTTATATGCAGCCTCTGAATTGGCTTGTTGAGCTTGCAGTCTACAGATATTTCAAATACAGTTGAGATAGACATAGACTTTTATGTATATATATACAGTTACACATTTCTGAATTCTTACCTTGTTCTAATAACCTGTAAAGGGTAAACACATGTTGCTCCCAAAGCTCCAGAGACAGTACCACAACCCAATTGTACTAGAGGACCAGGTTCTGCATTATTATAATAACCAAGAATCAAGGAAAATAAACTAGAAAGAAAAAGGATTGGAAATGCAACAAACTCTAAGCAAGAGCTTACCGGTGTCCTTTATGATATATGTCCTGGAGGCATCTTTCAAAGTCTCGTATACAGCAAGATCAATTCCAGCATAAGGGACAATACCAAGCAAAGATGGAACGAGACCCCTGTAGAATGCTCGAGGCCCTTCATGCTTCAATATATCCCTTGATAATGTACCAAGACTAGGAACTTTACCACTCTCGCAAGAGAAAGTCTGCAGCCTCGTCTTTACTAAATCTATGGGATAAATTGCTGTTTGTGCTATTGCACCAGCCAAACCACCAGCAACGAGGCGTTCAGAAGCACCAACTGCACTCTTATTTTCTCCTTTGCTGTTCATTATATACTCTTTCAATGTCTCATACGCATAAAACCTTATTGCACTTTCTGGAGCAACTTTTACAACATTCAAACCGTTACCTCTAAAAAATCCCAATAGACCACCCCGGATAAATATATCCTTAACTGCATGTGTGACAGTAGTACGCGTTGTTTGCACTTGCATGATCACTTTAAGACGATCAAGAGGTGCCGTTGCAGTACGAGATGCTGCGCCAGCAATGCCTCCTGCGATCAGATATTTACTTGCGCTGACATGCTTACTTAAGCCTTCTGGTATAGCAGCCTGTTCACCAATATCTACAAGGCAAACTCTTTCCCAGTGATGATAAATGTTCTCGATTGTTGCTTCATTGGGATAAAGCATAAGAAAATCCCTCCATTCTTCAAAAGTAATAATTCCATTGTTGTCCTTGTCCACATGCTCAACAAATCGTGCAAGCTCCTCATCATCAATCTCTATACCTGCAAACAGCAAACTGACATCGCTTGTAAGTTATATTATGGATGCAAAAAAATGAAAGCTCTAAATAACCAGAGTTCAAGGAGATCCAAGCAAACTATGTGAGCGCTTCATAAAATATAGACAGAGGCCACACTTTTTTTAGGCAGAAGAGTGGTAACCTAATAAGATAGCAATGAGGTTCAAGAATAAGATATGTGTATTTCCTACAACCTTGACACTATGCAGGAGTCAATTCGAATTTAACTGAGATACTACAGAGGAGACACTAGTTAATCTTAGTTCATATTGGAGAATCTGGGATAGAGAAGAGCAAATATGCCAAAGCATGGGAGTCTGAATGAAGAATCCCACATCAAATGACCAAGGCATATAACTAGCAGCTAGCCAATATAACCATTTAAACCTATTTCTAAGGGCAGCTCGTAAGCATAGCAAAGTCATCCATGCCAAGTATAGCTCGTAAGTATAATAGTCTACCTAAGCTGTATTTCGTCATTTCATTTCAATTTCAAGGAATTCACTTAGGAAATTCATTGCCTAACTCGTATGAATCTCTACAGAACACCATGCTAGCAGTCAGATAAAGAATATGAAGGTTTACCATAGTTTTCGAATTAGGCAACGCCCAACGTCTGAGCATACTTCCTAGGCTGTACATTGCTTCAGTTAAGTAAGCTATTCTAATTTGCAACAATATGGATACAGGAATGCGGCATTTCTGAAAAGCACCAATACGGGGATACTTTTGACTATTTTAAAAAATATAGATATAGTGGGGCTCTAGCGCACCACCTGCTCAAGCTGCTGCCGGCAAGCTGCCTGCCACAGGTGGTAGCCACCAACAGGGAGGGAGAGGAAGAAAGAGGAGAGAGCCAAGCAAACTTGCTGCCGGCGAGCTGCTAATGCAGGACCCCTGAGCTAACCGCTGCCTTGCCGGCTGCTGCATCTGGTGGCGCCTCTGTGGCCACGTCGTCTAGATCGGGACCTGGGAGAAAGATTGGATA
>LR738715.1:687587864-687607155 GCA_902687465.1 Secale cereale | reverse complement strand
ACAGAAGAGGGCATCGGATCGGGATAACTAGGGTCATGCTGCCCTTAATGGGATGATGATGGGCTGGAGGTACCTACTCCCTCCGTCCCATAATATAAGAGCATTTTTGACACTGAATTTTTTACACCAGTGTAGTGTCAAAAATGCTCTTATATTATGGGATGAAGGGAGTACAACATATTCTGTAAGTATCCCACAAGTATCGGGAATTAAAATTGATTGCTTTAATGCTATATCGGGGGATACTCGGCTGATATGTATCCAACATGTATCGGTATCAGATACGGATACAATGCTCCAGCCACGTATCAGTGTTTTTGACGCATCTGGTTTAAGTTGCCTATGCCATGCAACGTTTAGCAACGAGGTATATAATCTTGGGACTGCCTAGCTAAGCTGCAGCCGTGTTGGCTGTATCAGTGTTTTTGACGCATCTGGTTTTAGTTGCCTATGCCATGCAACATTTAGCAACGAGGTATATAATCTTGGGACTGCCTAGCTAAGCTGCAGCCGTGTTGACTGCCATACTAATTGCACCAACAAGCAGGAGAGGATTGCTCCCTCAAACAGTGTTTTTGACGCATCTGATTTTAGTTGCCATGCAACGTTTAGAACAAGGTATATATCTTGGGATTGCCTAGCTAAGCTGCAGCCGCATTGGCTGTTCTACTAATTGCACCAACAAGCAGGAGAGGATTGCTCCCTTGGACAAGGTGAAGATCAAGGTGAATAAATGATAGAGTAGCTGTTTCGAACTGTCGAAGTTTTCGGCATCTGCAATAACGTGATGTCTAAAGAAATTGATAGGATTTGAGGCTGCATGCATGCATGTTTGTTCCACTACCAATGAATGGCCACATCATTACAGAATACCCATAATCAGGGAAAAAACATGTTCCACATATTGGGCAGAACCAAACTTTAATAGTGTATATCTAGTCGAAGCATGAGATGGTTCGCCGATTATGCACACCCAGTATAAGCTATACATTCATGCTGGATTATGCACTTTAATGCAGGAGAGCATGCCAAGTGACAACATCAGGTTTGTTCAGAGTCGTTTTTAGTGGCAACGTGGAGCTGTTTGATAAGAGAGGATTGAGGGCCACACAATTATTTAAAGGATCTAAACTACATGACTTATCAACGCCTACATCTGGCGGAATATCATGTGACTGAATATGTGAGTTGGCATAAACCATCAATATAAGTTGTAGCAGCTGTTTTCATGTGTTCAATTTCAACTCGTTTAGAAAGTAGTGTTAAAAGTTTAGAACAAGAAATCGACTTAACTGTAAAACCACGACGATCTTGAAAGCATTGGCATAATTTCAGTGGTGTTCTATAGCATAAAACAGCCAAACTATGATGCCTTCATGGCTATTGACATTATGCAGCAAGTCATATACTCATATTAGTTACTCCCTCCGTTCACTATGATTAGATGTTCCAACTTTTTTTCTGAATCGGATGTACATAGACGCGTTTCAGTGTGTCTGTTCACTCATTTCAGTATGTATGTAGTCCATATTGAAATATCCAAAACATCTTATAATTCGGAACAGAGGGAGTAATTAGGAAAGCTAACAAGACCTGCACTGTCATACATCACTTCACAATCATTTTACTGGAAAGCTACGGTGCACCACCATTCAATTGAGTCTACAGAACACAACTAGGTACCAAGGCAAGGCACAGACCCAAAAAAAGCACTTCAATCCGCACAAGGTGCAGTGAAATTGAAGGTCCAAGGTCCAAAACACACAAGTTCCAGCATGGCATGATATATGACAGAAAAACAGAGAACAAACAAATTGCCAACTGCTCATAGACCAAACAGTGGGCCTATTAAATACTGGTAGTATAGTATTTCTAACTCTAAAGATTCAGCCAATTCTTAGAAGTACGTTGCCAGAGTCAACAAGCAATGTAAGCCTTAAGTGCTCGTGTATGGTAAAGAAATAGCTTGGACTTCAAATATATCGAATGTGCTACATATGCTATGAACCGTTGCAAATTAATTTATAGATGAAATGTGTTGCCGTGTTGGTGTTCAGCTTTTTGATGGAATTAGTAGTGTACAACTCTGTTCTAAAGTTTCTTCAAAATTCAAAACTTCAGTGGTGCTATAGGAGTTTATAGTTAAGCAGTAATACTTTTATTTTGTTTTTGCACCAAACGAATGTAAGCACTCAGGTACATTGCCCTTTTGCTTACTGCGTATTAAGTGAATTACGGATCGAATATCCCAACCGGGCATTTTGGGTTCAGGCCAGTTTTGTTTAGTAGCTTGACAACCAAGGTATCCTACAACAAGAAAGATATATAAATTGATGCCTAATTTAAACAGCATGCTTCATACACTACAAATCATTGTGCAGGAGCAAGACAACAGCATTAAGTCCATCCCCAGCTGTGCATCCAACATGAACACTTAACGTGGTTATGGTATTACTGCTCGGCTGCTTTTCATGATGTTAATACAAACTAAATTCTGAGACGTTAAATTACATTTTCCATTGAGAAAATAATAAGCTTACATGCTTAACAAATTTCTCGATCATCTCATATTTTGCAAAATAGCCAAGGGACCTCCTAGAGCTCAGTGTCTCCACTGCTCAGACACTACAATAAGGCTAGTTCTAGGAAGATGGCCCTCAGGGCCTACCGATACCCACCATTCTGTCAAAACAGACATACACTAAGTAAAAGTGTGATTGAACATAATTGGTACCGGCATCTACTTGTCAATCGCAAAGGACCCTTGTAATCTCCAGATATGATATACATCTGCTCACAGAGCAGACCCCCAAGAAGAAGAAGAAAAGGGCGACACTCCAAGGGGTTGGCTACTGATTTGCTGCGGGCATCCGACAACAACCAGGCAGAAATACACTATTGAGACCGCATTTCGCACAACAACGTCATATTTGCAATTACGATGCCACTGTAACCAACGTGCGAGCGCACGGCATGGTAGCGTTACGGACGGGGGTGAGGGGTGAGGCTACAACATACCAGCCTTGACGAGGGCGTCCCAGAGCTCCTCGGGGAGGATGCAGCCGTTGTGCTCGACGTCGATGGCCTGGAAGATGCGGTAGAGCTCGAGCTCCTTCTCGTCCATGTAGCGCCTGAAGTCGTCGTAGCCGACGCGGCCGTCGCGGTCGCGGTCGCAGGCGCGGAGCAGCTCCCGCGCGTACTTGCACTCGGCGGGGACCTGCAGCGCGGCGAGGCCGGCCTCGATCTGCGCGTAGTCGAGCTGGCCCCTCCCGGACGTGTCGAAGAAGCCGAACATGTCCCGGATCCGCGCTTCCCGCTCCGCCTCCGTCTCGTGGAGCGCCAGCAGCACGTGCTCCATGGTCACGGGGCCCGCCTTACGCACCGGCTCGCGCGGGCCCCCTGCCGCTGCCGCCGGCGCCGCAGCCGCCGTCGCCGCGGCGGCCACGGGGGGAGGGGGTGCGGCGGTGCCGCGGGGTTCCACCGCGTGGGCCGCCGCGCCGGGCATGGCGACGGCGGCGGCGAGGCGGAATGGGAGGAGGAGGGGGTGGTGGTGGTGGTGGGTTGGTTTGGGGAATGGAATAGAATCGAGTCGGAATCGAAGGGAGAGGGAAAGGAGGGGAAGGAGGGGTGGAAGCGAAGGGAATGCACGTGTGGGTTTCAGCCCTACGGGTAGGGTACCCTACCCGTATGAGCGTCCCTGGATGGGTATGGGCTACCCGTGCTCTGCTCACTTTTCCCCATGTCCTCCTACGAATACGAATCGCAACATCCTCCACTCAAGAAAATAAAACAATTGCGGCTCGAGAATGCAAAGCGAAGGCACCAAAGTCCAAGGGCATATCCTTGTTGAAAAGGCATATTTGGTGCGTGCTTTGATATTTATAGGTTATCATGAAAAACTGAAGTATAAGAGCATGGTTAATAATATAGCCTACTATACCAGCTATATGAAGTTGACATACCAGGCAGCAGCTTGGTAAGCTATCTCAAAAAAAAAAAAAATGACATGTCGCATATAGTCAACCTAATAGCTGACACGTGTAGTAGCAAATTGCTAAGAAGTACTGTAGTACTTTATTAATACATGATTCTTGGAGCACGTGCTACAACCGGCTATTAGAGCATCTCCAGCCGTTCGGCCTCCCAAGACGCCGAAAAAACGCGTCCTAGGGGCGAGCCGGCGAGAATTTAGGCGTGGGGGCGACTGCGTTCCCAGTCATCGAGTCGCCCCCAGGTCGGCCCCAGGGCTAAACGAAGTCGGCGTTTTTTGGCACAAACTCGTCGAAATTCATGCAAACTCGACGACATTCATTCAAATATGTACAAAAAAACACGGCCTAGCTACACCACGCCTCGCGCGCCGTCCGACTTCTACATGCCTAGGCGCTTGTAGAAGACGATGTAGTCTCCGACGTCGTCGTCGTTGTCATACTCGTCCTCGTCGTCCTTGTCCTGCCACCCGCCGCCGTCCTTGCTGCAGCCCTGTCCAGGGTCGCCGACGCGGGATGGCCCGGCCTCCTCCTCGTCGATGTCGAGGTAGAGGACGTCGTCCACCTCGCGGACGGGGCGGCGGTGGCGCGCCTTGTGTTCCTCAAGGGCGCGGCGCTGGCGAGCCACCTGCTCGCGGACGTAGTCCTCCCTCGCCCAACCCATGGCCGTCTCGTCATCGACGGCCATCGCGAGGTGCTCCGGCTTCATCGGGAGCGGCTCCGCCTCGGTTTTCGGCCGGACGAGGCGCAGGCTATCGCCGCGGCCTTCCTCGGAGATGGTTAGGGCGCAGCTGCGGGTGCGGCGCCCTAACGGGCACTCCTCCGCCATGTCATGTGGCTCGGGTTTGACGGCGAAGGCCACCGGCGAACCGCCCGAGCAGGACGAGGTCGTCGCGTCCGACATCCGCCGCGGCATCCACGAGCTGCCACGGCGGCGAGAGAAGGACGGGGGTGCAGGGCAGGGGTACTCGAGATGCGGCGTGTTGCCGGCCTCGATGTAGTCGCGGACGTGCTCGAGGGTGCGGCCGGGCACCCCCCCACCACCACTCGCGCCGCCCTTCGGCGTTGTGGCGGCCGCGCGGCACGACGCCATTTGTGGAGGCGATCAGGCCGTCGCGGCGGCGCTCGAAGTAGAGCGTCCAGAAGGAGGTGTTGTTTGAGAAGTATGCCGGCCGTCGCCGCTCCTCCTCCGCCAGGGACGACCTAATGCGGGCGACCTCTACCCGCCGGTCCCCCCCCCCCCGTGGGAGCGGGCGGCATCGGCACGCCGCCGGCGCTCAGACGCCACGCGCCCGGCACCCTCATGTCTGGGGGAGCCGGGTAGTCGGCCTCGAACAGGAGGCGCGACTCCCACTCGTGCAGGTGGCGGCGGCCGAAGCCGTTCTTCGCCGCCGAGCCGCCTGGGTACCGCGCTGCCATTGCTCGGCGGCGGGGGAGTGGAGTGTGCGAGAGGGGGGAAGAGAGGCGAGGTGCTGCGGTGTGGCGTTCACCGGCGAGGCGGACGGCTTTTATAGCCGGAGCTCGGGGCGGCGGGAGGCGCATGCCAGGCGACGCGTGGCGGGCGGCCGTGGCGCTGGGCGACGTGACGCTTTACTGCGCGGCATCAATGGGCATGCTGACCGGCGCGCTGCATCGCGGAAGGCGCGGCATCAATGGAGGCGACGGTGCGACAGAGCGACAGCTTTGGCATTGATTCCCACGAAAACGAGGCGATGTGGACGGCGAAGCGGCGCGTCGCTGACAGGGTGGGCCCATCACAGTTCACGCCAAAAACGGTCCGTCCGGCGCCCCCAGGCGACCCCAGCGCGCCGGGTTCGAGTTGGGTACGCCGACGTCAATTTCGGTCCAATCCGGCGGAAAACGGGCTCCTGGGGGCGTGACTGGGCCATTTTTTGGCGCCGGCGCCGAAAAAGTGGCCTGGGGGCTGTTGGGGGCGCGGCTGGAGATGCTCTTAATCTACAGGTCGCTTCTTTTCTCTCTCCTATTCTCTCTCATCCAACTCAGCAAAAAAATAATAGTTTAATTCTTACAGCCTGCTGATTGTACCTTGGTCCTTGGATTACAGGATTTTTTGTATAACTTTTGGGGCCTCTTTGATTCATAGGATTTTGAAAACCTAGGAATATGAAAAGTGTATGATTGGAGTGGTATGCCCACTCGAATTCTATAGGATTAGCAAAGAGCGTTTGATGCCACAGGAAAAGCAAATGAATTGTAAAAAAAAAAATGGAGTGGATGTTAGATTTTATGTGAAATGTACAAAAGATTTCATAGAGAATATTCCTATGAGATTCAATCATATAAATCAAAGAACGATATAGGAACAGATCCAGAGGATTCCAATCTTCAAATTCTATATAATTCCTTTGAATCAAAGTTGGAGCATATGACTCCCAAGTCTTTTTTTTCTTCTGTGAAAGACATTTGACTTGTTAGATTGGAGTTATGAGAAGTCCATTCATATGCCCGCTCTCTCCCATCAATCCTCTAGTGGAATTTATGTATTCTCAAAAGATGTAGGTTTTTTTATGGTATTTGGTGTCTCCTTTTCTTATTGTTTTAAGGTTGTTTACCACATACACCACGTGGTATGGTACGTGGCATCTCAATCTCTTGTTTATTCTATTTCTACGTTTTTTTTGTTCATGCGGTCCAAAGATGTCCTCGTGTTATTGCCTCGAGCTCCTCGGTTCAATAAGTGTCATAATTGTTTGCATCTCCTCTTTCCTCTGATGGGGTCCTTGCAGCAGGAGGAGTTGTTGCGGTTGGGCGTCCTTGCGGCGCCCGTAGGTGGTGCGGCTCGGCGAGATCTGGGTGCAGCTCCTCCTTCCTATGGTGGGGTCAGCCTGTTGGCGGAGACGTCGGTGCGCCCAGAACTCGGCAACACAGTTGTTGTTGGTCGGGGGGTTGCGCGGGACGGCCTCGGCTGGGACAGGCGCTGACGAGAGTTTCCCCTCGGTGCTCTGCGGTGCTAGGTTTGTGGTGGTTGGTGGCCGGCTGGTTTGGGCTTACGGTGGTCAAGCATCTCCGGGAGAAATCCTACTTCCGGCTTTTGCCGGATCAAGCGATGGCAACGCCCGCGTGCATCACGCAAGCATCACCGGTGTGTGGTGCTTCTCCTCGCGGTCTTGGCTCTGGATGGAAACCTCATATCTGCGTGATCGGCGATGAAGGTGTCTTCATGTCTTCTTCCTCCTTGGGGGCATTGTCTCAGAGGCGCTACTATCTCGAGACCGGTGGATGGCGGCATCTTGGCCGCGTGGGTTGCTGAGGCAGCCGTTTCAGGGGCGCTAACTTCAGTTTTTGGCAACGATGATGGCGTCAAGAGGAGCTTGGGTCACAGCTCGGGCTTCGATAGTCGGATCTTTCCGGTGTATTCGAGGTGCTCTTCCGTAGGTGGTCTGATTGCTTTGGAGTCGGAGTTGTGGTGGAGCGAGCCCAGGTGGTGGTGTTGACAAGCGCTCGGTGGAAGTTTGCGGAGGCACCGTCGGCGCAAGTCCAGCATATTTCCCTTGCGAAGCTTGTCTACAAAGTCGGAGTTGTCCGTTGTTTGTGCGTGTGGCCATCTGTTGGCATGTGTCGTCATGGCTTCTGTACAGTTGTCTGTGGTTTGGCTTCGGTGATGGAGCTTTTTGGGGAAGTCGGAGTCGCCCGTTCGGGGGTAACCGGTGATGATGATGACGCCTATGACTCTTTAACATATGGCATTTCTTCTTTGCGGCTCTATGTTTCATGTCAGTAGCCAGGTTGGTCGGGGGTCCCCAATGTTATGTGGGTCAAATTGTATCGATTTTAGCTTGGTTTTTGTCAATTAACCGAGCAATTCTTGCTTTCTTTTTAATCAATGAAAATGACAAGTCTTTTGACTCGTTTAAAAAAATGCTTGCATATTTTAGAGGGAGATTTTGCTTCTTCTTTTTTTAAGAAATTCAACCATCGCTCGTCACTTAAACTGTCGGGTGGGTACACTCTCTATTTCATCTTAACAAAAAATTATTGTATTCATACAATGGAAACGTCTCAGATTATACACCTGAAATGTATGTGCGCTCCATATGTTACCGTGGGTAATTTAGTATTTTCTTCGTCTTAAAATAAGTGACTCAACGGAGGAAATATATTTTATATCTACTCGCAAAAAAGGTATTTTTTATATCTAACAAATATTCCTTTAAGCTATGTCGATACTTCGAGGTTATGTATCATTCTACAATAACATTTAGGTCATCTTTGCATCACGTGAGTCCTGAAGGCCTGTTGAATGTTGACTAACATCCACGTCTTGAGGAAGAAAGGTTGACATTCTTGTCGGTTGTGACCGCATCAAATTATGATTTCTCTTTGCTTTGTAGGGAGAACTCTCTTTGCTTTGTGACACCTTCTATTTTCACCCCCATAACTCTCTTTTTTCAGAATTTTTTTATCTATTGATCTTCATTCATGATAGTACAACGAACATCAGAAATAATAAAAATTATATCCAGATCCATAGATCATCTAGTGACTACTACAAGCATTGAAGCGAGTCGAAGGTGCGCCGCCGTCATCACTCCTCTCTCGCCGAAGTCGGGCATAACTTGTTGTAGTAGACAGTCAGGATGCCGTCGTGCTAAGACCCCATAGGACCAGCGCGCCAGAACAGCAACCACCGTCGATAAAGAATAAGGTAGATCCAAAGGATCCAACCCCAAAACACACAAACATAGACGAACAACAACTAAATCCCGTAACTATGATCTTCTAAACTTGTTCATCTTACCTCATCTCAAGTTTCCATTCCCCGATATATTTTCCTAGGAATTCCTCAATATTTATGTTGGCATATTTGTTCTCACCGTAGCCAGTTTTGTTGTATGTCACATTGTAGATTGAAAGTTGAATATTTAGGGTTGACTTTCAACTTACAGTTAGGTGTGCGGTTATTGCCGGTGATGACCGTATGGTAATATGTACTCCCTCCGTAAACTAATATAAGAGCGTTTAGAATACTAAAACACAGAGGGAGTATAGTGCGGTGCGGATGAGGAAGTTCTTTTCCAAGACAAAGACTGGAGATTTTTCTAATTGTTTAGTTAATAAAAAAAGTTTTTAATAAAAATTAAATTGAGATTTCATGACCCGCAAACAACCAATATTGTCGCCAGAACAAGCCCCCGATGCGCCGCTGTCCCCGCTCGTCTACCGGAGCCGGTTTGACCATGTCGATGATAGCCGGAAAGTCTTCATGCACGTGCCCCTAAAGGACAAGCGTCCTGGAGCCGTAGTCGTCGCCGTTAAAACCTTGCATATATCTAAAGCACATGACATCAAATCTCGCCACACGAAGAGCAACCCTAACATCATCGCTCTAAGGAGACGTCATGAATCTACATTGGAGCTCCGACGACTTTGTCCAGACGAGCGAAATCGAAGTGGATTGGAGCCCGAAAGACAAACTCGAGAAACAAACGTTGCCGTCCGCCCGAGCACCATACCTGCGAAGACTAGAAAACCCTAACCTAAACTACTAACCGAAATGAAGGCATCAGAATTCTCCTCCCTTCATCGGCCGCCGGAGCGGCAGACAATGGGGAGGCAAATCCACGGGCTCGCTGATGAAGTTTGGAGGGGAGAGTTTGCTCTAGCTGCCTATAGGAGAGAAAAATGAGAGAATAAAAAATAGTTATCCAGCCAATTAATGGAAACTAATGGAAAACAGTGGCATGCGCTTGTTGAGCGGCCGGCACAAGTGGGTGTGAGTTGGACTGGACGGTGCTAGTGCTTGCTAAAGATCCTACTAGTACACCGTGTTATCAATGCTGAGCGATATGGGACGGACAGGTGGCTTGATTGAGCGACTGATTGCGATCTGCCCGATCATATATTCATGGACCGTGCATGAGATTTGTTTTCAGTTAAATTTCTAGGACAAACGTTGGGCACCCTGACCAACCACCACGTGCCAATTCTGCGGCACACGCACACGGACACCTCACCTCGACTCCTCGAAGATGAGGTGTTGTGATGCCACGGACTGCCAGCACAGGATCCGATCGTACTATAGTATCTCGTTGTGATTCGAAAAGAGAAAAAACTATCTCGTTGTAGTTGGTCCACGCCCACGCACATTCAAATATTCATCTTGACTTAAAAAAAATCGTGCGGGACATCGCCACCGTTTTTTTTTGGGTGAACATCATAACACTTTGCATACTTGCCTCAGTTGAGCCTAATTGAGCAAATGTAGGAGTAAAATGCACAGAAGCACCACTTTAGCGTCATAGCTGTTGTAAAAGCACCACTTTATAAAATGTGACACTTTGAATCGTGTCATAGTTTTGTCAGTGGCAAAAAACACTAAATGCAAAAATGATACCGTTTTGACGTGCACAATTGCCCGCGGGCCGACGGCGGGGGATGGCGCGTTGTTAACGACCGTAGGGATCGAGTCGGCCGTCCCGTTCCCTAAAAGGGAACATCGTCGTCCCCCCCTTTCCACTCGCGCACTTTGCCTCGCTCCCCTCTGCGTCGCCGCCGCTCAACCTCGCCGCCACCGCCGCAATGCCTTCTTGGGCGGACTCATAAGAGAGCGGTGACGATGAGACACTCAACTTCATCGGGGAGGTAATGCCCCTGTACTCTCTCTGTTTTATAGCCTAGGGTCAGGGATTTCAGATCGGGGAATTTTGTTTTGGTGCGATTTGGACCAGATCCAGGGTATTTGACCACTCTCAATTCATTTTGAACTCAATCCAGCCCCTCCTAACCATAGCCGACTCGGACTTTGAAGGCGATGTGGAGATGACTCCAGAGGTGGATGTCGGGGTTATGATCCCGACAATGAGTACTAGAGGTCGAACAAGGGGTTGAGACTAGCTATGGCGTAGATGTAACACTCGGTGTTTAACGAGTTCATGCCCCTCTCGGCGGAGGTAAAAACCCTACTATCGGAATCGGGGATCCGCGGTCCCAAGAAGGTTTGAACACAGGGCCGTGCCCAAAGGACTTGCTCTCTCAGCCAATCAACGCTACGCCGTGGCCATGGTTCGTCGTGCTAGAGCTAGAGCGCAATGGTGGAAACGGACACGATTGTTTACCCAGGTTCGGGGCATCTTGCGGTGTAATACCCTATTCCTGCTTTGGTGGTTGGATTGCCTCGCGAGGAGGATCAGGATGAACTAGTATCAGTGTATGGTGCCTCGGGAGAGCTCTAGGAGCGGCTCATGCTTGAAGGGTGGATGAACTCGATCCCCTCCTTTAGTGGAGTCTAGCCTATACTTATACTGCCTCGGTCCTCTTCCCATGGAGCACAAGGCGGGAAGGGTTGCCACAACGGCCAAATTCGAAGGGGGACATGAGTACATCTTATCCTGACTAAAGGTGGTCTTCACCTGCAAAGCTTCTGGTCGATGATGCCCAGGTGGGCTCGGCGATGACCTCCGTCCTGCCGAGCTTGTGGTCTTGGTCTTGTTGCACTGGAATGGAAACCTTTGGGGGATTCTTCGGGAGCCCGCGTATGTCCTTGCCTCCTTAGCACCAAAGAGGAAACTGTCCTGGCATGCGCTCGTTGGCGCCCGCCTAGCCTTGGCCGTCATGGCTCACGTCACCGTGGACCTCGTGAGGCCGGATGCTGCATTGATACGTCCAGTCCCCCGGAGGCAGCCTCGGTATGCTACTCCTTAAGAGGCCTTGGTCTCGTTCGCCTCGCGAGGCAGGGGCCCTCACGAGGGTCTTGTCCGCAGGGTCTTGTTGGTGGGCCATGCCGGGCCGTTGGTGGGCCACGCCTTGGGCCGCAGGCAGACGGGTCTGGGTACCCTCGGTCCAAAACACCGACAGCAGGCCGCGGGCCCACGGCGTGCTCGGCTTGGCTTCAAGGCGAAGGCAAGGAGGAAAGGGCGAAGCGACGTGGGCCTAACCGCCCGTGGGCCAGGCCTTGATGCGTGGCGCACGACGGGACGCGAACGCCTCCACTTCCCCACGCCGCCTCGGCAACCGCCCAATCTGACAAAAAGCCTGGCGCCCGTAGCAGGGCCATCATTGCCCGAAGGCGAAGGGATGCCGGTTGGCCTTCTTCGTTCACCTATAAGAGGCCTAGGGGGCCAAGCCCCAAGCCATCTCTGCCTTCCTGCTCCTCCGCCCCCAACTTCCATCGTCGTAGCCATGGCACCGGTGAGGAGGTTCACCGCCACTGAGAAAGGCAAGGCACCACATGAAGAGTCGGAGCTACCACCACCGAAGAGGGGGCGCGACCATCCCCGCAAGTCCGCCGCAGCGCCTGCTGCGGCTCCTCAAGGGCTCGGTGATGCGTGATACATCTACAACGTATCTATAATTTTTGATTGTTCCATGTTATTATATTATCAACTTTGGATGTTTTATATGCATTAATATGCTATTTTATATTATTTTTGGGGACTAACTTATTAATCTAGAGCCTAGTGCCAGTTTCTATTTTTTCCTTGTTTTTGAGTTTTTCAGAAAAGGAATATCAAACGGCGTCCACACGGAATAAAACTTTCACGATGATTTTTCTTGGACCAGAAGACACACGTAGGACTTGGAGTCCAAGTCAGAGAGCCTCGAGGAGACGGCAAGCCAAGGGGCGCCCTAGGGCTTGTTCCCCCCTCGGAGACCCCCTGACCTCCTACCTTGGCCTATAAATTCATAAATATTCCCAAAACCCTAAAAGCGTCGACGAAAATACTTTTCCACCGCCGCAGGTCTCTAACCTCGTTAGATCCCATCTGGATGCCTTTTCTGGTACTCTGCTGGAGGGGAATTTGATCACGGAGGGCTTCTACATCAACCTTGCTGCCCTTCCGATGATGCGTGAGTAGTTTACCACAGACCTGCGGGTCCATGGCTAGTAGCTAGATGGCTTCTTCTCTCTCTTTGATCTTCAATACAATGCTCTCCTCGATGTTCTTGAAGATCTCTTTGATGTAATCTTCCTTTGAAGTGTGTTTGTTGAGATTCGATGAATTGTGGATTTATGATCATATTATCTATGAATATTATTTGATTCTTCTCTGAATTCTTATATGTATGATTTGATAGCTTTGTCTTTCTCTTTGATCTATCGATTTGGTTTTGCCAACTAGATTGGTTTATCTTGCCATGAGAGAGGTGCTTTGTGATGGGTTCAATCTTGCGGTGTCCTCGGCCAGTGACAAAAAGGGTAGCGAGGCACGTATTGTATTGTTGCCATTAAGGGTAACAAGGTGGGATTTATATCATATTGCTTGAGTTTATCCCTCTACATCATGTCATCTTGCTTAAGGTGTTACTTCGTTTTTAAGTTAATACTCTAGATGCATGCTGGATAGCGGTCGATGGGTGGAGTAATAGTAGTAGATGCAAGCATGAGTCGGTCTAATTGTCACGGATGTGATGCCTATATTCATGATCATCGCCTTAGATATCGTCATAACTTTGCGCTTTTCTATCAATTGCTCGACAGTAATTTGTTGTCACACCCTGCGTTTTGTAACATGTCATTTGCATCAATAAAGCATGAAAATTTGGACCAACAATTTTTTTTGGCATCATTTGGCTTTTATTTCGAATTAAGTTTTTCTCCCTGTGTTTTTTCAAGCGCTCTTTAAAGTCAACTACACCCTCTTGTAGATTTCATCTCCTTACCCAAAACTTCTGCCCAATGATCATACCAAGTGTTTATAGCAGTATAGTATTTTCTTATAAAATTAATTTGGCCAAAATGTATTTTCAAAAATTAGTTTTCCAAAAACCCCCTGAATTGAGGATTGCACTGCAAGTGCTTGATTTAGGGTGAGAAAATTATTTCAAAAAGTATATTTGAAACCTAGTAGATATAGGACTCCCATAAACCACAAAAGTATAATTTTAAAAGTTATTTTCCTATTTTATTTAAAAGCTTTTTCTTAAGGCCAGAAATGGTCTTTAATAGGGACAAATTATTTAATTATTTCAAAAATATTTGCCAAAATTCAGGGAGACTCTTAGGACATATATTGTCCATATATAAGAGTTTCAACACTTGGTCATGTTCAAATATTGGTCAAATCCCTCAGAAACCCTTTCTGGATATTTCAAGCTTTTGAAATATTTACAAAGGAAATATTCTCTAAAAATTCCAGGGAAATTCTATCATGTCATATATGACATATTTGATGATCTTGCCAAGCCCCATGCCTTGGAAAGCAAGAAAACATCATCAAAACCCTCAAAACCATTCTGTCCATATCTGAAGTTTGATCAACTTTACATTGCCAAACTTGTCCAAATGCTCTCAAACTTGGTACACATGCTAGAATGGTCTAGTAAAACATCTAGACCAAATGGCACAAGCTTTGGAGAAGGGTAACTTGATCAGAGTACCCCAAAACCATTTCTGTTCAAATTCAAATTTGAACAACTTTACATTACCAACTTTTTACTTGGGGCTTCAAACTTTGTGGGCATGATCACAACCCCAAATGATGACACTACACCAAGTGGTGCATCAAGGGGGGATGATTAGCTTGACTCAAACATGGTGAAACCATTTCTGTTGATTTCTAGGGTTCACCAAAGTTACATTGGCAAGTTTCTTCAAATAAGCCCAAACTTGGTGAAACACCCTATTTCCATATGCCATTTAATCCTGTTAAGTGTTATGGCTAGTGGAGATCATTTGACTATTCAAAACCACATCAAACACCTTCTGGTGATTTTCCAAAGTTACCATTTT
Organism: Secale cereale; assembly: GCA_902687465.1. Classification (NCBI taxonomy): domain Eukaryota; kingdom Viridiplantae; phylum Streptophyta; class Magnoliopsida; order Poales; family Poaceae; genus Secale; species Secale cereale. Next base: position 687,592,476 of record LR738715.1, on the reverse strand, counting down.
CACCTCTTCTCCTATTCTCCTTGAGCCCAACTTTCTACCACAGCTTCCCCAGGTCCCCTTGCACCTCCAGTAACTTCCCCATGGTCAGAGCTCAATAATTGAGGGGTGAAAACTCCATTTTACTCTACTGGAGAGCCCAGTTTTCACCTTCCCTCAACCTCCCTCCTCTTCCATTGGGTAACCAGGGCATCCAAGACCGCAGCGCACTTGTTTACTCCGCCCCTGACCCCCCAGACAAGGTGGCCGCGTCCAACAAGCCAAAGGCATGCCTTGGCATGCAATAGGCGTGCTCCAGAGCGCACTACAATACACGCCTGCACGTAGCCTCGTCCAATCAACCGCCCCCGACCACCTCGTGCTTCCCCCTTGTGCCATTCGATGCTCCTCGACGTCCGCAACACGCCCCGGCGCTGTCCCCCCTCCTTCTCCCTCCTGTGGCTGCCCTCGCACGCGCGCCGCCCGCCCGCGAGCTCCAATCCTCTGCCTCACACGCGCGCTGCTCTGGAAGCTTCCCCGCTCTCTCTCTTCATCTCCCCGGCCCTGGACTGCATCCAGCAACTCCGCAGACACCACCCCGGCTCCTCCCGAGCCCTGTGGCAACGGGCAGAAGCTCGCCGGCGCACAGGTCCACGGCAGCTCGCCGTTCGCCTATAAAAGGACCCCCCGCGCTCCTCCTCTCCTCACCAATCGCTCTATCACCCACCTAATTCCCCCCCACGCCACACAGTCCACTCTAGACAGGCCCGGGCTTGAGATCGAGCTCGAGCTCCGTTGCGGCGGCTCGCCGTCGTCCGCTCGGTACAGGCCGTCCCAGCCGCTCCTCTCGCTCGATCTAGCACCACGTCGTCCCACTGATTCTTTTCCCCCTCTTTTCCCTCTCTGCAGCTGCCGGAAACAGCCGGAACCACCACCACCCGAAGCTCCTCCGCCGCGTGACCTCGCCGCCGGCGAACCAGGCCACTCCGGCGACCCACTCTACCTCCACCAGATCGGCGACACCTCGCTGATTCCGTCCCTGCCCTTAGCTCGCCCTGCCGTGCCCCGAGTCGTCGCCGGTGAGCTCGCCGGCCCTCTATCGGAGGGTTAGGGATGACAGGCGGGCCCAGCCTGCCAGCCTCCCCTCGCCCTCGCCCCTCTATCCTCTCACTGACGTCGACCCCGCCCGTCAGGTTTGAAAACCTGGCGCGCGCTAGCGCCCGTGCGGTTGGCTGATTCGCCCTGGGCCTGCTGCACTGTGGCTGTTCTGGCCCAGTTGCACAGGACCCTTTTTATTTTTCTTTTCTGTGGTATTTTCAAATAATTCCACAGGATTAAATATTTATCCAAATGAAATAATTCCAGTTTCTAACAACTTGTAAAAATCCAACCTATTTAATGATGTCACTTTCACCCATATCCATGGACCTTTTCTGTTCTGTTCAAATTTAAATCCATATTTGAACACTAAAACCTCTGTTCAAAAATTCATGTACCCCATCCTGTTATTCCAAAACTCAAACTAAGAATTTTTGCCATCTTAGTTTTCCCTCCAGTATTTGATAAAAATAAGTTGACATTTTTCTGAGCACTTTGGTTTTTCTGTTTTTATTGTGGTCTTATTTTCCCCTTATTTATTGCGACGATTAGATACCATGTTTGACGAGGTTGCTGAAGAAGAAGGAGGGGAAGGATTTGAAGACCTTGAGGACCAAGCCAATCCAGGCAAGCAGCCCTTTGACCATGATACCCTTGTGTTCCTCGGAACCCTTTTTATTTCCGAATGCATGATGATAAGAGTGACGGTGGTGACCTAGTTGAAAGCCACCACATGATGCATGCCTTACTCATGATCTTGCTATATGCTTAGATGCAATGCAAATGATTAGTAGTGATGCTTAGTGATGCATGTGTGCCATGAATCCTTCGTGGTTGCATTCTTTTCGAAAACCCCATCGGGTGCCCCTAATGCCCGAGGGTGATGTTCAGTTAGGTCATCACTTGAGGAAGAAGTGGTGTGCCAAGAAAGATCTTGTGTGTGGGTGAAATGATGGATTAGATTTATGTGTGACTACCGTCCCAACCAAACATGTGCAACCACTCTACCCCTTATGGGACGGGGCATTATTGATTACTTAGGCCGATACTAGCATGGTGCCCACATTACTAGTGACGGGGAAGACTTGAGGTGTCTCCCGGGACGGGGTCGTGCTTGGATAGGCGACCATGACTGTTTTCACAGGGCACCGGACACACCGTTGTTCCCTTCGTGTATGCGTGACATTGTAAAGAGGGAAAGTCCCATGATTTACTGTTTGTACACGAGGGTTGTGCACCAGCGAGTGGACCCTATGTTAGTATCGTCTAGGGAAAGGTAATGACCGGGTGCTTCCCCCGTGTACTTGAGGTACTGCGGGATCGTGGGTGACACGAAAGCTTCCCGGATCTTGTGGGTAAAGTGCGCAACCTCTGCAGAGTGTAAAACTATTCGAATAGCCGTGTCCACGGTCATGGACAGTTGAGTGGTGCTACCTAAACTATGTCCAAAATTTTACAATCTCGGTGAAAGTATGTGTGTGTGTTGAGTCAAGGTGGTGACTTGACTCGTTGAATTGAACCCTATTCATGTTGATATCTGTAACCTGTCTTCAAGGTTACCCAAATTTATTGATGGATGTTACATGATGGTAGAATATTTAATCTAGCTTGTAGCTAGGTTGCTCGTTGTTGTATATTTGCATTGTTACCTTGAACCAAATCATGGGTTGCTTGCGAGTACATTCAAAGTACTCATTGGCTTGCCACTGGTTATTTAATTGGCCAGGCATGGAGGAGCAGGAATTTGAAGAAGAATTCTATGGAGACGAACATGCAAACTAGGACCCTTTCCCAGTCAGAATGCCTGTAGGGTTAAGGTAGATGGCATGGGTTCTACTTATCTGCGAAGACTTCCGCTATTCGAGTTTATTTGCTATTCAGCCCTTGAGGCTTTATTTATGTAAGACTTGGCCATAATGGTCATAATTTGTGTAAGACGGTATGTATGGATGTAAGACTCTTGTTATTCAGCTTCTGTGTGTTCAGTGAGCATTGATCTCTGGGATCACTGTACACGTGCATTCGGTGATCTCGACTCTTAAGTCGGGGTCCCCACAGAGCTGGTATCAGAGCCATCCTGACTGTAGAAAGCCTTAGTTAGCATGGGCGTTAGTTAGATGAGACCCTTTTCAAAATCCTTCTGAACCTCTCTTCTTTTCTAAACCTTACCAACCTGAGATATCATCGGCTTATTAACCTCTCCTATTCAACCTTTGTAGATGGCCGCTGTACCTGAAGAGCACCTGGCCACTGGGTTCCCATTGCTTCTCGAGGATAGCCTCCAGGAGTACCAGTTCCACCGAGCACCCATCCTCACCTACCATGAGCATTGGGTTAACGACACTGAGGTGGAGTACCATGTGGAAGTGATCGTAAAGGCAAACGATCCTCCCACAAGTTGGTTCTTCGAGGGACCCTAGATGGCAACACTACCTCTCGCTATCGAGGCTGCTGCACTCAAGGCACTAACCCGTCTCCGCGAGCTTCTTCCGGAGATGGCAGCCAAGATGACAACCCGCTTCTTGCCTTACCGGAAGGAAGGTGAAGATGAAAGCAGCGCACAAGCCCCTCCACTGAAGGAAGGACTTCCACTTCGATTCCAGACCTACTTCAGCCTATGTGCCAACAGCTTGGCACAAGATTTGGCCTCGGAATCGATGAAGCTCCGAGAAGAACTTCACAAGACCAAGGCACTTCTTCGTCGAGCACAAGAGAAGACATATATGATCTAGAAGGAAGGTGCGCCTCCCGGACAGTCCGCTATCGCGTACCGAGGCGGAAGGCCCTCAGGAGATGTATCTTCCAAGGATGAAGAACCACCCCGGCGACGCCATATGACGGCAAGGGAATATCGCAAGCTTTTCCCTGCACCACCAACAAACACCGCCGTATCCAACTCCTCCACTACCCCACACCCTCAAGTGATAAGGGGGCCCAGACAGATGAAGATAAGGAGGAAGAGCCAGAATACGCGACCGAGCATTCCGTCGCTTAGGCATTATTCGCAACTCGGATATGCCAGTTCGTGACTTCTACGGTAGGATAGGTCGTGTAACCCCTATGCGAAGTCGAGTCCTTGTATGGTTCATATGAAGCCATCTAGTGTTTGCTTTTGTTGTGTTTGGATGTACGTCGTATTCTCCCTTCAGGAATATGTAAACGACTGCATCACCCATTTGGATCTTAATGAATGTGTTTGGCCCTTTCGGCCCTTGCATGATTTGATTAGTGTCACACCCACCCCCTTACTAGGCACCCATCTTTATTGCTTTCCCTCTTCCAAATCATGAGACCTTTTACCACTCCAACATGATGCCTGTTGTAACTCGTACTAGTACCTCTACCCGGCAGCCTGAAGTCGGAGCATTCGCCCAATCAGAGGCCGGCCACGACCAAACCAACGACCAAGCTCCACCACCACCACCTCCTCCGAACATGGACATGGCTCAGCTTCTCCAAGCTTTTCGAGAGGAACGCCAAGCCAACACCGCAGCCCTTCAGATGATTGCTCAAGCTGTCACCAACAACCGCTAGCCGG